>WEIU01017782.1:2444818-2559966 GCA_013389925.1 Aegithalos caudatus
CCCAGCAGCAGCCTCCCTTTGTCATCATGAGTGGATTTGTCTGAGCCCTGATAAACCTCCTGCATCTTTTAGATGGCTTTTCCTGCTTACAGGCAAATGTTTCCAAGAGGACTTATGTATTGTTATCATATTTTAGTGTCACCAGTATACAACATACTGCAGAAACAAGTGACACAACAGTTCCCCAGAACCAGAGAATTCTGTTGTGAAATTGAGCAAAGGCAGTGATGTGTTAATGATTTTTGTTTGTGCCATGGAAATGAAATATATCACAGATCCCATCATTTTCAATAACAAGATTTTTTTTTTTATCACTTAAAAGAAGAGCTAATAACTTGGTTCAAGTCTTTCAGTTTGACAAATACTTCGGTAGAGTTTTTCTTTTTAGTTGATTTTTACTGTTCCTGTCACTTCAAGGTTTTTGAATGCCATAACTAATGGCTGATAATTCCATCTCAAGTAGTTCTTAGGGGAGAACTCTAAAACATGTAATTTTATTTTTTGGGCAGGACAGGGAGAGGGGATTTTTTGATTGTTCCAGAGTCCTAGGGAAGATAAAACAGTCAAAACTAAGGTCTGTTGTTCTTAAAGTTTTCATACCCGCATGTAGTTCCTTTGTGTTTTCGCTCTCCTTAACTTGCTCACCTTGCCAAATGACAAGGTATCACTTAGCAAAGACTAAATTTAAAAAAAGGCAAGAAAGCAATGAAAAGCTATGACAATTGAATTAAAAATTTATAGGTCTGTTTAGAAAAAGCTTTTTGGAAAAAAGCTTCCCTTTCTCTTCAAGTTTAAATGGATGATGAGATTAGATATTAATAGATACTAGATGAATTAGATTCTGTATCTGAAAAGTATTCTGAGCTGTCATTTCTTGTTTCTCTTGTCCTGTGTGCATGCAGGCATGCCAAAGGTGAGTTAAACTCACCATGAGTGTAGTTTGTACCCAAACAGCCACCGAGGGAGAGTAGAGATGATTACCTAACTGTTGTTAGCCCTCTGATAACACACTTCTAACCCTCTGTTGGGAAATCCAAGAGGAGAGCACACAGAATTGCACCTTTCATGCTGAATGTCTTCTCGTGTGTGTCCTGGCTTTCAAGCCATCCCAACAGTCCTATGGGAGGTGGCATTAGTGAGTCTTGAAAATGGAGATGGATGTGTCTGGAAAGAAGCCAATCCAAAATTCACTGGATCTGGTACTGTGGTTTTGTTAGTGAGGCAATGGCACCCTCAGGAGAAGGTGTGTGAGATGTCTGGCAAGAAATCATCTCTGTTCCTATCAGGGATGGTTCTGGCTGTCTCTGATTCTTTAACATAGAGTGCAGAGGATACCTTCTTGTTTTCTTTGAAAATCAGACCCATCCAGTGTCTACCAGAAGCCAAATTTCAAATTCTTTACTAAAAGATGATTAAAACTCGCAAATCTCTCTTTTCTGGTGTCTAAATACTGCTGATGTTTTACGGAATCTTTATTATCACACCCTTCTCTCATGTTTTAAAGCATAGTGGTCTGAGAAAATCTGTAAAAACTTATCCCACTATTGGACAAAGTAAGGATTGTTCTGTTCTGCTCTCCCTGGATCTCACAGGTCTGTGTTGTATATTTACCTGGACTGTTTGCAGGAGGGGTGAGGAATGTGGAAATTTGTTTGTAGATGTGTTTATCAGTTACCTTGTTAGAATGTCAGCAGAGATCCATACCCCTAGCACTTCCTGGTGACCTTTGTTCAGAATTAATTTCTGGTAGCATGGAATTGGAGAAAGAGAATTTGATGTTTTGTTCAGTAATAGCAGAATTATGTTTTTTTAAAAGTTGTTAAAATGTTAATAGGGAGTTTAGATCAAGATTATATTTTTCACTCCTTTTAAAAAAATTAGAATGCTTCCTAAAGGAAAAGTTATTTGAAAAAATACCCAGTATTGCATTCAAAGCATATACAAGTACTGTAAAATATATCAGAGTATTCAGTACAGATCATTGTTTAGTACAATTTGTTTGTTTGGTGGCCTAAGATATAAAGGAGTGCAACCCCCTTTCTGAAGTTACTTATATCAAAGAATTTGATAACAGAACCTTGTCAGTTAATTTTGAATTCTCTACTTATGTAGCATGTGCTGCTCTTTGTTTGAAATTGCCTCTCCTGGATGCATTTGGTCAGGTGATGGAGACAGAACTGTTTCAGTTCCTCAAAGTGCCTGAAGTGAGAGTATTTGGGGATCTGGAGAATAAAATAATAAAATGAGAACATCAAACAAAGGTCTTGCTAGAAAATCTTGAAAAAGATGGCAAAACAGATCAAATAGCATGTTTTGGTTTCTGCCTGGTATTGTGTTCCAACTATTTAGAGATGTATCTCAAGTCACTTATAATTCAAATAATACATTTCTATTTAATGTCTTCAAAAGAGGGAGAAATAAAATGCACTGTAGTATGTGCTTTAAGAGAAAAAAAATAGGTTATCCTTTGCTTTCCTCTGATTTATCTATTTATTATTTATATGTATTAGAGTATTCAAATAGGTATATTTTCGTCTTCCTGAATTAGTTTTTCTGTCATTGGTTTTGAACACTGGGTTGTTTCAAAATTCTCTAAAGAGCTGCCTCTTTTTGATTCTTGTGCCATGCTATTTTACTCTTTTTCTTCCATGTAAAATCCCCCTTAACTATGTGAAATTTCAAGACTTATTTTTCACATCTTCCTTATTACAACCAAGTATTGAAGTGAAGATTAGAATAAAAGGCAAAGCAATAACACCCACCCTTCAAACTGTTAACTGCTTTTGTCTTTTTATATCAGGTGAAAACTTCATGGAAGAACAATGATTCCCAAAAGTTGCTATCTATTTGATTGTCTGACTAAATGAGATCAATAAATTTTCCTCTTTTCTATCCTTCATTGTGACATAATTTGTAAATATAATTTTAATCTCTGCTAAAAACATGAGTTTAAATACAATAACCAATAAACTAGGGATGTTGTTGTTGTAAGGAACTGGGAAACCAATGCTCAGTGAAAGCAGCAGTTCCCCTTAAAGAGCTCAGCTGCTGTTCCAGCAGGAAAATGCATCCAAGTCACTCTCCTCTCTTGAAAAGGGTGCAGGAGGAGGCACCAGCCACCCAACTCACATTGTTTGTGGGGTGACAGACACACTGTCCTCTAATTGTCTCATCTGAAGCCAAATACTTCTAAATATGAGCCTTTAAGTGCTATTTGTATAATGCAGAATTCCTAAATTGAAGTTAGTGCACCAATGCTTTAATCTGACCTAATGTGAATTTCCTTAACCAAAATCCTGGGTGATGAAATGATTGTCCTTGAGACATGTAGTTAATCTGTGGAATTCCTCACTGGGTGTGATGTGGGAATGAAGCATTTATAAAAAAGCTGCTTAGAAACTGGAAGTGCCTACGAGAAATTCAGTGAGGATTACTGAGCACATAAACAGCTCTGCTTAGTCAGGAGATCTGGGAGCTGGGAATGCTTGTTGACCTGGGGGAAGTGCTGTGTGTACAAACTCTCCCTGCTGAGTGTGCACCTACTTTTGGCAACCATTCTTGAGGGTTGAACTGGGAGGCCCTGGGTTTCATCACAACAGCCACTCTTATGTTTGATGTAGAGCTCTACCTGGCATTACTTTTGACATTTTGGCTGGTTCTTAAAACAAATGCTTGTGAAATATAGCAGCTTTTGGAAGATGTGTCCATTGAAAACTTTTTGTTCCTTTTCACATCCAAATTATCAGTGTTAATACTTGCTGTTCAGAATTATTAATTATCTGGAAATAGTAGTTAATTTTAAGTAATTAAAAATAATGTTAAAATCAGAATTGACCAACAGCATATTTAGGCTAATTTATGTTGAAATCTTTGAAGTCTTAATTTGCAATTTTCTTGCTGTAAAGTTTTGGCTTTTTTTCTAGTTTGGGCAGGAAAATATTCCTGGGATATGAAAATATTATCCTGCTCAGCTCCTAAAAAGCCAAGTCAACTTTTGCCTTGGAAGAGATGGACAAGAGGTAAACCGGAAATCTAGATCAAAGGATTCAAAATTGTGCATGTAATTTGTTTATAACATCATCATTTAGGATGTTGTTTTTCTCAGTTTAATTTCCAAGGGACCAGGAAAAAACCTGTATTACTTATGTGCACATCCCTTGGAATGATTTCCCATATGCTGATACTCTTGTGACAGGTGTAAATTTTGTTTTAAAAAAATAGACAGTCTTGCAATGGGTAAGACATTTTTGAGTTGTATTTTAGGGTAGCTATGCTGGAAAAGGGAGTTCATTTTCTTCCTGTGGCCTTACTTTTTTTGTTGTGATCCTGCAGTGAAATCACTTTTCTGGTGCCAACTTGCTGTGTCAGAAATTCAGCATGATTTCTGGATCACAGCATTCCATAGTATGAGGAGAAGTTAAATATATGCACCAAGAACATGGGTTTAAAGTTCAGAAAAACACAAAACAAAATCAGAAGAATGAGAAGAGAGAAACATCAGCATCTTTAGAATATTAGCAGAGGAAGGCATTGCTGAGTAAAACTCACTTGCTGGGCCATGGGACAACCCTCCAGGGCAGACTGCTGGATAATTTATTCCCTGGAAGGCAGAACCAAGCTGGGAGGTGGTGGGTGTACAACAGTCATATGGACAACCAGCCTTGTCTGCACAAAGTCAGTGAATTGTGGGTTTATTTACTTCTTTATTTTTTGTTTATGAATTTTTGGTAGTGGCTATTCCACCAAACTTCCCTTGTGAATATGCTTGGCAGCCTTCTGGTATTCAGAAAGACAAATGACTGTCTCAGTTTGCAGAAAGGCAGTGGGGAAAATGAGAGGTCAACAGGGCCTGGAAGGTGATTGAGTGTTGCAGTGGAAAGGAGGTAGAAAGAAAAGGAAAGTGGATACTCAAGCCTTGTTAGGTGGGGGAATCTGCCTGGGTCGAGTATAATTAAATCTCAGGCTACCAAAGTGGCCTTTGTTCCATTCAGGGAATAGGACTATGTATCCAAAAGTCTCAGTCAGTCTGAGTGGTTACTTGGCATCTAGTCCCTTAAAATTTTTCTACTTCCAAGAAACCTGTGTCTTAGAGGAAATACTGTGAGGGTTTTAAAGGATATGTTCTTGGGAGCTCTATTTTGCATTAATCTCTCTCTCCTCCCTTTCTTCTTGTCTTCTTTTCTCTTGCCTCTCCAATAAGTTCCTGTTTTTTTCCACTATGTCCTTTGATTTCTAAATTTTTTTTTAATGTGGAATTGTTTTGTTTTACTGTTTTTGTCTGAAAGATTTAGTTAAGCCAAAATAACTGTGGGGAAATCCTGTTTTTGCAGCAGATGAAAACTTTTTGCTTTGACAATCACTAGGTGTGTTCATCTAAGCAAGAGTTTGATGGTTTCACTGATATGGTATTAAAAGGCTTTGATCATATTAAGTATATCCTGAATTTCTCCAAACTGATCTGTTACAGTAGATGCCTGTAGATATTTCTTCTAAAACCTCAGTCTGCAGTGCACACTGTTTACAAAAGTTATTTCTGTGCAATTCTGTCTAGAAATTAGACTTTTTATAAAATACTGAATGAATTTGTTTTAAAATTAAACTCTTTAATAGGAAGAAGAACTTACTGGGGATGTATTTTAAGTACATTCTGTGTACAGAACTAGTCTTAGAATTTTTATTAATGCTGTCATGCAAATTTTGTTACAATTTTACTTGTATAGATGAATAGAGCCCAGAGTATAACAATTGCCATCACTTGAGCCATAGTTCACAAAGAATTTCTCAAGTACATTTGTTTAGTCCTTTAGTACAACTCACTTTTAGTAAAGGGGCCTTGCAACAGTGTCCTACAAAGATTTGTCTGTGTAGGGTTGGGGTAAGCCATTGTTAAAGTTGGCAGAGTTGTTGCTGAGCTCTGCAGGCCTTTCCAGGAGTCCTGTGAAAACTATTACAGAAGATACCATTTTGTGGAATACTTGATACTATCTGCATAGTAAAGTGCAAAATGGTACTAAAAGTATTAACAGCATAGAAAACTTTTAATAGGAGTTTTACCCCTTTTTCCCCTAACCCAGACACCTTTGCACATTGTGATTCCAGTCATAGGGAAAATCCGTACAAAATGATAAAAACTGCTTTTTAAAAGTCATGATGCTAAGGTCCAGTGAGTTAGATGGCTAGACATGTGATTTGTGTCTCTCTCAAAGCCTTAAATCTCAATTTCAAGTGAAATAAAGCTGCCTCTTGGCAGCACTGCAAGGGTGTTTGGCAGTGCTGCAATTTTAACCTGTTACTGCAGTGATGGGGAGAATTCATTTTCTGGGCCTCTGGCAGTATTTGAGGTTTGGCTGCAGAATTCCAAATTTGAGATGGGCAGAGAAAAAAATGCTTATTTTGTTTCCTGGAACTTCAAAATTTGTAGGTTTTTAAGGGGTTCTCAGACCAAAACTCTGGAAATTAGAAGCAGTAGATTTGTGTTAAAGGGCAGCAAAGTAGTGCTATGTGATAGTATAATGCTGTGTTAGAGTATAATTTGGCTCATAATTGTCCATTATAACTGTGTAATTTATAGAATTATCTTACATAATGTTGTGTAAAGTGCATGCACACATAGAAATGTATATTTTAAAATATATATACACAGTTTTTAAGTGCTATTTATAAAGTTTAAATGCTATTTATAAGTACTACAATACTTGCATGCACTGAATAAAGCATATGACATTCCCCTCATTATAATGTGAATGAAACATTACTTTGGGCATTTGTCTTAGAAATTTTAAATGTTTAATATTCATTGACCATATACAAAAAATACTCAATTTCTACATCTTTGCTGTGCATCCGTGCATTGCTGAGCACTTTTTTCAGGCCCAGATCATGGTTCTTAATGCAGATGAAGGACATGAGAATCAAACAGCTGCAGTAGGTTGGATAACCTTCAAAATGCTTCAAGGTATAAGTCAACCACTGATTTTCAAGATAAACTTAAGTTTTTTTTCTAGACCATTCAGTATTGATAGGTCTTGGACAGATTTTTAGGGGGGGTCTGGTTAGATCTGTTATTTCAGTTCCTGTAGTCCTAGGTTATTTAAATTTTGCAACAGTATGTCACATTGAAGAAAAAAAATTAACATTCATTTTCAGTTGGGTTATTTTTTATTTATATGGTTTGTTTTAGCAGTTGTAGACTGACACAAACCAAACTGGGAAGATTTAAGTTGCTTTCCATATTTCGAACACAAAGAAATGGATGAATAAAATCACTGTGTTCCAAACAACAGTACAGTTGTTAATGTATTTGATTTTTGGGGTATCTGAAAGCACACATAACTAAACCTATTGTGCTAAACCTATTGCCAAACAATTGGGAAAATCAATGCATGATCTGCAAGTATTATGTGGAAATTCAGAATTCCTGTTCCAAAAAGTGTCTACCAGTAATTTGCACTAAGCAGGAGTGCTCAGCAAAATGAACTGAAAGCCAGGGACAGACAAAGGGTTCTTCAGGGGTAGAAGAACCCAGGGATGCTTCCATTCATCCTGGTCTTGGTCTGTGAACAGGAAATGTCAGTTTCCCAGTCAGTCAAACCCTTTTTGTGAAGAACATGTTCCTGATGCTACATATTATAGTTCAAGCAAAAATACATCTTCTCCCTGCACTTGCATTGTTTTCCTACTGGGGATGGGGTTTTATTTTATAACTAGTTCCCATAGTTGGAAATACAAACTTTCTTATTTCATCAGCTGCCCTTGTTCGTTCTCTTTTGACTTTCCACCTTCACAAGTTTATGAATTTCAGAAGAGAAATCATTCCCTGGAGTTTCTTTGATCTCTGCTTGTGATGTCTTGTTGATGAGAAATTTATCATAAACTAGCTGAACTATGAATGAGTTGTTGAAATTTTTCACACATTAGATTTGCTGGTGGATGTTTAATGAAGCAGCCTCGTGTTCTGTCACCAGGAGTTGTTCAACGGAATCCAAGAGGGCAGCACCATGAAAGTATGCTGGGGCCAAGTTTGCTTTGCTTTGCAAAGCAAAATGGATCTGCTTTAGTGGAAAAAAATCAACAAGCATGGGCAATTTTAAATTTTACTATAGGCTTGTTGTGTTTATGAGTTTGAAATATTAAACCTTTCTGAAAGGAGTGTCAGTTTTGCTAAGTGAGGCTTCATCTTCTAGGAATAGAGATTTTGATTGTGATGTTTGCTGGGATTAAAAGAAGAATCCTCCATAAACTTAAAGGTGAGGATGGAATCTTTTTATAATGGATATGTTAAATCTGGCAATCTGAAAAACACAAGCAAAGTCAAGAATTCAGTTGCCAGGTGCTGCAAGTTCAGAACTGACTTCACAACGGCAAGGGTAACAAAAAGCCTGCAAATTTATCTTTGAAGAGATTAATTTAAAATATTGTGAGCAATGTGGAGAAGAAATGGATGTGTTTATACCTTCTTCTTCCTAAATATTAATTTCTAGATTGACCCTATCTATATTCTATTTGTGTTTTAAGATATTAATTTACCAAAGCTTTTTGGACTCATATAAATAATATGAGTCCATGTAACTGGAAATTTACAGAGAATTCCGTGTAATGTACACATTAGTGCAGAAAAGTTAATTTCCCTAAATCTAATAAGTGAGAGTTATTTGCATTGTAGTTGTACCTAGAGGCCTGATCAGGATAGGAGCCCCATTGTGGCAAATACTGCCAACCATCCAAGATTAGGGGATTGTGGTTTTGTTCCCCTCAGAATCCAAATGATTTAGCAGATTTTTTAAATGAATTTGACATGTGTCTATTTCATGTCCTTAAACTTCACTTCTGGGGTCTTTAGGTATGTGTCCCTCTAAATCAAGTTCAAATTCTTAACTTTTTAAGTTTACAGTCTTACATCTTCAAGATAATCTTACGTGTCCAGTTGACATATTGGAGCTAATTTTAGATAAGATGTAAGACTGGAGGTACCAAACCCCATGGGGGAAGGCAAACATGACTGAGTGGAGGCATTCAGCAGGAGACTCTGTTGTTCCTCAGGGTGCTGGGTGCTGTGGGCACTGCAGCTTTCCAGGGCTGAGGATCCCTGCTGAGCTCTGCTGTGGAGGTGGGCTCTGCTGCCTCTTGTAGGGTGCTGTGACACCAAGCCTTGCAGGCTGCGTGTTGTCAGACTTTGCTCTGTAGGCACATGGGACTCACAAAGATTTTGGTGGTAAGGGAGGAACCCCAGCTCCCAAGGCAGAGCCCAGGTCTGGTCCCGGGAATTGTCCATCCATGGAGGTGATAATGGAAAATTCAGAGGAACCAATTCCCCATACCTGAGCGGTTCAGCCATGATTCTTGCTTTCATTTGATTCAGTTCACTCAGCCAGCATGTGAAAATGAATTTTTCTTTCTACTGGGTTAGTTTGCAGTTGGCTTAGCAAGCTGAAAAGACTCCTGCAGAAACTGCGTAAGTCAGCGTAAGGAATAAGAAAAGAGATCACAGAACTGATCAGGCAAATTCTTCCAAAACCTCCAAATGTGAAAATCAAATGGAAGCAGGGTGCATCTAAAGACTTAAGCAAAAGGTTTGTCACCCAAAAGCAGTGATTGTAGAAAAATTTACATTTTAATTTACTCAAGATTGTTCTATGAAAAATATCACAGCCCACTTAAACCTTTTCTTATTTTTCTATTAGCATAAGAAAAGGTATCTTTGAGAGTACTTGGAAAGCTGGTTTTATAATCCCTATATTCATTTGCCTAGGCCAGAGTGTGTAGCCTCCGAAGTTAAAAACTCCCCAAATAGTTGCAGACCAATTGTATTTGGGCAACAATGTGAAACTTCTATGAATTGGCTGAGAAAACCTGAGACATTGCTCTGTAGTGCTTGAGAGCACAGCACAGCCAAAGAGCCTCGTGAATGCAGTGTGGGGGGCAGGAGCAGTTTGTTATCAATCCAGAAATGGCCATCTCACATGCACAAGCCCAGAAGGGAGATCAATGGCTCAGCTGAACAGCCTGATAGCCAGTTGTGCTGCCTGGTGAACAGCTGCCCTTGCTGAACACAGCAAACCTACAAAAAGCACCAGGAGAATGTTGCAGTGGCAGACTTTTCTGTGCAGCCTTTCTGTGCAAAGTGTGGATGTGACAGAAGGGCATTAAGTGTCTGCATTAGGGCCCAGAGTAAGAAGGGACAAGGCTGAACTGTGGGCTTGTTCCTGTAGTTCTCTGGGCAGGGGCACTCCCTAAGGTGCAGCAACAGCTGGGTGCCACTGCAGATCAAAGTATTGGAACTCTGGTTCTCTGGGAATGGGGGGAGACAGCAATGGGGGAGCCAGAAACCTGAGTGCACAAATATGGAGATTACCTTTCTGCATTGTTCTCTGAACTACTCGAGTTTGTCAAAAGCTGCTTTACCATATTGTGCATAGGTGGTGCACATAACACCATAGCTCATGCTTCTGACTTTGGTTGGCATGTTTTATCTAGAATCTGTCATGTTTTGTAGGGCAAAGAAAGTGGAACTGCTATTCATATGCAAAGAATTAAAGACACAAAATGGGAGGGAGTCTTGTGTAAAACAGCAGTTAAAGGTTCTTCCAGAAGGCTTCTTTTTTTTTTCACTATATAAAAATTCACTTTGCAGTTTAAAAACATCTTTTTTTTTTCCTAAAAAAACTTTTGTAACAATAGAAACAAAACTATTTAGATGCAGTTTCCTTTATATATAAGAACCTAAATGTGCTTTAGACTGTGTTTAGATCATATTACAGCAGTGGACTGACATCCTTGTCTGCATCCATCTGTACCAGCAAAGAGGTTACCACCTCCAGCTTTTTGTCACCTCCCACCTGCCAGAAATTACCACCTTTGCTGTTCTGTTGCCAGTGCTCCAATGTTGCCCATTTGATGCAAGAAAAATCGGCTGTTACCTCATATCACCTGTTTTAACTGTTTAAACTGGTCTCATTTGTATTGTTTGAAAGATATTCAGGCATATTTATGTGAACTGATCTCCTGCAGGAGTTGGATAAGAGTGGTAGCTGTCAGGAAATGATTAAAGTGGGTGGAGTGCTACAGGCAGTAGTCCTTGACTGGCCAAGGATGTTTGTGCATGGCCTCGGACACATACATGCAATCATTTGCCAACTTCTGGAAAACTGCCTTACTGATATTTATTCTTCATTCCTTACACTTTCAAAATGGAGATCAGGTGTATTGGCTTGGGTGTGATGCTCACTCAGTTCTACTGTGGACATTAGAATCTTTTCACTCTTTTCACAATAGTATAAATATACAGAAATTAGCTATAAATAGAACCCATGTATTTTACTATCTTCTACCAAGCAGTTTTTGAAGCATTTTTCAAATTTCTGTGGCCAAAAATAATTACTAATCAGTCACTTTTATTAAATAACAGAAAGCTCTCTAATTATCCCAAGGCTTTCTTTCGTCTATAAGCCATCATTTCATTCATCTCTGGTGACCAACCTGGTAGTACAGTCAGAAGACAAACAGCACAGATAAACAGAATTATTTGCCTTTTCATGTCATGCCTGGAACATCAAGTAGGTGAATTTATCAGTCTTGTTATTTGGCACTACATTTGAGTTCAACCTCGAATTCTCAGAGCTAAGTTTTTACATAAAAACAAAGCTATAATAGTCATAGTTTGTGTGGCTAAGTCACAGAAGGTGATAATGTATTATACACTGCCAGAACATTTTGTTTTCCATGTCTCCTCTCTCCAGTTCATTGCATAATTTCCTTTTCCCTCTGGTCCATCCCTTCAAAGCTGTGATAATATGCAGTAAACATGCATATCAGCTCCTAATTTTTAAAAACACATTGTGTTTAATATTTGCTTTAGAAAATGTAGCCTCCTGTTGCATTGTGCTGTTTTTACATGGACTGAGAAAATTTCCATGCCCAGATAGACATTTCAAATCTTCCCTGTCATATAGCAAAGCAACCAAATATAGCACAGTGACGTGTGCTTTCCCAAAAAAGATGCTGTGTGTAATGCTGCACATGGGACATCATCCTGTCATCAGTGCAAGTTCTAGAGCTGGAGACTCTCCTGTCTCCCTGAATGTCTTCATGACTTGACACTGAAAAACCAAACAAATTATCACCTCTGCTAACTTGGTCAGTAAAAGTCTGCATGATGCAAGAAGCGATCTCAGAGTGGATATTGCTTTTTAGGCTGGAATAATGTAAAGGGTTCAGTGCCAGCTGCCAGCACTGCCTTTGTCCACTGCAGAGTCAGCTTCAGCCAAGTTTGTTCTCATTCATGTCTGCATCTTGGCTGAAGAATGACATTTCTGGTAAAAAATAGGAAATAAGCAGAGCATCACCAGCATACTAATGAACCCCAAATTCCCTTGCAGCCACTGGTAGACCAGTGAATTCTGCTGAATGAACCCCACAGCACTGTGACAAGGGGCATGTGCCACAGTCCTCATCATCCAGTTCTCAGGTTCTCCTGGGAGACCTCTGTTGAAAAATGCAGAAAAAAATCTACAGGGAAAGCCATTTATTTCAACAGGGCAATGGTTTTCTTGGGCTTATCAAAGGCTCATAAGTGTAACAAAACCAGCATGGGCAGTTGGACACACAATTTGTAGTTAAAATGTGCAACAACTGCATTCTGTGTTTTACTGACAGGGAATAATGGTAGTGGAAATATTCTGTATCAATTCACTGTTCTTGTGCTCTTTGTATAGCCACAAGGAAAGGGATAATGTGCATCCATACTGATATCTGGGGCAATGTAGGAATTAGTGATAGCAGGGAGGCAAAGGTCTGTGCATCCACATTCCCTGGCACAGCACATTACTCTTGCTCCTGAGTTTTTCCTCTCAAAGATGCACATCATGCATCTCAGCTGTGATAACTATAACTATTTTCTTTCTATTCTATAATGAGAAAAGAAGTGAACACAGGATGATTTTTAGCCAGGCATTTTTAGGTGTTTTTTTTTAATCTTCAAAAGCCGACATAGTATGTTTAATTTAAGAAAAATAGTTGTTCAAGATCAATAAAACGTAAAATATTAAAAAAAGGAAAGAATGTTGCTAGCAATAATTTTTTTTACTGCTTGATCAGACACTTATAAATTATTTCTGGCAGAAAAAGAAAGGATATATTTGAACCTAATTTGTCACAGAAATAGTTCTTACTAGACTGAAACTACTGGGCAATAGATTGAGGGAAATCTTGGTCAGTGAGTCCTTTTGTATTGAATGAGCATGTGGGTTTGGCTGTGTGACACAGCAGACAGGAGACCTGCTCATCAGTAAGTTTACTGCTGTCTCTTCTTTTTTCCAGTAACTTGCCTCTGGTTTGGAAATTTCAAAGGTCCCACCTTTGTCCTAATAGAGTTTCTGATAACTATAGCTATGGTAAACAGACTGATAGAATATTCGAATTACTAGATTTATAGAACTACTGATTTTCTATGAATTTTATGTAAATATTTCTCAATAGCAATTAAGAAATAATTTTTATTTTCTTGTGAATAAAAATGCTTGTTTCTGCCAAAATGTAAGGAAGGTACTAAAATAGTATTTTCTATAATTATTTATTCTGCAGAGCCTTAATGATTAAAGTGACTTTACCTTAACCTAAGGAAAGAAAGAAAAATACTTAACTTCAATCCACCATGGAGGGTGTGACAAGCCAGTGGAAAGTGGCAGAAGATGGTTTATGATAACTTAATTACAGAAAGAAAACCCCATCTTATACTGAGCTAATTGATAAAAGGAAAGTCAAAGAGAACTTTAGGAAAGTCAAAGAGAACTTTAAAAAAAAAAACCTAAAACACCCCCTCCACCACTCCATCCCAGTTTTTATTCAGTTCTATGATTGTTATCCTGCCTGTTCTTGTCCTGCCAGGAACACTACCTAAGTGTTCCTGGTACAATCTGGACAGCACAGACAAAGTGAGAATTTATGACCAAATTCAGTGTGGGCCACACTTTGGCTGCTGTCATTGGCAGCAATGGGAAACTCCCTGTGTTCTGCACTTCCCAGGCATCATGTCTAATATTGCTGATGGGACATGGTTGTGATTGCATTAAATGATTAACTTGACATTTCAGGCTTTGCTGTTTGTCACATTGGTCTGGGGTGGTTTTATTGTTTTTGTTTTTTGGCTGGGTTTTCTTGTAGGGTTTGGGTTTTGGTGGTTTTTGTGGGTTTTTTTGGGGTTGTGTTTTTTTGGTTTGTTTTTTTTTTTTAAAGTGTCTCTCCAATAATGCATAATCCATATGCAACTGTGTTGATAGCTGGTGTGTATTATTGCTTCTCAGGCCCTGCATCTATCAGCTGGAGATACATCACATGTTTTCTATAGTGGCTGGCTCAGTTGTTAGAAATGAAAGTGAAGCTCTTTGTTGCCTTTCTTATTCATTTTGTTTTGCAGCAGTGCCATGGGTTTTGTTCAGATTTATGGGAGACTGCCTAGACTAAACAACTGCCACTGCAAGCAGCAAAAGTCACACTCTGTTCAGTTCATTTTGAATTAGAACCATCTATTACCCCTCTATAGTGATTTTAATAACTCCCATATTTTTCTGCTATAGATTCACATAAAGGGAATGTTATTTTTTAAAAGATAAATACATGTTCTTCTACCTGGACCTGACAAATCTATTAGCCAAACCTTACATTAAGAGAAGAAAGAGCTTCCTTTATTTTACACAGTTTCTTTCCTAACCTTTAAGGTAATTAGCTGTGATTATGCTTCTATGTAATGATGGGGCTGATATTCTAAATATTCTGAATTTTAACTTTAAGCAGCACTTATTCTAATGTCTGTGGTGCTGTGCAGACCTGGGGTAGTGCTCTGGGTTGTAGCCATCTTTGAGGTTACAGTTGTTGAAATACAGGGAGAATTATTCCTTAAAATGGATGTTCATTTTGTCCTAAGAATAGTTCTTAGACTCTCACCTTTATTGTGTCTTTTATTAGCAGCTTTACAATTTCCCTAATCCTGGACAAGGGCTTTTTGGGAATGGAAGTAGGGATTTTTTGGCTTTTATTAACAAGCCTAATACTCTTACACTGGTATAAGATTATTTTTGGGGACAGGCTCTGCTTCACATGTGTTTTGTAGCTCTCACCCTATCTGGACAGAGCTCTTCAGGACTGATAGAAGAAAAATTGGGAAACATAAAAAGTTTGCAGTTGTTCGTACAACCTCTGTCACACTGGTTCATTTTATAAAACTGTCCTGAGAGATCCTCAGCTACCCTTTTCAGCTGAACTTTGCTAGGCTGGCCCACTTAACTGACTTGTAATTTTCTCATCAAAATATTTTTATGTGTATTTCCTGGTATATCAGACTGAACTTCAGAACATGCTGGAAGCATCCCAGAAATCACAAGAGAGGTCACAAGGGCAGAACAATGTTTCTCACAGTGCTTCAGTATGTTTGCAGTTCCAAATAGAATTGAGTGGAAATGAAGTAACCATAAATTTGTCAAAAATCTGTGACTTTTTAATTTAGTTTAAATTGTTCTTTATATCTTAGAGTCTATCCAGTGATTTGCAGAATAGTCTTTGTTTCCTTCACATATGCAGAATAATTCATTTTTTCCCAATAGAGTTGTCTGAGCCCAGGTTTTCCTGGCAAATTTAGATAAGAAAATGTTATTTATCTGAAATACATGTGGAAGAGAAAGGAAATATAATTTAAATGTTTCCCTTCAAATTCTAGATAGATTTAAATTATTCCTTCTTATTAGAGGGGAAGTGAACAATAGAAGGACTATAAACATGCCATGAGAAAATTAACTTCTGGTCCACATTCACTTATCTCTTTTGTCCCTGACATAAAGTTGAGAGAAACAATCCTTGTATTAGGTCAGAGGTTCTCAGGTGAGTTCTGATCACCCATTTATATTTCTGCTCTCCTGAAGTTCAGGTGGAAACAGTATAATCCTTAGTTGTTTCATCACCTTTTAAAAGCATGTTATTATCTGCTGTAATAAAGAAGAGTGCCCAGGCCGGCTCCTGCTGAGTCTGGAATGGAAGCTGAATGGGTAAAACTATGAAAAAATCTTCATTGATTCCTCATTCTTTTCCTCAGGTTATTAATGAAACCTAAAAACCGTTTGAGTCATAATCTCACTAGAGTTCTGTTTGGACCATATATTCCTCTGGACACAAAGCATCTTCCATGGTGTGTCTGTGGTGCAAAATCATCCCAAAAGGGCAGTGATGGTCTGGGGCTAAGTGTGGGACAGCAGCAGCCGCCAGCCTCTGCTGATTCCTTTATTCCTTCAGTCCGAGAGCTGCCGTGTTCTGTTGGGCGCAGTGTGGCAGTAACACATACAGAGCCCGCTGCAGCCTTCCAGCCCGGGGCACAGAGCTGCTCCCAGGCAGCAGAGGAGACTTGAGTCATCCTCCTTCCTCCTGTCCTTGGCTCTGCAGGATGGGAAGTGTCCGCGAGCAGGGACTCTGGCCAGCGTGCGGGGAGCGTACCCGGCCGAGGGGCGCGCTTTGCATTTACCGTGGGTGCGTGTAGGTGTGCAGACACTGATGCCATTACAGGTGCAGTCCTGGGCCGCCTCCCTTCTTCCCACCCTGCGAGCCTTGTGACCGAACTGCTGTGTGCTGTGCTCTGTGCTGCTGGGAAAGAGAACTCTGTCTGCAGGCAGAAATTAAGTCAGTGTAGCTCTGAGATATGTGCAAGAGCCTTTAGGAGTTTAAATCCTGCTGCTGCTGTATTAGTTTGGGACTAGACGTGCCCAGGACGTGTTCTCTGAACATCATCAGTTTGAGCAAGAGGCTGTAGTGGTTGTGCATGTGATACTAAAAGTGAGTATTTAAGAAAGATGTTGCTGACTCATAGACCTGTCAGATAAAAGCAGTATTCAGAGAGGACACAATAGCTGACCTTTTGCCAGCTTGAATATAAATTAACTTTTGGTAGGACTGTGCAAATTGTACTGAAAAGGAAGGCAGAGTATGTTGTGGAGAAAGAAGTATGAAGTCTGGAGACAGAGACGGGCTTTAAGTGACTTATGGGATCTCTGATAAAATTATTTCTCAGCAAATAAGGAGTTTCTTTGGAGGATTCTCTATTTGTATTGTTCTGTTTGTCTTTTAATCTAAATGCAAATTGTAAAAATTGTGGATAAAATGTATTAGTACACAGAGCAATTTGACACACAGCACAGAAACTATTAGCTGAGGCCCATAGTCTCTGTGGTGGGGGGGAACATGACAACCTGGCCAAGAAGAGAAGTAGAGCTGGAATCTGAGTCAATGTTATAGCAAAATGAGAGAATAAACATCTCTTAAAAGACCAGACCTTATGGAGGATGCCTAAAATTTACCTAGGTGGCTGGGCCTTCCTCTAAAAGCTGTCTTGCAACAGATTTATTAAAGCAAACAAGCTTCATAGAGTCACAGAATGTGCTGAGTTGGAAGGGACCCATCAGGATCATTGAGTGCAACTTCTAGCCCTGCACGGGACCTCCAAGAATCCCACCATGTCCCTGAGAGAATTTTCCAAATGCCTCTTGAACTCAGAGAGGTTTGGTATCTATTTTTCCTTTTAATCTTTTTTTTTTTTTTTTTTTTTTTTTTTTTTTTTTTTTTTTTTTTTTTTTTTTTTGCTATGGAGGCAAACCATTCTCTTTATAACAGCTTCTGATGTTTCAGACAGCCATTATGACAGGATGAAATACTTCTCTGTATTTAATTATCAAGTTTTTAATTTGAATTTATCTGGATAGTGGTTGAGTAGAGTCTGCAAAATTGTCAGGCAAAGGAATCTTCTAAAAATAAAATGTTGTTAGCAAGATACTCAGTGTGCATAAGATGAAGGAATTTATAAATAGATTTGGGAAGAATTGAGCTCATTATAGAATAAATTGAAGATAGATTTTTAGGGATATGGCCATGTTTCAAAGTTATTTTAAAGGAGCCTAAAACTCCACTGTGGAGACTGTTTCATTCTTTCTCTGGCACCAGGATTTCTCCAGCCCCACAATGAAAGGCAATGATAGGAGAGAGCCTGTGTGGCCAGAAGCAGGCACAGAGCTGTCTGCAGCAGCAATCAAGGGATCTCATTATTAATGAGCTTTTATCTCCTCCCACATCCTTTTTGTTGTCATTTTTTGTGTTGGGTTTGTTTTGTTTTTTTCAATCAGAAGTGTCATAAGTAGCCTCCCTGGAAAGAAAAGTGCATTCCCCAGTGAGGGTGGCTCCAGGACTCTGTTCCCTGCTTCGTGGTTCAGAGCAGGAGGGTTTTGCAATGGGAGCTGCAATGGGAGCTGTTGTAGTACTGGGAACAAGGAGTAGCAGAGACTGAGTCAGTGTGAAACCATTCTGTTGTGTGAGAGCTCTGCTTCTGAGATAATGCTACATTTACTCAAACAAAAATGTACCTTCAAGGAAATGGAGGGGATTCTTTTTAAATTTTTTTCCGGACATACCACCAAGGGAAAGAAAAAAGGAAACAAGCTGTACAAATTATTGTTAGAAAAAAGAAGTTATTTCTGTTAATGATAGTTTCTCACAAAATCTCACAGTGCTGTATGATTGTATTGTATCCAATTACTTGCTGCTTGCTACAGGTTTCAGCCACAGTGTAAAATTTGTTTAGACATCAAAAAAAAAATTAAAAAAAAGAACAAAATTACATTGATTCGACATGTCGTGCTTTTAAAAATGGAAGTCCTGCTCAGCCTGGCTGTTAGCCATTCATCTTAGCAATGAGAGTTTTTAGAGTTGCTTTTGAATGAAAATATATCTGGAAATAATGTTATTATCTGAATTTAATTGCATTATTTCGATTTCCATTCCAATTCCCATGATAATACTAATTCCTCATAATTGGAAAGATAAGCTTTATTCTTATGTTCTCAAGCCAATTAGATGGTAAAAAAAAGTTCCTGGGCAAACTGTTTGTGTTATGAGAGGAAAACTGAGACATTTTGCTGAAATGGAAGTACAGGTGAGGTGCAGCTACAGAAGGTTTTTGTTCAGCACCAGGACCAGTGACCTTGCCAGGAGTGCACTGTAAAGCAACCCCCTGGTCTGTCCATGCTTTGGTTTGTACTGGGAGTGACCTGGGCACACAGAGCAGGCTCCTCCCAGCCTCACCCACACCACAGCCTGTGCTTGTACACTGTGCCTGATGGGCTCCAGCTTCCCACGGATCCTCACCCCCAGAACGGGAGTACCCAGCCCAGGGGCATTCCCAGCACTGCCCTGCCACAGGGGCCTCTGTGGGCTCACTTGGGTGTTTAACTCCAAACGTGTCACTGCTCACACCTGCTCCTAGTGCACTGTGGACATCTTGCAGTGGCATGATCTGAATGTGATGAATGATGTAATTATCATCTATAGCAAGATTAATAGCTGCCAGTGAAGAAGAAACCGTAGGTAGAGCAAATACAAAATATTTTAAAGAAATAATAGATTAAATAAAATACACTTCTTCTGGCTTTCTTATACACCATATTAATTTAATATTTAAATTTATGCTCTCTTCGAAGCTGAGGGAGGCTGTGGATTAAATATTAAATTCTTTGTTCTGTTTTCATATTTGGTCACAATACTGCATAGGAGTGTGCACCAAAGCAGAAAGAAAATGTGTTTTTATTAATTGAATATTGGGGCCTTTTTCTTTCTTATCATATTTGGGGAACATATTTTCAGTCTCAAGTGAGATATTTAATAAAAATTAGTTTTAAACCCAGTGAAGAAGTAAAAAACAAGAAGGAAATAAATCTCTTTAATTGCTTTCAAATTCCCTTGTTGGCATGCCGTTTTCTATTACTTTCATTCATATTTTGCTACTCTATTGCAAGCAGCACTAACAGTCTGCCCTTACTTTTTTTTTATTTGCAGTTCTATTTGAGAACATGAATATTTTATCTGACTATTTCACAATGCAAAAAACTTCTCAGGGAATTGCATCATTTAAGAACTTGGCTGGATGTTAAGAGCATAGCTTGATTTCAGGGGCCTAATCTTCATGTAATAATATGTTCAAGATTGTCTTTCTGCTTTCTGACTTACTGGGCATGACTAGAGATTGTGGGGAATGCCCATATATTAAAAATCACCTAACTTTAAAAAACACCAACATTTAAATCTCTTGAAAAAAATCTCTTTTTGTCTCCTTCCTCTGATGGGATTATTTCCTTTCCAGGAATAAACTTGATAGAAATAGTGAAGTCGCTGAAGTTTGGATTAGATGTGATTTTTATGGAATGGAGCAAACTGCCAAAAATCACTGGGCTCGAGCAGATCCAGAAAACCAAAGTGGTCACATAAGAATCATGAATATGCACTTCTATGTAAAATTTTATCTGCTTCTCTTGAACACTTTTCTCCTGACTGTGGAAAGCTACCTTGTTAAGAAAAGATTCTTGTAATTTATCAAGCAATTTGTATAACTCCTAATAAGGAAACTGAAGGTGATCAGAGAGAAACATTATTTTTGGTTTGAAAAGTAAGGAATTGGAACATTTGGTGTTAGTAATAGTGACAACTGCAAACAATTCTTGCCCTTTAGAATCCTGCTTAACATCTTGCTCCATGATGGGTAGATAATGATCAATGTAATTTCTTTGTGTGATGGCTCATATGTAACTGATGCACAATAGATTACAGTATGTGTCAATGCTGATGAAAACAGAAAACCAATTTTTCTAACAGGAAATGTCACTAAGAGAAGTCAAGATTATATTCTTCTGATATAGGAAAGAGATTTTAAAGTATTATTTTAAACATGGCTACCTCAGCATTGTTTTCCTCAATTCTGCCTAGGTGATAAAGAAGACAAGATTAAGTATGAAAAGCAAAGTCTGGAGGTCTTTAATTGTGTGTTTTCTTTGTACTTTATAATCCCCTGGTTTTTATCATTGCTTTTACGATGCTGACCCTCCCAGTTCACCAGGAGATGTACTGGCTGCCTGGAAATGTCAGGTGAACACCAGTGTGCCAAAGCAGATTCTTATAGGGTCAGATTCCTCCTCTGAGATAACAGCTGCTGTACTGAAGTACATTTAATGTCTTAAACATTTGAACTGGTATATGCTAAAAGGTATGGGAAAAGTTCAAAGATACAACAGCAGCACATGGCTCTCAATTTAATGAAAGTGATTTGAAGTGAATCATCTTTATTAAGTGAAATTGTGAGCAAAGCACCAATGCTCATACGCAACTTGGCTGAGTTTGGTTTCTTATAAATATGCATTATACATTTGATTATTTTCGTTTTAAAGTTCTTTAGTGAGCTTGTAGTACACACACCTTCTAGTCCTGATACCAGAATCACAATCCCTCATGTCACAACAACAAAAAGAGATTTTTGGTTTCAGTTCTCTAATTTTGCGCAACTTTTTTTGTTGAAACAGGCTGGAAACCATATATATAATGTTTCCTAAAATAAGCATTGCCCTCATTCTTTGAATGTATCCAGGTCCTGTTTATTTGGTAAATAAACATGGATATCCAAGGCATCCCAGGACCCTGGTGTACTATCAGTGCTCAGCAACCTTTACTTGACTTTGCAACCTTATAAATGATTTTTCAATGAGCCAACTGGGTTAGAATCATCACAATGAGATAGAAAATTATTTTTTCCTTTCTGAGAGTTAACTATGAGTTAGTAGTGCTTGTTTCTGTAGAGGTTTGTCTCTGTGAGGGATAGCAGTCCTGATACATTTAACATTAATTCTCTCATAGTATTTAAAAGGTTTGATTTTACTCAGATGTTCAGAGATTTAGTTCCAGAATTCCCATTATCCTAATTAGTTCAGCAGAATGAAACTATTCAGTGCACTTCCAGGCAATTATTTCACCCTTCAGCTGCTGGCATGATACTAAAAGAGGTAGATCATGCCATTTATGCATTCCCAGAAATACACCTTGTTATCTGTGCCCTGGAGTCAGGAAATAAAGTGTCTAAATAATGAAAATGCTACAAATATGCATTGTTGAAAATTATGAAAAAAAGACCGAGACAATGTTGTCTGTATCATGTCTCAGTTTATGGCACTTCCTTTTCAAGAAGTGGATAACACAAATAAAAAAGTGACCTTGATTTGTTTTCATAATGGTACTATCACTGAGTGAGTGCAGGCCAGAATTTCGATGCTGTTTGTATATTAGTTTTAGAGGAAATGTATTGCTGTCTTCAGTGTGACAAAAGAAATTATTCAAGAATGGTACAAGGAGGCTAAGAAGATGAATTCCAGTGATCATACTGAATACTTTCATAGTAGCCAGAGGCTCAGGGGTCTAATTGAAAGCAGAGGTAATAATACTGATCATGCTAAAATTGTGACCATTGATGTTACTGGTGCTTCAGAATTGTGGAGCTGTTCATTAAAATATTGTGACTTTAAAGATGGTATAAAAACCAAAGGGGCAGGCTGACCATTGCAGCCACAAAGCTGGTGTGTTGTGTCATGTGGAAGGCACTGATGCATATCCTAGGGCCTTATTCCCAGCTCTGTGAGCTGACATTTGGCTGTATGAAAATGTGGGAGAGTGCATTGCCAAGTGGAGCTGGTGGGGAAGCTGCAGCCTGTGTGACAGACACAAACTTGAACACAGCTCAGAGTGACACTGGCAGCTCCCAGTTTGGGTGACATTGTCAGTTTTCAACTGGTGGGTTACATGTCCAGCTACTGAAGAGCTGCCACTTGTCTATCTGCACTGAGCTGGGCCTTGGATTTTATTAAAGCAGCGTTTGTTCTGTGTTTCTCACTTTCTGCTTTTCACTTTGAAAGGAATGGCTGTTGAAGACACACCTTGCCTATTGTCTTTTAAGGCTTCCAGTTGTTTCCAGCTTCTTGCCATAGAGGATAGTGACTTGTTTTTGGAGGTGAGTCCTTTAGGCGCCTGATTCCCACACAGGAAGTTCTCTAAGAAATATTTCCTAGTTTTATTTTGGTTGATATGTTATTCTTTTGACTGCTGCTACAATTTTGCTTACTCTTTGTAGAAAATTTATCTCTAAAGGTCATACTGACAGTTATCTCATAGACCCAAAATAGCTGATTTTAACACATTTCTTTCTCCCCTCTTTCAAATAAATCCTGCAACTGCTCTGAAGCAGGGCTTTTGACTAATGAGAGCTATTGCCAGGTTTCCCCATTATGACACTTTGTTAGAAATGTGCCTAACGTACAAAAGATGGCTCACTGGGCTTTCATCACTTCTTAGCCACTGTCACAGTTAGGATCAGTGTTTTATTTGGAGCTCAGTGATTCAGTTCATATCTCTCTAATTCTCAAGGGAGGCTGCTCACAAGGGCAAAAATTCAGTTTTCATATAGACTTGTCTTCAAAGTCCTACATAAAGCACTACCTTAAAAGGACAGCACTGTAACTGAGTGGGGTACGAATTGTCTGTAACCTGGTAGAAAGGTAAAATATAGTTCCACTATATTAAGTAAGACCAGATGTCTTCCTTTTCTGACTAAGTGTCTGTTTAGGCATTTGTAGAATTCTTTTGTTTTGGAACAGTTTCATTACATCTTTCCTTCTGTAGATGATTTGGTACATGGATCAGATACAATTTTATCAAAAGCCTATTCACATGCAAGAGAGCAGTCTCGTGTTTCTAAAGAGGAGCAAGTTCTCTGATTCTTTCAAAGATGTGAGCAAATTCTGCACCATATTGGGTGCCCTTTGGCTGCAGGTGAAGAATTCAACAGCTTGTGGGAGTGCTAATTAGTGCTAATAATAACTTCAATGACCTGCCTTGGCTTTAAAATGCCTGACAGAAATTGTCCTGTCCTTGAAGGACAGAGATTTTGTTTCTGTGTACGTCTGATCAGGGATGCTCATGCCTACGTGTTTCTGTGTTTAGTGATCACACACGATTACCAAGTGGGTGCTGGTGTGTGAATAAAAAAGAAGTGGGTGGTGGTGGGGAATCAAGAAGAAAAAAAGGCAAAGAGACATCCAGAAAATACTACACCAGAAGTCTGTTATTAAAGGGATTTCTCCTGTAGTCTAAATAGCCTTATTAAAACTAGAAATACTAATAGGAAAGCATTAGATTTGGAATTGGGTTATTCAAAACCAAACCATGTCTCTCTAATGCTTGTACTTTTTCTGTGGTTACTCTGCTGAAATATGTATGGAGGGTCTGAGGAAAACGAAAGCAGTAATTTGAGAAAGTACACAAAAAGCTCCAAAGTGTGAAATTTTTATTTCATCTGGATAATAGGTTGCTGATGGAGCAGAAAACTGTTGTATTTTCAAGGATATTGTCCTAGACCTTTACAATATAAATTTTATTAATGCTAGCCAGAAAAATGAATTACTTTATGAGCTGGAGTGATAAATTAGGGGCTTTTCTGACTTCCCTTTTTTTTTTTTTCTAAATTGATTTTTGAAAATCAGTCAAATTCAAGGACAGGAAAGGGTCTTTAAAATACTAAGAGAGGCTTAATTGCATGATGGAAACACTAGTAAGGTAGCAGATTTATTTATTTTTAAAATTGAGGATAAAAATTTAAAGTTAAAAAAAATGTGACTGAGTGTTTAGTTCCTAACTAGACATTTGGCTTCAGTGCTGCCCAAGCAACTCTAAGCAGACTGCTTCCCAATCTTGCTGCCACCCACTCCTGACCTCCTGTAGTCCCATCATTGCCCCAGCACTGGTCTCTTAACTGCAGAGTGAACAAGATCAGGGAGCTTATCCAGCTAAAAAGTAGGGTGACCAAGAAAAAATAGGATTGTTTTTCAACTGGATCAGTTTCCAAGCTGATTGACTGCAAGAGGAATTGTAGAATCACTCTGACTCCAGTGAACTGTGCTGCCACAGGGGAGAGCCCTCTGAAGTACCAGCAGCAGTGGCCAGAGGGAAGAGCTGACTAAGTTGTTAATGTCACCAAGTAGGTCATGAACTACATTCCTTCCCTTTCCATTAAATGTCTGCCATCACTGGACACTGGTGAAGTACAAAGCACAAAAAGTCAAGTATTTGAGGCCTTGCTTTTCCCCAGAGCTGCAAAGGTGCAGAATGTCTCTAGTCTCATTTTGGTTATTGTTGAAGAGTATCCTAGAAATCAAAGAGGAAAGAATATTCATATTTGATTGCCTTATTACACTCAATTAAGCTTACTGAGGAACACAGTTGTGTATTGAGGGACTGACTTGCTGCACAGCAAGAGAGAAAGTATTGGTTTACTGCATTTTCCAACTACCCACACCATCCCAGAGAGTGCAAATCAGTGTGGAAATACCCAAGGCAGTTCCAGCTCACAGAAAGTCCATGGGGAAAGCTACTACATTTTAATGAAATGAAGGGATATCTGAAACAAGCAGTTCTTCCATCTGGAAGTTCTAGGGATCCAGAATGTTCTGTAGTACAGCAGTTAAGTTGTGTGGCTGTGTTGACTTTGAAAAACAGAAACACAAGTAACCAGTAACTGAATTGTGACTTCAAGTAGATTATAGAGGAGCTGTAAAAGATCCTTCAATCACTTGTTATAGACACAAGATTCATTTGTTTGAGTTGCTCTGGACTTGGTCCAGAATGTCTGAAAAGCAGATCAGGAGCAATGGAGTGCTGGATTTGCAGTGTGCTAAGTGCTTCTCTGATGCCTGTGTTGTGAGAAATCTTCTCAGCTCAGAGTACCCAGGCCCTGAGCAGATGTCTGAGAATTTGGTTCCCTTCTGCACATCAGGATTTTCATATTCAAAGTATTCAAAGTGATTTTTTTCTAAAGCCAGTTTAAGAACTAGCATTGATACTTCATAGATTGAAAATAACTAATAATTTAAATATTTTGGTAGACCCATAAATATCAGCTCTTTGATGGTATTCAGGGGAGTAACATTTTATTGAAATGAATAGCAAGAGACATCTTAAGGCCAAGCAGTTATCATCAGTGGAATTAATTGACTTGCACCTAATGTTCTGTAAAGTTGTACATTTTTTATGAATATACACAATCTTCATAACCTAGAATAGAAAGATAAAAAGGGTCATAGGATCATAAGAGAAATCCTAGTCCGAGGTGTAAATCCTATGAATTTCCTAAAATTCCAGAGATGGGTTTGGGAGAAGGGATGTGCAGAAATTCCTCTTGGATGGAATAGTACATCATATTCCTGGTTTTATTTTTATTCTCTAAGAATCTCAGTGGTAGTTGTGCTAATTTCTGCTACCTAAAATTCCAGATAGAACACAATGTATTCAGCAGCCCTTCCTATTGCCACTTCCTGTGAACTATGATTTAGGGAGATTAAAATAGTAAGCAGCACAAGTGTCTCCTCTGGGAGCTGGATCAAAGACTGTAAGTTTGCTCCAGTTCTAAATCTCCATTGCATTCTTAAGGGTGACACTGACACCACCAAGCCAGAAGGTGCTGAGGGACACATTTCTTGGGTGAAGTTTCTTACAAAAGTTGCAGTTCCTTTAAAAGATCCAATTGTGGTCACAGAGCGTGTGAGAAGAGATTAAGGCTATTTGATGGCATATATCAGGATCATGCTGAACTCCTCTATGCAGGAAACAGTGCAGAGATTGCTCTTGGGATGGAGGGAGAGCTCTGACAGAGAGGGAAGGCACATTAAAGTTTTGGAAAGAGTGAATCCTGAAGGTATCTGTGTCCTATGAGACATGGAAACCTCTGTGGGACACGCTACTGTCCTGTGTAGAATGGAGGCTGAAGCGTAGTGAGCACAATCACACTCTGTGTATTTCACTGCTGCCTTACTGCCTAGAGGATGTTTTCAGGGTTTTTCTCTGCCTATTTTGGTGTGCCCCAGAGAGCAGTAAGTACAGGTCAGCTGGAACAGGGGCAATTGTCTTTGTGGTGAAGGCAGCAAAGGCCCAGCTGCTCTCACTGTTCCATTGCAGAGCACTGCAGTCAGGCACAGAGCCTGGGGATAAGGAGGCACTCACTGCCCAGTAGGAGTAGAGGTGACTGAATTGGATTTTACTGGTCAATGAAAACCAGAAGAGTAACTTCAGTACTGCTCACTGACGTGTTTTGTGTGGGAACCTTTTCAGAGTTTTACTGGAATTTCTGATAAAACACCTCATTAGTACCTCAGCTTTCATGACTGTTTGATGTCATCTACTAAGAAAACAATGATTTATGATGTTCCTTACAAAAAAACTGTTCCCAATTAAAAGAACAAGCTCTACTTTCTATTCCTGGGTAAGCAGAAGGTAAATGTGATGGATAGAGACCACAGTAGATTTTCAGATGATGTGCCAGCTGGCTTTCTGTGTAGTTTCTAGTGCTGCAGAGATCCCCTCACTGATGCTTTATGCTGGTAGCTACATTTTTTATATTTGAGTATTCTCCATCCCCTTCTTTCTTTCTTTTAGGTCTAGACTTCAATTCTACAGTCCACTCTTCTCATTTCTGTACTAACAGAAGAGCAGGGTAGAGAATTAACTGTTATCTAGTCACAGTTCCCTCCATTTGCTCTCTTTTTGAAAATATACAAAAACTGCTTTGGAGTTACTTTCAAGTGTTCAGAGAGGAGTCCATTTGTCTCCTGGTTGCAGTTGGTCCTTAACTTGCTTGAAAAGCAGATTTGGGGAATCCTGCACAGATATAGTCTGTGGAAGTCTTGTTCTTGAGGGTGAACCTCTGCTCTGGGTCATGCTTCATCCAGCTTACTCTCATTTGCATAAACACATTAAATGCAATTAGGGCTGTCAGGTTTCCTTGTAGTTTAGCTAAACACTGTGGTGTAGGTGGCAATTTATATATCGTCATAGACAAGCTATTTTAGTCAGAATCAGTTATGAAATTGTTCAGATATTTGAAAGGTCATTAAGGTGCTGGCTCTAGTGACTCACAGAAGAGTGATATTGAAGCATTATTAGGGAGTCTAGGGTGAGACATTAAAAAGGAGTTCAAGTAGATACCAAGGACTTGATTCAATACCTTTAGAAGGTTTGGGGGCATTTTTACATAATGTAATTCAGTAAGAAAAATGAATAGAGATGTACAGAGATGTATTTGGCACAATAAACTGGAGGTTAAGTCATTTCCACGTGTCCTAAGAGCACTGCTAATTCATGTTGTTATTTCTTCCTCACAGTTCAGGCACTGAAAGTAACATTATGCTTCAGTAAATAGTGATCAGATTCAGAAACGCAGGAGCTTTCATGTTTTTCTGAAAATACTGGTAAGTAAATAGCATCCAGCATTCTTGCAAATAATTAAACTTTTCTAACAATTTTTTTGGATATTGTAAGCTCTCTGGTGAAAGCATTACCTGGATAATACCATTCAAAATGTTTTTGTAGTGAACAAAATTTGCCCAATACATTTCCTTCTCAAAAAGAAAATCAGAGCTTTTTCCATGTCCCTAAAAAGCAAGCCTTGAACACAGTTGTGTTGTCACCCTAAGTCAAAAGTACAAGTGACATAAATGTGAGAACTAGCAGTACTATTTCACAACACACACAAAAAAACCCAAATGGAAATATAACAGACCAAAATACTAGCCTCTTCAGTACGAATATAATTTTCTAACACCTTTTTTTTTTTGTCAGAAAGTCCACATAATTTAATTATTTGTATTTTTATAACAACTCATAGAACTTCAGTCAAAGGTAAGTTCTGGACAAGTTTTAGCCTCCAGACATGATAATTACCTGGGCTGTATATTAATTATACAGTGATTTGCTTGGTAAATAAATTAGATTGTATATTGATAGTATATATATACACATATTAGTACAACTAAGAAACACACATACACACCACTGCCACCCCAATTTGACAGAATCTCTAATTTGAGTGGCTTTTGGAAATGCACATTGTCAAACATGGAGTTAAACCTTAATTGATATTCTCCAACATCCCTTGTTACCCATTGTTGCTGAAAGGGAGAAGAGTGGTGCTTGAAAGAATAAGTACATTTTTTACTCTGACACTACAGAGTACTTTGAGCCTGAGATGCATAAAGTAGAACACAAGTGATCTAATATAGACAAGATTTTAAAATGAAAAATTTCCTCTCGCTGTTTCTGTCTGATGCTTTACAATGTTAGCATTAAGATATGGGAGAACATGCCAGTGTAGCAGAATTTTAGGGCAGTTTGTCAACTCCAGACACAAAGCAAAATCAAACATATGTGTATGTTTTTATTTTTGTCCTTGGACCTGCTCTGTCATCATCTCCTCCATGGTTCAATGCCTCCCTCTGTAAGCAATATACAAATTTAGAAAATGC
This sequence comes from Aegithalos caudatus, assembly GCA_013389925.1. Classification (NCBI taxonomy): domain Eukaryota; kingdom Metazoa; phylum Chordata; class Aves; order Passeriformes; family Aegithalidae; genus Aegithalos; species Aegithalos caudatus. The sequence goes on from WEIU01017782.1 coordinate 2,473,999, forward strand.
TTTTCTGATCAAATATTTGAAAACAGCAGAAGTTCAGAGGTTTGTCTCACAAGATTTGGGTTTTCAGATTGGACATGCTGGTTTAATTCCAGAAAGCATTATGTGTATAAACACCTTGTTTCCTCATATTCACTATTTCTACATCTCTTTTTTGTTATTTGTTGCACTTGGAGCAACACCAGGAATTCTGGAGGCCAAATAGGAGCCCAGACATAAACAGTATTATTGAGAAAGATTCAAAAGATTTTACTGGACTGGGCAAGCAAACCAGAGAATTTCTGTAATTTTAGCCAACAACTGTTTGTGCAACCATCTTGTTTTAGAAGCATTTCAGCACCAGCAAAAGCTTTTGTTGGCTGATTGTAATGGGTATGTGGAGGGGTGTGCAGTCCTATGCAGTTATTGCTTTCTGAGAATATTAGCAATTGTAATAATTTTTTAAATTTTGGAAGGAGCAAACAAGAAGGTTATCAGAGTAATATAACTTTAAAACGAGTATATTTTTCTAGAAGAAAGGCTACAGAGCGTGAAAGAGGTCATTTTGACTTGGAGCATAGACATTAAACATTTTATTTTGCAAGAATCGTAATTCACATTTGGCCTATGGCCAAAGCAGTGAACTTTATCACCCAGTCTTGGCATGTGCAGATAGATGGTCCCTTCTGTCTCTTTTGCCAGTTATTGCTCATGTTGCCAGGAAATCTTAATCATGCTGCTTGGAAGTGGCTGCTGGCCCATCCACCTGCTGCCAAGCTATTGCACTGTATAAGGAGTCCGACTCAGCTGCAGCAAACAGACTCTTAGCTCCATGTAACATAGGAAAAAGGTCACTGTGCTAAGGCCACCCAAGGGCACCATATGGTGGTAGGACTTACATCATCACTGTTGCACTGCTGTTGATGCAACCCTATTAATAACCCTGAAGATTCACATGGACTTGGCATAACTAGGTTTTCTAAAAGGAAATGTGTAATATAAACCTAGAGTGAACTGCAAAATAAGAAGAAAAGAAGAATGTTCTCTTTAGTAATGAGTCATAGAATGGTTAGGGTTGGAAGGGAGCTTAAAGGTCATCTAGTTCCAACCCTCCTGCTGTGGTCAGGGATGGCCCTCATAGGTCAGGCTGCTCAGGGCCCCATCCAACCTAGTCTTGAACTCTTCCAGGGATCAGATTTCCTCAACTAGGCAACATCTTCCAGTGCCTCACCATCCTCTGAGTAAAGAATTTATTCCTACTATCTAACATAAAATACCCTCTTTCAGTTTCAAACCATTGCCCCTTGTTCTGTCACTGTCTACCCACATAAAAAGTTCCTCTCCCTACATTTTTAAGTCCTCTTAAGGTACTGAAAGGCTGCAATGAATTCTCCATGGAGCTCTCTCCAGGCTAAACAACCCCAATTCTCTCAGCCTGTCTTCATAGGAGAGGTGATCCAGCCCTCTGATCATCTTCGTGGCCTCTGGACCATTCTAACAGGTCCACATCTTCCCTGTGCTGAGGATCCAAGAGTTTGATGCAGTGTGTTTTTACTGATACTTCTTTTCCATTGAAACTATGTATTTATATTTAAAACTAGTTCTAGCCTTCTGTAGTTTGAGAAAAAGGAAGACATTCAGTTAAGCAGTTTGAGTGCCACATTACCAAGAACTGTTCTGTATGCTCTGTATTTTTCTAGTGTCATATGCAAGCACTATTCAGACAGCAATAGTCAGAAGAATGTAATGCTCAAGTCATATGAATTGCAATCCACTGGTGAATTTAAGCTCCTCATTAAGATGTTCATTCATTTGCTTTAGTAGAAATATTGAAAGTTGTTTCGTGCATGGATAGTTCCTTTGTCAGTTGTGTTCCTGTTATTGTCTCCTTTCATGGGAAAAGCAAAGGGCCTTCTGCTAGTTAAACTGTGATTATATTTTGCATTCTATAGTGAAAATTTATGTCTGAAATTATATTCATAGATTTTTCCAGATGACAAAAGGAAAAATAACTGTTTTAGATTATAGAAAATGGTAGAATTTGGTACAATTCTAAGACTCTTGGGAGCAATGCAAATCTTAAACACAGCCAGTAAAAAAATGGCAGTAAATAGTTTTGCAGAACTTTTCCTGATAATATCATAACGTAGATCATTAGTGTAACTGGTATCTGAACTCTCAAATTCTAGGACTTCTTGGACCATTATTTTTGTATGTCACAAAATTTAGCTCCTAATACCTGTTTAAGTGATCTAAGTAGAAGTGATATGAATTTAAACATAGGAGGTAATCAATAAGCCCATTAAAGTAAATAAGAAATATTAATGGTTTTTAGACTTATTTCTATGGGCTAACATTAGTTCTCTACAGTTTAAATGGCTTTTGAATCTTCTATGCTTTTTGTTTTTCTAATAGCTTTTCAGCTTCAGGTAGAAATTATTTTAGTAGTTTTTTGATCTCATAGGGTATACCCCACACACTGCATTTTGTTGAGCAATTTTTGATATATATTTGCTATACCAAACATCTTGCATCTGAAATCCACTTGGGGAATAAAGAAAACATAACAGCTATTCAGATTTTGGTATAACCCATTCCTATGGCCTATGTATAATAATACTAAGGTGATAATAGCACTGCAGTACTTAAAACATAGCAGAATTAGATGACAGCTAAGATGTTACCTTCTCTTTTGGGCAAAAAAGTGCAGCTCAATTGCCAGCTGTGAGACTGTCAAGTAAGAAGTGCTAGCTCAACAGCATGAGTTTTCATGTCAATTGCTGTATAAGTCTGCTCTGCACAAGTAAGTGGAATAGTGGAAAATATTCCTACGTACTTTTATGTTTACAGGAGAAGAATCAAAATAAATAAGAGCCTATGTTGAAGTATTTTTCACATGCTTGTAGAAGGAATCATCTTGGCTCAGTTTCAGGGATGTTATTTTTAGGTGCTTATTTCTCATTCTGGGATTCTGCTTTTAGATAATGAACCTTTGCCAAAAATGCCAAACTTCTTCACTGCTATATACATGTACAAGAAAACCATGGCATTTCAGAAACCCTCTGTGGTTTTTTTTATGAATAACCCTGTGTGTGTTTTAAATTTGGTGTTGTCTTTGCTTGGTAATGCACTCCATCTTATTCTACATAATTAAGTATAAAATAAGAACCCACAATGTATATTTTTGTACATAACTTGATAAAAAATATTTTCATACATTCATCTAAATTGATTTACTTGCTGCAGTCTAATTCTTATAAGTTCTCATTTTGTAATGTGATTTACTGTGTAGGTGAATACAATGATACAGGAATAAAATTGAAGCAGTTGTTTTATTTTCCGGATACAAATGAATGAGTAGGACTTTTACATAGTGATTATTCTTTTAGAGAATGGCTCTCTCATAGGTAATTGCATGTGCTAGAATTATGTACCAGACACTCATCCCTGAGGAGGCTTTGCACTCCTGATAGTTGTGCTGTTCTATGTTCCTGCTAAAACAAGAACAAGTGAGCTCCAAGGTAGAAGGATATCCAGGTAAAATAGATGCAATGCTCACAGAAAGCTGTCTCCACTTGACAGCATTAAAAAGCCTCTTATGCAGAGCTAAAAGCTTTGCTCCCTTCCTCAGTGTGAGGTAATGCCTTACTGTCATTTGCATTTGCCATTGTTGCAAACAAATCTGCCTCACTGAGAAGTGAAGTGAGGAAAAAGACTCCCCAAGGTTACCAGGTGCAGCCAACACACACAGAACAAGCAGAGCTTTGCTGACGAGTCAAGTGGTTACAGAAATAAGGCAAGGTTTTGAGAACTGGGAATTTTCTTCTGGCCATGGTTAGTGTGGCTGAAGTTAGATTGGAGAAGGATACCAAGGAAGTGAAAGATGCAGAAACGCACATTAATGCAAATGGACAGTTGGAATTGGAATTGCACTGGTTTACAAGTGACATGAGATGAGTGTCTTAATTAAACAGAATGGAATACCAGTCTTTAGCCTTGTAACTACCCCCTGCAGCTGATCTAGTTAGGCTGTGGGGAACCTTTGGAAGAAAATACAGTAGGCTTTTTTGCATTTTTAGAAATCTTCTCTGCTTCTGAAGTCAGTCTCCTGCCTCAACATACTATGAGCTGGGCATATCTGCTAGTGCCAATATGACATGTGACCTGTTGTTTGTGGCCCACAGGTGAGGTTTTAAACTGCAGAAGCAATGAGCAAACAAGTGAAGTCCATGATACAGGTGTCCTAGGTCATGAGGGGAAAGGGGGATGGCGAGAGTGAAGTCACTGACCTTGCTATAAATGGTGCCACAGGTCGTGGGGGAAGGGGAACGTGAGCTGCATGAGGCAGGACCTGTGACTGTGAAAGAACAGGGGGACAGTGACTTCCTCACTGCCTTGTGCATCTATGGGGAGCTAAACTTTGACCACACTGGAATCTGAATAGATCTGAGCAAAGATGATGGGAGAAGCCTCAACGGCCAAGTTATGGCATTAATTGAAGTTTCTAACTGTTTTAATTCAGGGGTTTTATATTCTCCAAAGTTAAACCCAAGGGGAAACTTAATGTGCAGAATCAAAGAAAGGTGGTCCTGCTTCCTGTAGATTGAAATCTCTATGCCTATTGCATATAAAGCATTTTTGTAGCAAACTGTTAATATAAATTTTCCAAAATACAAAACACAGCTGCTGTAAGGGGCCATACTTCTTTGAATGTGCATATCTTGCTTTATTTCCAGCCAAGGGGAAAACTACATTTATCCCCTCCAGACTTTGAGTATTAGAAATGCAGTTAGATAAGAAGGAAGACTAATGCTTACTTTGTATACATCAATAATGAGTTCAAACGTGGCATTGTCTTTGTCAATCATATCTGAGAGGTTTTAAGAAATGCAGTTGTTTGATGCCCTGTCTTACTCAACAGTCACACAGATACTGACATAATGTGCAGTGTCACAAATGCATAGGAAATGCTTGTAAAACCATGCCGGTGATAAAGACCCTTGTCAGTACTGCTCAGCAAAACCTACTGCAGGTGTATCTCTTTCACTCAAAGATATTCATCCACTTGAGATGAAAGGCAGTCTGCATTAGGCAACTCAGAAAATGAAAGCTTAAACACTGTCAGGTAGCTGGAAATTTTGATTCATAGTAGAAGACTTAATCTGTCACACAGAGTAATTCCAGCCCAAGAAGATTATAATATTATCAATTCAGTGAACATTTTCAAATTAATACATTTTAAAATTAGCTTAATCAAAAGTTTTGTTAATGGCCAGATTACCTTAATTCTGTAGTCTCAACATGTATAAGTTCCCCCTGGGAAATATTCGTGGTAATTATGAACAACTACATTTTCCAATAAATACAGACAGGTATAAAAGCTATATTTTAGGGAACATAGCACCCAAACCCAACATCCTGATCACCGAACTATACTATTAAATCAGCAGTCAATACTAGTCAGTAGTCAATTTTTATAGCATAAACATTTTTTAAAAGTTCATGATCAGTATTTATATTTGATAGTATATTACCTTTTTCATTTCCTTCATATGTATTTGCTGAGACGATGATACAAGAAAGCAATAAAAATGAAAGAAGTTGCAAACTTTTCATTTTTTCTTTCTTTGAATGGGAGCTGTGCTAAATTCTGCCAAGAGATGGGAAAAAGGAAAGAATTAGCAATGCTTTGCAAGAAATTCTTTGCCCATTAATCATTAACCTTGATTTCTTCTGTCCCCTCCTCCAGTTTTTCCTTTTATGGAAGGGAAATTGGAGTTTGCCTCTTTCCAACCTCTTTATTTTCATTTTATGCCACTTGTAGCAGAATTAATTTGGAGCTGGATCCTCTTACCTTGCTCAACAGTGCTCAGCTCTGAACACAGACTTGAGGGAATTTGTTCTACAAAATACTGCTAAAGGCCAGGGAAACCAGCTTGAATTCAGCTGGTCAACAGCTCGGTCTGAACATGTTGCAAAATAAGGGCAAGAACTGAAGGTTGATCTAAATATTTCATTAACACAGACAAATCTCAGCAAGGCAATCATCAAAATTTTATATATATTAAACACTTTTCTTATTTCAGTGATTCAATCAGTACCAGTTTTGGATAATCACAAAGTCTTTCCTTTCAGATTAAGTGAATGATTTTTAACACATAAGACATTTACTAATACAACACAATTAACCAACATCTCTCTCCACTTCCAATAAAATAATCATAAGAAACTGTAGGTACTAAATGTAGGAGTCATTTCAGAGGAAAGATTTCTACTAAAATAGCATGGTTTCTACTGGAAATCAGAGCAGAATTTTAATTACAGCACCGTGTGTATGTATGCAACAATGAGTAGGTACATACTGGAAAGTGTGAGAAGACAAAAATTACTCTGGGATAGGCAGCAGGGATCACACCCAGCTGGATCTCCCACATGAGCAGGACACCATGCTGGCCTCTACCATGGTAGCATCAGTCTGCAGTCAATGGTGTTGAGAATGCTCTGGCTCATTTTAAAGGAACAAAGTGCCAGCTAGAATGTAGCCATGGTAGCACAGGCCTTAGCATGGGCTGCAAATCCACCTGCATCTCCACAAGTCACTGGATTGCCAGTTTATGTGACTTAACGCTGCAAACCTCCATGCCTACCTGCACACCTGAGCTGAGGTATGATTAGCCAGGCAGGTGTATCATACCTCACTTACCTGCTTTGCAACATGGTGGAATTTTCCTTAGAAATAGGCACAGGAAACTTTCTCTCATGTTCAGAATCATTAAGAAGCCCTCATACACAAGAACGTGTGATAGTGTAAATTCTTTGTTAAATTTAGTTTATTATGGATTTGCTAGTCATAGCAAATGGAGACAATTTTTCAAGAACTCTGGTTCTATGTCAAATTAAATGACTGAAACAGGGCTTATAAATTTGAAAAAGTATATTTTGAGTATTCAGTGAACCCCAGATTCTTTGTGAAGCCTCTCATGTTAAATAATAAATCTAGAATACATGAAATTATAGCCACACCATCCCAGCATGAGGAATCTTTCATTTTTCTGTTGTTTTTATAATCAAAAACTATTTTAAATTGTCCCAGATAAAAGAGTTTTCTCTTTCTTGAAGACTAATTCTTGTATGACCAATATGCTATAGCAGAAGTGACATGTTAGAGGAAAAAAAGGGGAAAAAAGGTATTCTCAGCAGGGAAATTCTGCTGTCTTGCTTGATGCATTGTTCAGGCATATGGGAGCATGCTTTGTGGAGAGGAATCTGTATAGTGCTGCATGAAGGCAGGAGAAAAGTGCAGATCATTTTCTTTCCTTGCTCATTCCAAGCAGCTGTGAGTCCAGGATACAGCAGACAGCTGAAAACCCTTAAACAATCTCTAAGGTCATACTGGTTACCACAGCTGGCAGTGATCTTGGCACACTAGCACCTGAAGCACTGTCAAGACTGATTGATTTGTGTGTGTGTGTGTGTGTGTGAAAGTATACTGAAAAAGAGAAAATACTGAAAAGGAAGTGATAGGACCAAAATTAGTCTTGATAAATGAAAAATACTGATCACAGCAATATTTTTAGTGAGCAAAAAAAGGAGACAGAAGATAGAACTTTGACAAGAATTTAGGCTTTGATGCTGGACAGGAAATGCTGTATTTTAGTGAAGTTAAGACTGGTGGAAATTACTGGTGTGATTTAGCACAGTTTTGCAGTGAGCTTAGAATAATGTTGGCTGAAGATTATGTGAAGATGACAGATCTGACTGACAGGTTCAATGGTGACACTAGGCACAGTAATCAAGAAAGTAGAGAGCATTTAGAGGAGAAAGATTGCAAGCTTCACTTTCTACAGACAGGAGTTGTTCTGGAACAAGGTAGTAGATCTATCAGGGACAGAACTGGCTCTTGGATCTTTCTGAAAAGATTGCCTGAAAATAAAGTCTATAGGGATCAATATTTGGATTTACTTCTTCCTATGGAACCCATATAGGAAGCCAGGATGACATTATGAGCATTTCATGAAGTATTGCTTAAAGTGGTAAAAAGAAAACAGGGGAAAAAAGGTGGAGGAACCTGCCTTCCTTTGGCAGGTTTTACTTGGTTTGGCAATTCTGCATCAGTTATTGCTGATATTTATTTGTCTTTCCATTTTTCTATTCGCAGAATGTCAGCAATAATGGTGAGAACACTAAGCAGTGTTGTGGGAATAACTGTACAGCATTTGAATGAGAGGTTTCACAGTGCATGTTGAGGATGAGTTTATGTAGCACTAAATTGCCTGCTATGGCACATTAGTCTGCAGAGAGCAGCTGTGATTGTGTTCCAGAGGAGGGAGCTGCTCCCGATGGCCTCTACAACACTGTCACACAGCGTGTTTTCAGAGCGTGGGTTTGGGCTTTCTTTTCTTCTCAATTTGATTTACATGAGTAATTCCAATTACCTTTATTATCTGCTCATAAAGAAAAGAATGCGTCTTCTGCAAATGTAATGGTCATTAGAGGTAGGAAACTCCTGGTAAATAATTTTCCTGTGAATCCAAATATTGAAATTATAACCTTTGCCATTTTCAACGTGTTTATCTGATCACTTGATAACTGCTTTGCTTGATATACTCTTAGATGGGCTAATTGCCACTTGTACTGTTATTGCATATATAATATTCTATGAATAAATAATCTAAATTATTTTAGGAATTAGTTACCCTAATGCAGAAAGCATAACAAGAAAGTCTTTGGTACATTATGAGAATAGAAAAAGTGCAGCCAGGTATTTACCAGAAGCAACTGTGCAATAGCTAGTCAGAGTTACTGGCAGCGTGTTGTATCACTTACTAAAATGGCTTTTTTTCAGCCACATTTGAATCTGTATAAGGTGTAGTGAGTGGGAGCTGCAATATTCTGGGTGAGAATCACTACCGAAAAAAAGAGACTCCTCTGGGAAAAAGAGGGTGCTCTGGGTCGTCATATTATTCCACTGTTTGATCATAAGAATGGAGCCTGAGTGAAGCTGAATGCCCCTGAGATACCCCCAGTGTTTTGCCAGAGCCTTTGAACTTGGTGAGGCTGCTCTGCTGCAGTCCTGAACCACTGGCAGTGACAAAATGTACAACACAGGCACCAGAAAATCAGGGAACAGACATCACAGGGACTGGATAGAAGGCTGGGAGGCTGATGTAGGAAAATAACACCTGGAATATGCAAGTTACACTGTTTCCTGATGTAACTTTCAAGAGGGGAAAGTTTATTCTTTCGAATTGGATATGTTTATTACTCATGCTGTGGATAAGGAAAGTAGATAATTTGGTACTTGCAAAAATCTTGATTCTTAAAAAATGTTTGAAATTAAGTTGTTTAAGGTTTAAATATGGGTATGGTTAAATATGTTAATCTTAAAATTTAAAGGATCCATTTAAAAAAATCTGTAGATATGATTTCTCTTCTCCATAACACCCAGCATTTGCAATTACTTCATTTTTGCATTGAAATCACTCATACCTACTGTAGTGATCTGGATTCCAAATTTAGAAATAGATACTCCCAACTACTCCCTGTGAAACAGACAGAACACGTTTTGTATTGCACAGAGGCTACTGCTTTGCCAACTTTATATGAAATAGAATCTTTTCTTAAACACATAGTGGCCAACCCCAAATTTGTAGCTTATGTCGATGTGTTTATATCTATTTTGCATATACTGTAAGGGGGCTTGATAACCTTCTCTCTTCTGCTGAGCTGCTCCTTGCACAAGATATACCCAGGAGGTAGACTCTCAATCACAGTCCCCATCTGCTTCCTGGCTAATGTTCCAGTTACAGTTAGACCTCTTGCACATATTCACATCTAAAATAAAATTGATGGTTTCACTATTGGGAAGCAGCGTGTGACTAATGATGCATTGTACCATGCAAGTTTTTGCTTGAATATATCTTTCTAATCAAGTTAAAGAAAAGAACACAGAGCAGAAATTCGTCAGACATACAGTCCTGCTTTTTTTCCTGAAACCACACCGTTCATCAAGATGCTTTTCAATCACCTGAAGACCAGTTATATTATAGTACAAGATGTTCTTTCAGGTTTAGAAGAGATTTTATGGGCCAGAACTTCAGCTAGCATAAATTGGCTTCTGTGCAGCTCTAATGATTTTCACCAGCTGAGGATCCACCCTGTGTTCCTATAATAACCCTAGCATCTGAAAAAAGATTCATGTGATGGTTATGCTAATACATCTGGGGTTATAGAGTAAGAAAAATTTTATGTGGTTGAATTTTTAATGCACTTTTTAAATTCAAAATTTATTCTGCCTGTTTTATCTTTTCTAGGATTTTTAATATCAAATAACTCTGAAGAGACATTTTTAGATGGACTTTTGTGTGTAGATTCATGGTCTATGTCAAACATGCAGCAGCTGTACAGGAGTCTGAAACCTCCTTTACAGCAATAGCTGTTGAGCCATCAGACTTTTCAGTATTAAATTCAAAACTAAATAATTGATCAGCAAACTTTGTTTTCTGATATGAAAGAAAATCACTAATTTGCATGTGCACAGTGTTGTGAAATATTAATTTCTCCTGCAAGATGTATTTCATACTCTGTAGCCCCCGATAAGGCAGTCTTCTTCCATGACTCATCACCCAGAATATTATCTGGCTTTCCTTGGAAGCATATTTGGGACTAGGAATGGCATTCTTGCAACTTCAAGTTTTCCCACAAATTTAGCAGATTTTGTATATTTGTGCCTTTCAACAGTTTTTGAAATGTGCTTCTTTGAATTGAGTAATTCTTATTATAAACAGCTGTAAAAAAAGAAAGAACCCAAATACAATTGCCAAGCATAAATATAATTGTGTAAATGGGTCATCTGCTTCTACTTCAAACTTTAAAAAAGGGCATTTTTTGTTTACTTTGATGTTTGCAGAGTGGTTTTCGTAACAATTCATTACTTGTTTAATTGCCTTAGAAGAATCCGCTTTCTTCTGAGTCTTTCTCGTGTGCACATTGTGTTCATGTGGGATATGCCTCTGAAAGCTAGACAAATCAGAAAAGCACCGATGAAACAAATAAAAGGGGAGAACAAATCCCAATACATCTGGACTGCCCATGTTCTTCCATTATGTGTAGAATATTGGGTGTTTGCATATTACCCCTGCCTTAAAACAGGTTAGGAGCTGCCCTGCTCCCTGCCTCCTGTTACAATAAGTTCTGTTCTTCAGGAGACAGGACTGCATTTCTGCATGATTGTGCATTACTAGAAGGGGCAGTGCAGCTGCAGACCTTTTATCCACCTGCATTCTGTCTTGTTTTGGATATTCACTCTTATCAGTGTCCTGTTTCAGGGATGACCTGTAAAAGTTTGCATTGAATTTTTTGTTGTTAAAGCAGCTTTTACACAGAGGTGTATGTAACACGTAGGAAACCTTCCCCAAATCAGCGCTGGGCTGTCAATAGATGTAACTATGAAGTGCAGATGTGCTTTTGGAAACCTCAGTGTGCCTGCTGAGGACATTTCCCTTCATTGGTCTGTGTGAAAAACAGCCAAACACGTGCAACAGAGCTCATTGGAATACTGAGATCCAGCCTGGCCTTCTTCCCCCCCTGAGGGCTTTATGGTTTTAAGCAAAACCAACACAAGAGCAATGCCTTTTGAAGCTGCCTTGCCTGTTCACCTCCCTCACATCAAACAGAAGCATATCTGAAACAGATGAGTACAGAGGAAAACCAAGAGTGCTCTCTCCCTTGCTTTCAGGGAACTATATTTAGGAGGGAGAATTTGTATCAACAAATAGAAAGCAGACTTGTTTCAGATATTGATTGATGGCTCTTAGGGATAAAGAAGGCAGCAAGAACAAGACAAACAGGGCTTCCTGTAGGTAACTTTTTGAGAAAGATACACACAAAGGCTCTTACACAAAAGGCAAAGAACCATGCCAAAGTAAAGAAACTTGAAAGACACTAAACATTCAAAGGCTGATTGATGATGTCTCTTGGAACTTAACATGCTCACAGGAGCAAAACCTGGATCTCTGTAGAGCTGCTGTCATTAAAATTGACTCTTCATGAAAAGGGAAGAACAAACAGACAAGAAAGCCGAAGGAGAAGAATAGGATTAATATATACAAAGTAGATGAGGGGGCAGCAGACTGTTTGAGGTGGTTAATTATCAACCCTAAATGTTTTGTTTGTTCCAGGAGCTGACACAGTTCTTGCTAGTCCTAGCAGAACTTAGATACTGAGGTGGGGAAGGCCCTTGGATCTGTAGAATGGTGGCAGTTCTTACGTTACTAAAAGGTTGGAGGAGATTATAAGAGAGAAATTTGGCTTAGTTGAGAGATGAAGATTCCTTAAGTACTTTAAGCATGAGTTAGGATAAACATGCATTTAAAAATCTTCTCCAAACTTTCTGAAAATGTGGTCTGAAAAACTGCCTAAAATGTCACAGATTTGTAAAAGAATTGTTGACTTTGTTCACAAAAATAGAAATGAATGTAGCCTACTGGAAAGAATTGAAATAGTTGTTTCCCTGTTAGTTCTGAAACTGCAAATCTTTGATATCTGGATAAACCATAGGATAATTGATTAAATACATCAGTTTTCCAAAATCCATAGTTGTTGAAATGATTCAGAGCAACAAATCAGTCAGTATTAGGTTTGAAGTGACTGTGACCATGAGTTCAAACAATTTCTTGGTAGTGTCCTGTAAATACTGATGTTCCCCAATTGAAATGGGAAGAGCCACTAAACACTGTATTTAGCACAGATGTTTCCTGTTATAACAAATTTGTAAAATTTCAGTGTTCAGTGGGCCTTTAACACCCACCCTTCATCTGTGGTATTAATTTTTAGCGTTGTGGAATAGGCCAAAAAAGCAGGCATGTAATTAAAAAGAAACCCCATCAGGGTGTTTTCTCTATCTCCACTTTCTTTTTTTTCTTCCTAGCTGTATTCCTTCATTTGTGTGTGGAAACATTTCATGGGTAGCAACATGGGTAAGACAAAGCTAGTTCTCCATCTGGGAATCATGCCTGCTACAGCCAAGTGCACTGCAAACAAGCCCTTGAGCAAATGCTGCATCCACAAGTGCTAATTGAGAAAGGCTGATTATGTCAGCTGGGTAAGAATAATATTCTTTGCCAAATGACCAGTTTGTGCTTGTGGCTTTTAAGTAGCTGTGGTTCACCAAAGTGCTTGAGAAGTGCCTTTAGTTTGAAGAGGAAGCTGAGTGAAGGGCTGGAGGCAAGCAGTGCTGGGGGACCGGGTGGGAACTGTGGGAGTACCAAAGTCAATAACCCAGAGAGCTGCCTCTCAAATTAAATGATGGTAAAGCTCATCTTTGAGTAACTTGCTTGGGAGATAAAAGAGAAAAAGGAAGCAAGCATTAAAGTGACTCTGACCATAACATGCATTGCAAAAACTTTCAGAATTTATGGTGTATATCAACTTCTCAAGTTTCTTTCAAGTATATTTATTCCAGGGTGAATGTTCCAAACCCTTAACATGTGGCATGTTATTTGTTGATAACCTGCAGGACAGAGCAGTGTCACACTTGTGAATTTTCAAGTTAACTCCTAGGTTTGTGGTGATTGGGCAATAGGTAAGGAGTCTAAAATGCATTTACTAGGGAGAAGAGCAGTGCCTTTGCAAAGGCCTGGGATGCAGACCTTGCTAAGTCCACAATGCCTGTGGCAGATGGACCTGTGCCTCCTTACCTGTGTGTGTTCCTTCACTCTACACTGGGGCATGAAACCGAGGCGGTCACCACTGGCCTGCACTGCCCTCACACCACCATGGGAAGAGCACAGAGGTAGGCAGCTGGCCTTTCCATGGAGATTTAATAGCTCTATGTCCTACTCCATATTCTTTGCTTTTCTGTGTTCTAATTATAGCTTCAAAAGTATTACTAATTTATTTTTATTTTCCAAATTGCATTTGGCATCTTACACCGAAATTTCCTGCAGAGAATTCACATTATTGGATAGAAATCTTTCTTGTCATATTCCCCCCCAGATGGTCCAATCTGCTCAGCAGTTCATGCCTGACAGCTAGTTAATCTGGCAGTGCAGAAACACACATTTAAAAATTCAGGTTCTGGCATCAGCCTCAGGCAAGCACCTCAACTCTGGTCTGTACCCTGAAATTGAGGAAATCAGTCTCTGTTCTCCTTAAAGGTGTCAAGAGTGTGTTTTCCAGCTACAAGGTATACAGTAGAATAAAACTCTGAAATTGAGATGTAACTAGGAATGTTCGTGTTGTTGCAATACACTAACAGCGTTTTCAGACTTCCACCACTGGCTTAGGGCAATTTCCTAAAGGTGACTGAGAAAAGCAAACCCATTCATGGTAAGTCTGAATTTGTTACTCATGGACTTTCACCTCCTCTAGAAAACAAGAGAAGGAAGTAAAAACTTTGAAAAATGTTGCACTAAACAAAATGTATTTGAAATTTTGGCAAAGCATTGGATAAATGCTATATATTTATTAGGTCAAATTTTGCTCTATCTGGTTAAACCATCTTTGTATGAAACTTATAAAATGTTACTGAATTGCATGTATATGTTTCTCCTCATGGACTCTGAGAAGTCTTATAAAAAATGCAATAGGAAAGCAGAATGTATTGTGGAGGTTTTGTGTTAGTGACACATTATAGAAATACACAATTTATTATAAATACAGTAATTTCCCTTTGATACAGAAAATACTACAAATAGGCACCTTTGCTCAGGACCACGAATCTTAGGTCAGAAAAATATTTAGAAATCAATTTCTGACTAAAAATTTAGGATTTCTTTCTTTCATTTACTACAGGACCATTTTAATTCTCTTAATTTTTTTAGATAAAGTTATTGTGTTTCTGGTGACCACATGTTGAATTAAAAAAATGTGTCTTCCAGTCTGTTCCAGATTAGTGAAATTATCATGTGGAATTCTAAAAAAGCTATTGCACTTTAAATATATCAGTTTTTATTAATGCAAAAGAGATAAAACTGAGTTTTCCATTTGCTCTGAAATGGCAGTCGGTAAATGGCTGCAAACAAAATTTGAAAAATGCTACCTCTGTTTTTTCCTGTCCATTCTGTATGGTGTTTGTCAAGATATAGCACAAAAATTCATATAAGTCATTTACTCAAACTTTAAGGCTGAGTAGTATGTTTAATATCACATTTTCCATTCCTTTTTGATGCAGAAATAAGAAATCAAGAAATGAGGATGAGGTTATATTTTTATAGGTCAAATATAATGTCAATTCTGAAATGGGTGCAGAAGTTTTCCATAATTCTTTTTAGAAAAAAAAAAGTCTGCTTAAAAGCTTTTACAACTGTCCCTAGGGATCCCAGTGAGGTGATGATAATTTTTGTTAGGAATTAATCTTAGAAAATTTCACAGTAGCAAAGATTGTGAACATTTAAAGAAATAATGAACTTTAAGAACAGTTCTGGAATATTTCTACTAGCATAACCTAAGGGCTGGCTTTCAAGGAAGAGTTGTATATTCCTGATTTTAATTGTCTTCTGATTCATCTCCTCTGAAAAGGATCAGTTTCAAATGATGGAGAGGTTCCCCAAGAAGCACTCATTAAGAGGAGCTTTAAGGTAATGCATAAGCATAGATCATGGAATCACAATACAGTCTGGGTTGGAAGGGCCCCTAAAGACCACCTTGTTCCAGCCCCTGCCAGGGGCAGACACATTCCAGCAGACCAGGCTGCTCAGAGCCCCCTCCAGCCTGGCCTTGAGCACTTCCAGGGATGGGGCAGACACAGCCTCTCTGGGCACCTGTGCCAGTGCCCAAACACCCTCATGACAAAGGACTTCCCCCTAATGTCTAATTTAAATCCTTCCTCTTTCAGTTTGAAGCCATTCCCCCTTGTCCTACCACTCCAGGCCCTTGTCCCTGCAGTCCCTCTCCAGCTCTTCAGGAGCCCCTTTAGGCACTGGAAGGTGCTGTAAGATCCCTCTGAAACTTTTTCTACTCCAGGCTGAACAGCCCAGCTCCCCCAGCCTGTCCTCATAGCAGAGGTGCTCCAGCCCTCTGATCATACTTGGGACCATCCTGTGCACTTTCTCCAGCAGGTCCATGTCCTTGTTATGCTGGAATCCCCAGAGCTGGATGCAGCATTCCAGGTCTCTCACAAGAGCAGATTAGAGAGGGAGAGTCCCCTCCCTTGACCTGCTGGTCCCACTTCTTTTGGTACAGCCCAGGATATGATTGTCTTTCTAAGCTGCAAACACACACTGCCAGCTCATGTCTAGCCTCTCATCCACCAACACCCCTCCAGGTCCTTCTCCCCAGAGCTGCCCTCACTCCATTCTCTGGCCAGCCTCCATTTGTGCTTGGGATTGCCCCAGCCCAGGTGCAGGACTTGGCACTTGGCCCCGTGGAACTTTATGAGGTTCATGCAGACTAACCTCTCAGGCCTGTCAGGGTCCCTCTGGATGCCAATCCTCATTTTTTTTTCTATTTATACTTAGGCAGGTTGGTCTAAGTCAAAGAATTGGTGTATTTTCCAGATTATTTTTTGGATTTGATAGCAAGGGATATCTGGCTGTATCACTGGCAAATCACTCCAGCTGCAGTCCTTAGAGAGCCATTAGTACTGCTATGGAGCATATCAGATATAGCCAGTCTTCATCAGGAACTATGACAGCCCAAGGAAGGCAGGTTTTGACATACCATATTTTGCATGTATTATATTTTGAGCCATGTATCCCTGTATTTTGCTGACAGATTGTCAGGGAAGTGATTAGTCTGGATTACATGGTGATGATTTCATTTTATAAAACAAAAAAAAGCAAGCAAGCAAAAAGGAATTGCTTTTGGCAGAAGATGATCCCATTACTTAGAATAAAAAATTATTTAATGTTACATTAAATGCTTATAAAAATGAATACAACAGAATATGAAAACAAATAATAGATAGTAACTAGTTAATAACTCTGAAATAAAGATTTAGACAATATTTTCTCTTAATTCAGTGCTAAATCAAAGCCATGTAAGCAATGTTACATTGAAGACTTGGCTTCATAGAAATAGCTGCTGGTAATGAACTACAGAGCCCAGCTAGTACAGATGTGACAACAGCTGGCATTGTATAATGTTGGCAGTGTCCTAATGTGTAAAATGTCCATGTATACCATAATTTCTGGAAGGAAGTGCTTCCCTTCAAGGCTGCTTCTTTTCACTAAGGCCTTTGAATAGAAGTGGTGCTGTTCTGTTAAGGAAGTTGGTTTGGGATTTTGTCCAGGGAAATTGGGTCCATTGATCCTAGTGGGTGCAGAAAAGGAAATCCCCCAAACACCTGACTTTTAAAGAGGTGACCCTGTGTCCCAAGGACTGAAGCCAATATGCAGCTAGAGAATTGTGCTGGAATGCCATAGGTGCAGCTCCTGGGAAGGCAGCTCACAGCACAACTGGTCCCTACCTGCACCTCAGGACTGCAGAGCTCTGGTCACCTTCTTTCCAAGCAGCAGCAAAATGCCATTATGATTGTCTTCTGCAACAGGCTGATTTATGAGGAGAAAAACCTTCAGTCCCAGAAGAAAGTAAATAAAATTTCTTAAAAATGTGGGCTGCCAAAAGAGGAACTACTACAATACATATAAGCCATAAATCTGTTAAAATGAGCATGCTGCAGTGGTCCTTCTGGGAAATAGGTTTAATTTTTCCTTTTCTTTCAAGGCTTGTGCTGTTTTGACTGACAGAAGCTCATATCTGTGGGAAATGGAACATTTGAGAGGTATGTTCTTTTCCCTGGGCAGGCACTCTTGGTCACCTGAAGGAACACTGATCCTCCTCCCTTGGTGATGACAAATCAGATGACCTTTAAATTTTTATTGCAGACCTACTAGGGAGTTGTTATGGTGTGCTTTCTAGATTATGGTGGTATAACATTCTGTAGTAAAGGCAACATAAACATCACATCTTTTAACTTCAACTGCTAACTTGAAACCAAAAAGCATCCTCTGAGTACAGTTCTTGGAGTTTGTTCAGTCAACCTTTGAAGAAAAAGAATGTGCCTTTTGTATAAATCAGGACCAGACCGAAACACATGGGGCAATTTGCTCACTGCATTTGAAGTTAAAATTTGACATAACAAAGGATATTACAAGAAACTGTGGTGAAGTTTAAAAAGATCAGTACTGAGCTAAAGTTTATTGCCAGTACTGTTCTTGCAGATCAAGGCTATGCTAATGTGGTCTAGGCTTACTTTAATATTTTGCAGCCTCTCATTCCCTCAGTGCATGTTTTAAGCATGGATATGACTCACTTTTATAATAAAATAACTTGATAAAACCTTCTGCTTTGTGCTGGTCTCCTGAGGTAAAAAGTCACAGATATGTTAAGTCTCACATTGTTTGTTCCAGCTTCATTATGTTTGATGAAAAATATATATATCTTGGTAATGTTTCATAATATACAGTACTTCCTCAGTAACTGGACCGCTGTAAGGAAGAACATTTTTTCACCTGAATAATGAAATCGTATCCTAGTTATTTCCCTGGTCTTCTTTGTAGAAGACACATATAGTAGATTGACAACATTAACTACTATAGCACAGCATGATGGAAAACTTTGAAAAGGACTTTTGTCTTTAGGGATTGATGAGTGGAATCTTTACAGTGTTCCTTAAAGATGTACTGTGCAGCTTTTTATTCTCTGTGCAGGAAGAGGTGTGTTCTAAATATAATTATGGGTCAGAGTGTAAATGTTAGGTTTTGTGAAGTCTATGACTGAAAGTAGACTATCAATTATGTCAGTGGGAGGTTACTGCCAAGATCAAAAGTAGATTACAGGCCTGGCTAAGGCTGCACTCACACAGCTTTGCTGGTGCGTCAATGCTGATGTGCTCCCCTAGCAAAGAGCATGGCACTCCTGTGGTTGCAGCATATTCTGGTTTGCTGTGAGTGAAAGATGCTCCCTGGAAGAGAAATGCTGTCCATATGACTTCTCTCTGCACTCAGCTTTTCTGATGCAAACAGCCATGTGTTAGTTTTGTCCATGTTCATGTCTGGAGCACTCACAGCTCTGATTTATGGTCAGAGAAGCCTGGCCTTCAGTAGATGAACCGAGAGGGGTGAGCCAAGCCCTTGCCCTGTGCCATGCTGAAGGGGTTGAATAATCATGAGATTCTCTGTCTAACATAGGACAGGGATAGAAACAACCTGGGATAACCACTTGTAATTCTAGGGCATCCAAATTCCCCGTGAGTCATCAAGTTAAAATAAAAAAGGGCACTTTACTTTCCAATCTTTGTTTTGGTAAGGAACCAGGAAAAATGAACTCCTAGAAGAAATCTAATTTGCTCTAAAACCATTAGATGGAAAGTTCTTTTCTTCCTCCTAAATGTAAGACAAAATTATTCATTTTAAAAATCAAGGCTTTTCAATGTAAACCTATATTAAAATTACTCCAATTTCTTCACTTTGGCCTTACTAACTCATAGGGTTTATAACTAAGGAATTGCAAAGCATTGAATGTAAAAATATTGAGACATGATGAATGCAGAATCTTTGTTACACAAAGAAGTAGAAAGTATTGATCAAAAAAATACTCAGAGGCAAACCAATTAGAGACCCATTGACAGCAAAATGACCTGCTCATCCATCTTTCAAATGAAATATAAAACCTAGGTCCACATTCTTTGTGGCCATTTTAAACTCCTGAGTGTGAAGTCTGAATGCTGTTAATTTTGGTCTCCTGGCCAAACTCCAAACTGAATAATTATTCTGCTTCTTTCCTAAATTACAGCAGCAGCTTCATTAGGAACAAGCACATTCATAGTTTACTGACCTAAACTGCTCTTTATATTGCTATGCACTATTAACTGTTGCTGCATTTCCAGTCGAGGTTGGCTGCATTTCCATGATTGAATGACCTCTGGACAAAGCATGTATACCTTTAGCTTGTTTAAAAGGCTGTGGGGCAAAAGATGCTGTATATATAAATGCTATCAAAAAAATAATTTTAGGCCCAGAACATGCAGGTGCTGAAGTGTGTTCACTGAACAGGGGAAACTACTGGCATTCAGTGATGTAGCTGGATAAATGACAGAGACTATTTGGGGACAGAGGGTATTTGCTTATGGGTTGGAAAGCTTGTGGCCACTGATTATCATGAAAAAGACAGTTTCATTGAGAAGAGTTGCAAAATTATAGAACAAAATGGGAAGCAAAGGGACAGTGGAGATTTATTAAAAACAGAGGCTCGGTGCTTTCTGGATATGTGTTTTTGGATAATGAGGTCAGCTAGCAATGCATGTTGTTTTTTTCCAGAAGTAAAAACAATTAAATTGTTGGGAAATACAATATAATAGTCCACACATTCTATACATGGTTTCTTAATGCTCTAGATTTTGTTCTAATTATGTTATAGCTTCTTTTAAAAAAGTCTACACTGTCTGAAAGGTGAGGGAAACAGTGTAAAATATGAGCAGGAGGTTTTACAGTCTATATCTTTCTACTGTGAGGTTTAACTACAGCATCACCCTTGCTTCCCAGTGATCACTGTTGTACAGACCCTGAATTAGTTGCCTAAAGTGGTTTTAACTACCAATTTAGTAGGGGATGCTGAACTGCACAGCTGTTCCTAAAAAAACCCAGAATAGTCTAAACACAAACAGCTAACTGAAAATGTTTATGGGAAACTGTTCCAGTTATGGGAGAGCCACATGGCAAGAAAGCTCTCTAATCCACAGAATGGTTATGGTGGCAGCAAGGAACAGATCTGAACACCAGGGTCTTGGCTTTCATTAACTTTTGTCTCTGTGCTGTGAAGTAGAAACACTGTGAGCCTTTCATATAGCCTGGAATCAGACTATACTGTAGGGCTGGGCAATTTTCTTTCTGTAGATGAGTTCAGCAAGTACAAAGCAGAACTGTGCTCCCATTCTCCTAAGGGTAAGCAGGTTCTTTTACTAGGTAGCAGATTCAAATTCAGGAAAAATCATAATTTTTCTAGCATGAAAGCTATTACTAAAGGATACTTTTATTGTCTTAGAAGTCAGAGCTGTGAAATAAAGGTGCTATGTTTGGTATGCTCTATGCAGTGTGCTATATTCAGGTGTTCATGGCAAACTTGAGTATGACTATTCATTATCACTTAGTTGTTGTGTGACTGCTACCAGAACTCTTAATCCCTACACTTATTCTTTCCTAACAGTGAAACATTTATACCAGAAGTGTTCAGTTCATTAGTTAACTGAAATTATTGTGCTCATGCTTCAATACTTTACTAGGATTTATTCTTAGAGCTGTTAGGATTTATTAGTGCTCTTTCTTTTTTATTTTATCTCTTATGAACTGTACTGGAAGTGCAGCATTTTTTAAAAATAGGAAAGTAGCTATTCCCTCCAAAATTTCAACATTTGTCATCAAGGAAAAGAACAAAAACCAGTTACGGTCATGCACATCAAAATCAAAGCAACTGCTGACCATTGTGGATCGTCTCTTTATCTCTCTCAAATAAAGAAATAGCGCATTTAGAGAAACTGAAGCATCTTTGAACAGTCTGCTATGAGTCAAATGGGTTTGTTTTGCAACAGATTTTATTTGCTATGAATAATTTGATGGGCTTTATTTAATTGGCAGACACAACAATAACCACTCATATCACATTTCCCATAGGTTCCAAATCATGTTTGAGCCCTTTTGCACAGTTAAATGGTTATTAGTTTTCTTCTTTCAACATCTGTTTTAGTCAACCTTGCCAAGTATCTATTCATTGCTGTTATAGCAAGATGTTAAATATTTTAAATTACAAAAGAGTTTTACAATTGTGCCTGAACATATTTTCACTGTCTCATTTTGGATTTTGTAACTTTGTATATAATTTACAAAACTTTAGGAGAAAACACAGAAATCTATTAAAAGAAAAGGGAAACACAGTGAGTAGATCATTAACAGTTTCAGCAAAATTACAGATTCTTACAGATTTCAGTAGAATATAGACATCTAAAGCACTTAGGAAAATCAATATTTTTAAAAATCTAAACAGAAACAATCCACAGCTTTCTCCTGCCTTGCAATAATAATCCAGTGCACTGATGTTAATTATATTGGAAAACCTAGTAAAACCCAAGTAAAATGTACATGTCTGCATGTCATTGTTCTGATGTGGTGGATTATGGAAACCAATACTGCAATATTTGAGTCACAGGATGAGTCAGTTCTTTTTGACTCGAAGGACCAGCACTGGATATTAAGAATAACAGTAGATTTCTAAACTTCTCATCCAAACCAATTAGTCTTTTCACTAATATTCTCAGTCATAAGCAAGAAGAGATCTTAATTCTAAGCCTTAATTCTAACCCATCTGAACAAAAGCAGCTTAGTAAAAGACTTCAGTCTGAACAGAATTCAGACCACAGTGTACTTCTCATTGTATACAAAAAACATGTGCTTACCCAACTTGGCCTTACTTGATGATATGTCCCAGTTTGGCATAAACTATTTTATAAAATGAAAATTGAAAATAGATGTTAATGAAGATTCCCTCCTTAGAAACAGTGGATAGGTTATATCTCAAGCCAAGAATTCTCAGTTTTATACCCTCTTCCACAGAAGGCTCAGTTTTGTCTCATATTTGAATGGCTGTTTTTTCAAAATTGGCATGTTCTTCAAAACATTGCTAAGTAAGATCATTATGTACCACATTCTTGTGCCAAAATATACAAAATGGGCTATATCAGTCACATATGTAGTTAGGCATCCAGGAGAGGACTCAGAATTGGCTTTTTTAAACTGTAAATAACAACCCTGTATTATGACCTAAATGCTATTCTCTCTGTGAGACAACCATAACATTTATTTACCCAAACTCAGCAGAATGGCTTCCCTCAAATTATAGCAAACTGTCAGAGACAGAAGAGAAAGACAGAGAAGATTTAGGCCCAGATCATGGGCATTTTTAAATCAAAGGCTGATCTGTCATTCCCTAAGAGAGACTAGTATTTTGCCTGTAATGAGCAGTTACTCTGAAGCTGGCTTTGTGGCTGAATGAAAGAATAAGGAATTGTGTATGAAGAAGATCAGATTTCCTGCTATGACCAAGGATACATAAGCTGGTGTGTAAAAAACAAATGTGCAAAATAGTCTTCTACATTCTGGATCTAGAACACAGGTCTGTGTAATTTGATATGGATTTTTAAGGAAATAGGATTCAAAACAAAGCCCTAATATGGGATTTAATTGATCAGATACACAGTAAAATACAAAAACACTGTTCAAGGAAAAGGTTTGTGTGACACCCAGAAGCAGTTACTGGGCTTATGTTACCATTAGTTGTGACTGAGAATATGATAAGTTTATTTTGCAGGATTTCATGAAGGACTACCCTGAAAAACAGAATTTTGTGGGAGGAAGTAATCCTGGATTTCAGACAGAAAGGTTTTACCTCATTAGTTTTCTTGCTTTCTTCAAGGATACAGTGTCACGGCTGTGGCTGGTGTGAGTGATGCAAGGGATGTAATGCAGTGCTTTGGAAATAGAAGGAAGATGTTACTATGCCTTAGTAATAATTGCACAGCAGTAGAAAGAGCATGCAATGGATAAAAAACCATCTTTGGACAGGAGAGTGGGATTATTAAAAAAATTGCATGTTCCTTAAGGATATGAGAGCAAGCTCTTGTTTATCACTGTATCTAACTACACAGGATTGCAATATCAATTTAAAAGTAATAGCAGGATCAATTTTAAAAAACCACAATTGCTTATGGAACCAAAACTAAAGGTAAAGAAATTGCAGAATAATACAACTATGGCCTAGGAGAGTAATCTTACTTAAGATTATTGGGGAGCTAAAGGATCAATCAAGCACAATGCAGACAAACTTAATAATCTCAAGTTTACATAAGTACATATTGCATGTGTTGAGAACATGTTCACAGTAGAACTGAGTTAGAGGATTTTAAGAATTCTGGCTGCTTTCATCTTGAAAAAAAAATCACTTGAGCATCTGTGTCAGTGAGTTAAATAACTAAACCCTGCAGAGGGTTTGAGTGGAAAAGAGGCTTAGCTAAGAGTTTCTGAAGAATATATTTCCTAGCCTAGTGAAATAATACAAAACTGATACTTGTCAAAAGTCAAGGACAGTGGTCTTGTTTGCTTTCCTGTGAGAATTCAAGTTTTGGGTTAGATGAGGGAATCCAGGGGTGTTTAAGCATAGTTTTGAAGACTGCTGCAGTACAAAATGCTCACCTCACTGAACTGCAGGCGTGACTTACCACATCTCTTACAATTTCCCTTCTTTTAGGACCCCAGTCTTTGTATGTTTGCAGAGCAGAGTGTACTGAAGCCTAAACCTCTGAGACACTGCAGACCCACAGCTCTAGGAAAGAGAATATTCACAGCAGTGGTTAAGGAAATAAAGGTGGGAGAAAATACAGTGATAAGAAGAGGCTGAACAGAAGTGTTAAACTTTCCTTTGTAATTTGTGGGGTGATTGCAGGCCACACCACTCTGTAGACACAGATCTACCTCTCCAGATTTCATGAAGAGGCAGGAAAATCAGGCTTAGAGTTTGATTTGCCTCCCTGGATTTTACTCCCCCCCTACACTGCCCTCGTGTGGTCTTAGTTCCAGCACAGAAACTGTGCTGGAAGCACAGAATTACACTTGGGATTTTGGAGAACCGTGAAGCAGTCACATCATAATTTGGACCTAATTCGGGATGTTTTAACCAATCCTACTGTTCTGGGCTAAAATCACATGGTGCAGATGTGAATCTGTTGTAATTTCATTAGAACAGTAGTTCTTAATCTGATTGTCAGCCCCTGTGCTCTAAGAGCACTATTATCTAAATGCTAGTTTCTTACCTTTTTATTCTCTGAGTTTGTGTCTCCTGGTTGTTGTTGTGTGGCTTATGTGAAATGAGTGGGTGTGAAATTCCTGTGCGCAGGAAATAGGTGATTATCTAATGAAAATCAGTATCTCCAAGCAAATGACATAATTATTACTATCACATCTCTGGAAGAGAGAGGGGAAGGCTTTGGGGAAGTTGGCACTGCACCACTTTCTCTCAGACATGACTCCTGCACTCGAGTCACCAGTTAAGGAAGTTAAAATTCCCCCAAACTCTAGAATGTGCTGGATGTGTTTCACTGATCTCTAGAAGAGATTTGTCTGTAATGCAGTCCTTTACCATCTCTGAATTGTCTAGAAGCATAAAGGAAATGTGGCAGAAGGCAACTGTTCATGGTGGCAGTGTCATCCCAGGGCGATCCCAGGGCGATCCCTCACCCCAGCAATGTCTGAGCAAGCTCTGACTGGAGCCTGCTGGAGCCTGCTCGTGGCTCTTTGCAGGATTGCAGGCTGGTTTCCTCTCTTAAAGACAGGATTGCCTGGCTCTCACGGTCCCCTCTTCTTTTGCCTTGTGCTTTCGGCTGGGTTGCACCCAAGTGCTGCTGAAGTAGCATCCATGTTTTCCAGGGATCGAGGGCCCGCACTGCCTGTGGTATAGGCAAGTGTAACTCTAATAGTCAGTAGCAATGTGCTGTCTCATGCTGAATCGTGGCCTAAATACTTCCACACCAGTGATTTGCTAGGCAGAGTTTTACTTTAGCTGTTGCCTTAACTAATGCTAAAATGCAGCATGGAGAGGGCACTCAGCCAGAGCTCTGTGTCCTCTTCCTGGCTTGGCCATGCTCATGCTCATGCTCCTTCTGTCTTGCTGGCATAGGAATAGTAATACTGAAATTCCCTTGTAAAGTGATTATATAGATATGACCACTAGGTAAGAATTAGTTATTATTACTGTAGACTTTGGGAGCCAAATTTTGACCTTTACTTGCACTCATATATCATCAAATTGTCATAAGCCTGTCTGAAGAAATAGTTTAACCAGCAGGCTGTAGTAGAGAAAGGGCTACAAAAAAATGTTCACATCACAGATCCCATTGAAGTTTGTTGTCCTGGTATCAAAATAGAACAGGAGAGAGGAGATCTAAACAACAGCAGGTCTTAGCAACCATTTCCCACAATCCCTTCTAGGAGAGGTGAATTGATGGAAGTTCATTTGTGTGTGATTTGAAGAAAAATCTCAAGAAACACAACAGATAAAAGAAACAAGAGTTGTGAAACTGAACATGATGAGGCCTGAGGGCCATGTGACCCTGGCTGTCTCTTCGAATCCTTTTCTGCTTGTTAGTGACTGCTCCTTTCCTTCAGGCACTCTTATGTTTAAGCAAACACAAATAACAATGATGTACTTTTGTCTAAGATAGACAACAGAGAAAGCAGAAAGAACAAAAGTAATTTTTCCATGAGAAACCACAGTCTGATCTTGAACAGGCTGTAAGAATTCAGAGAACAAAGCAGCTGCCTCTTGTACCAAGCAGAGTTCCTACAGCTTGGCAAAAGGGAAAAGGTGTGGGGACATTTTGGTAACCCACTCCATGCTGTAATTTCCACATTTAAGAAAAGGCAAAGGGTGCTGATAGAATATATCAGGGCAGTACTTTTAGAAATTAGTAACAGAATGTAGAAAAAATCAGTTTCAGTTGTGAATCATGATTTCTCAACAGTGCATCCATTACACAATAAAATACTACTCAACATACCCTGATGGGCCTAATTAATCACTGAGGAAACATTTTAACAGTCACAAAAAATGAAGGTACAATTATTTGAATATGATAATGACTGCTTTGTGGAAAGAAGGTTGCATATTGGCAACTCTTTCCAAAGAGGATTCCAACTGGAAAAATGTGATTTGCAAATAGCCATGATCTGTACATTCCAATTGCATTAGAAAAGAAAGCATCCAAAATATATGGCTGTATAAACAAGGATTTTACAGCTCTTCTAATTGTTCTGCCATTAATTTTCTGCAAATTTCACGTTATGACCAGTGCTCCCCATTGTTGGCCCCAGGCTCTTTTCCCACTAACACTCTCAGGAGCTACTTAATGCTTCCTTCATGCCAAATTACATGCAGGTTACCACAGGTTCTTCTAGCATCCTTGATTATCTAGCATCACAGAGATTATCAATAAATAGGAAAGTGGATTAGCAGTGGTTAATGGTTAACTGAACACAGGAGCACATGAAGAGTGCAGGTAGCAAGATAACTTCCCTGCTACCCCCTGCTATGGGGAATCTGTGGAGAGACACCTGAGATTTTACAGCTAAACTATGCAGTGAGTTGGTGTAAAAGGTACATTTCATTCATTAGCTGTGGAAATAATCTGGTGGTAAAAAGATGAAGATCTGCCATGCATTTTGGTGTTGCCTAGAATTTGTAGATATTTGTGGGCTGGTTTTGTTTGACATTGTATTTTCTTAGGTGATGCAGTAAATGTGTATGTACCTTTACTCTTTAGAGATAGACTTTTTTTGTTTCCCTCCTCCTTCCCACTAGCCACTGTCAGTGAAAATGATCAATTCTAATATAAAATCTCAACTACCGTGTATTAATTTTAGATGGCACCCCTGTGCCAAATTGTGCCAAAGCTTGTCTTCATTGTTGGCATCTGGACACTTTTTTGCTTTAAGACCTGACAGCAAAGCTTTTGACTAAATCCACAAAAAAGCTCTGTTTAACACTCAGCAATCTGTTCTCCATTATCCAGTTGGAGTATTCCTTTGGGTTGTGCCTGAAAGTTTCATTGCAACTGTTTGGACCTACACTAGGCATCTGAGTGGAAAGTAGACTTTGAGAAGGAAAGAGGAGCAAAGAAAGATTACTACTTTTATTAATAATGGAGGCATTTTTGTGTGTGCTCAGAAAGGAAAGGAGCAATTTTAAATCCAGCTTTTCAAGGTGAAACATTTCATGCTCTTTCAAATTTAGATCATATTTCAGTGTGTTTCTAAGGCAGTCCACACCCCACTTTTAACAGAACAGCAAATCACTGCAACACATTCTGACTATGCAGGTGGGAAGCTTTTCTGATCCTTTGTCCCAGTCCTACAACAAATCAACAAGGCAGGTCACAAACTCACTTTTAGCTGCAGCCCAGTCATGGTCCCTTCTCCAATCCCCCAAATCAGACCCTGTTGTGAAGTGGAGCTTCCTGCTCCCCAGCATGGGCTTGCACTGACTTGTTTTCCACCAGTGAGATGATGAACTTGCAGGAAAGAAAATGTCCCAATACCTTCTACCATTTGGACATGGGTCAAATTTGCTTTGATTTCCCTGGTGTGAGTCAGAAATGGCTCAGTTGCATCCTTCTAAATTGGATAAGCCCTACTGGCCTCGGTGGAATGACTGAATTTGGCCCATTCCTTTCGTACTGTGCTATTAAAACAGTCAATCTTCTGGCTGCAAGGAATAATATTTTAAAAAATAAAGTTTACATATGTTGGGATGTGCTCTGGATAGCAGCGTAACAAGACAGAATATCAAACTTAATCATGTTTTGTGCCACAGATGTGTGGCAGTACTGCAGAAAAAAACAACCTCCATTATTCTGTGTGTTTTGCAGCACACCAAGGCATCTGGGCAAGGAGACAGTCAGAACCATGAAAAATTTTCCTGAAATGAGGTGTAAAGATGAATAAAAATTATTTCCTTGTTTTAGCTTGAAGAAATGTTGTTGGGATTTTTTTTTCAAAAAAGTAGGAAGATAATTTGAAAAGATTTGCATCTAATGTGAACAGTTCCATATATCTTTAATTAACATAAAAAATGCATCAAAATTGATGATGAATTATGTGTCTCCATGGTCCTGTTTTCATTATACATACATCTGAAGTGGAACCAATGCCATTTATGAATAATTTAATTAAAATAATGACAAGTATTGGTTTTGTAGCAGGGAAAACTGTAAACATTAATTGAATAAGGCTGAGAATCATGAAATGCAATCTAAATTACTAGAAACCAGAATAATCAGCTGAACTGAGGCAAACAGGACACCAAACTTTAGAAAGGAGTTTACAGCTGCTAGGGTAAACTACAAGAAGAGTTAGCATAGTCAGTACTTTATAGTGCACAATATTTTGGAATAAACCATTAAAGCAACATAGGATCTCATTATTCTCATGTTGTTTGAATATTCTACAGCCCTCAGAGCTTCTCCTCATATTTTATGTTGCTGTTGTCTGCCAGCCCCAGGGCTTAGCAGTAAATCTCCAAGCCAGCCCTTCTTCATTGTGGTGGCTGAGCAGTCATTAGGTGAAAATACAGAACAGATGCTGCCCCAAGATTATTGCAAGCATTTCTGTCCTGTTATCCCTTTCTTGGCTGTAACTATCAAGGTCTGCTTAACAATGAATAAAGATCCCTGCATCTTGCACTCTCCTGGGAAGAACTTCTCTGGCTTGCCACACAGAAACCTCCTTCTGGTTTCCTGACTGTCTCCTGCTTTGAGATGGGGGCATTTTTTTTCAGCTTCTTCTCTGCTCAGGTTTTCACCCCTGACCCTGATGTGTTTAAAGAAAAAAAGAATACTTTTTGTACTATCAGGGTAAGCAAAGAAGGTGTTAGAGCCTCCTCTTGTAAGATGGACTCAGCCTTCCCTTGACTATTATTTCTCACTTGATTTCAGCTTTCTTTAGTATTGCTACCAAAATTGTGCAAAGCTTTCTGTCTGGCTGTAGAGTAGAACGCTTTTCAAACTGGGTCACACTCTGCAAGGGTGAACTTTTACTCCAAGTTCAAAGTCAAAAGCATCAGAAAGCTCAGAGTTATCACCCTGAGGATAAAATACACAGAGCTTTTATACCATAAATGCCATCCATCACAGCATCTCTGTTACTACAGCAGGCCAAAATGACACTGTCTGCTTTGCAAGTGACACTGCCTTTTTCTCTCAGTGTGTTCGTTTCTCTGCTTTTCAGTCTCTGGTGCCTCATTTCTGACTCATCGTATGAACTGAGCCAAAGAATGCAAACAGAGAGCTCAGGCTTCGTGTTTTCCTTCCATGCTGCCCCTGCACACTGGGAGATAAGAGTTTCCCTGTAAATTGCAGCAGACCTACAAAACAAGCAAAAATGTGAATTGATGGGACTAAAATTCTGATCCCAAATTATAAATGTGATAGACAAATTTTGACTAATTTACACTCTCTGAAGAAATTAGGTGTTTTAATAATATTTTTTAAGAGTTTGGAGTTTTGAATACGGAATAATCATTAAATTAGGTAAAATATTTGCCAGCATCACCATTTTTAAAATTTAAACCTGTTTGAAATGAGAATGAAATGAAGAGGCTGTTTGATAAAAGCAATAAAACTCACGGACCAGCCAAAAAAAAAATCTTCGTGAGGTGCCACCTTGTGCCTGCGGAGCGCCATGGCCGAACCTGTGCGCAGGGCGGGGCCGGGCCGGGCAGATGCCTTAGAATTTAGAAGGGAAAAAAACCGGAACAGGGCTTTAAAAATCTCTGCTGTTGGCTGGCACCTGTCTCTCAGAACAGTGCAGCCCTGAAAGGGAAGACAAGTATTGTTAAAGCAGTTAAACCCAGTCTTTCTCCCTCAGAAGTGGCGCGTTTGGAAGGCGCAGGGGTGTGATTTCACTGCTGTCCCACGTGCGCGGGTGGCTTTTGTCGCGCAGCCTTTCAGAGCCTGTGCAGCCTTGCCCTAAAGCACAGCGGGGCATCCTCCCCTCCTTCCCCCGGCTCCCCCGAGCCCCGTGGCCGCGCAGAGCTGCCCCTGCTCGCCCTGGGGCTGTGCCCAAGGAGCAGGGAGTGGGCTGGAGAGGGGTCACCAGCGCACCTGGGCACTCCGGGGCACATCCAGTGAGCAGCGGCTCCGACATTCACCCGCAGCCCTTGTGCTGCTTCTGCCACCAGTGCACGCAGCAGGAGGATGCTGCCAGGAATGGGAATGCTTCCTGTCTTTGTAGTGTGCCCGAGAACATTTTCTTCTAGGTTTATTAAGAATTTTTTTTTTTACGTTTTTGTTTTTAAAACGTTAGCACAAATTTTGCTGCTCTTGGTGTGTTCTGTGTGTATCAAAGTTTCCCTTCTCTTTTTATTTTGTGATTTGTATTTTTGTGAAAATCATGGGGTTTTAATGCAGTTCCAACCTCAGGGAATACAAGGAGAGTAGAATTTGATGACATGAAGTGCTGAATTAGTACAAATTTCAGTAATATCTGAAATGTCTGCATTCCTTAGTTTGACTATATAGGATCTTTATTAGATTTTATTTCATTTTATATACATTCATCAGCTCAGAGTCACTTCAGCAATAGCAACTTAATAAGTCATATTTGCCAGGAGCACTGATGCTTGCATGTTGCCAAGAGCAGAAGATGGATATACCAGGGCTGTTAAACAACTAAAAATATGACTATTATGTAATAAATTTGCTGTTCATGTATAGCATAACTATGTTTGTCTTGAAGATCGTTTCCATAACAAAACATGCATTTTTTTTCCTAGAAAGCAAAATATTATTGAACAACCTTGCATACTAAGGATTATGTAAAAATGTCAGGTGGTTTACATGATACGTCTCTTATTTTCCCATAGTGAGTTTCAATGTTAGTCAGTAAGTTTTAAGGACAGAAAATAGCATTATGCCTTTATATAGACAGAGAGCTGATTTCTGATAGTACTGATAAGCTTGTGTTTGTACAGAATTGATCAGTAATTAAATTCAGACTTTGGCTCAGTTTGAAGTGATTTATGCAACTGTGAATCCATGGCATTTTAGAGGTAAGGATGCAGGAATCAGAAAAACACCCACTTTGCAGAAATGCGAATCCAAATTGTGTGGACTTCTGTTTGCAAGTGAGTCCAAGAGTGATGTTGGTTTTCCACATCCCCATCCTTTCCAAGCTCCTTCTCTTTTTCTCCGTCTGATACTCATCCATTGTCAGATTATAAATGGAAACAAAGGCTTCATGCCAAATCTTAGCAAATGCCCTGTTTCTTCAAGAAGTCTGGATCTGGATTTTAATTCTTGGCTCTGGCCCATGGTTTGATGTGTTGGGGTGCAAAGTGACTCATTCACTTTAACCAGTGCAATGAATGCCCTAAACCAGGCCAGCAGAGCAAGGGGGTCAGTTTGTAAAGACTACCTACAGAATATGCTATGGTGGTGGCCAGAAAATAATCTAAGGCTGGAAAACACAGAGAAATCACTTTCTAGTTTACCATAAGTCTTTTAATTGTTGCTATAAAGCAGAAATCCAATGACTACTGTGTTAAGGACTCAAAGCATGCTGGCAAATTGCCTGATAGGGCAAGTAAGGACATCTCACAATCCAGGCTTCACAATCCATCTTAAACAAGAGAGAGCAGCAATTTCTTGCATTCTGTCATTTGGCAAATATGCAGTTCTCAGATGTAACAGTACTGAGTATTTTATTGAAACTTTCAGATGTCAGCCTGCACTCTCCATATGGTCAGGGTTTTACAAGCTGTTTCCATGACAAAATGGGATTGATTCTGGAGCCATATAGTTAATTGGTTAAATCCATTTATTTACCAAAAAATGTAGGCAAAACATTATTCTCTTCAATACAGTAGACAGATTCCTTTTTTTATGTTTCCAAACCTTCTTTTCCAAAACCTACTCTGTTTATAAAGCTTTCTCTGAGGAAGATAGTTCCTTCACTAACTTTTTGTTGTTGTTTCTTGTTTCTCATTTTCTTTCTTAATTACATTTCATTCATTAGGACAAGAAGATTTTTCTTTTGCCATATAGAAATTCTAAATCCAACCTTTTAAAATGCTTGTTAGTTTCTGCTGTCTTCTGTAAGAGTGAAATTCCTAGGTAGCCTATATTTTGCATGAGATACTAATCATGGGTCAATAGAAAGAATAATGTCCACTGTCTGTACCATTAATGCACATGCTGGAAAGTTACTATAATCTGGAGAATGTGTTCCTGTTTTTGTTGTTTGATGGGTTTTTTTCTTTTTTCCTTCAGGATGAGTAAGACAGGGAAAAAATACTTACCCATCCACTGACCAAGTGGTAAACTAGAATATGCTTCACAAAGGGATAAGAATCATCCAGGAGTTTTATGGAGGGAAAAGCTATTTGTAAGGAAAGGGTAAGGACACTATCTGGGCCAGCTGCAGTTATTTCTCAGAAGCAGAAATTCCTCCCTGTATTATTTAGATGTCATATCTTCATAGATCCACTAAGAGAAATTATATTTTAGACATGCACGTAAAGTCCACACATTTTAAATGGTGTTAACTGATGCTGAGTCGGCATTTGAGCTGTTCCCTGAAGGTTTGGTACAGTCAGCTCATTTCCATAACAGTAGAGCCAGTGGAAGAGATGAGTGGGGGCTCTGGGGGTCCTCCCAGACTCTCACTGCGTCTTGGTCAAGGAAACTGCAGCTCTCAGGGTCACCCTGCACACAGGGGCTCTGCCTGCACACACAACCTTTCTGTGACAGGGGCTGCTGCTCAGACAGGCACTTGGCTTCCAGAAGGCCTAGGTGGGCTGTGGCACTGCTACTCCTGGTATCCAAAGCAGCTGAGAGAAAACCTGGATTGCAGCTGCTACGGTCACACTTCTTGTGGGCACTGTGGAGGAACCAAGATGGAGCAGCTGCCCTTCCTAAGCAGCAGTGCTGCATCACAGCCTGCTTTTTAGCAACTGCTGAGAAACAGGAACAGCAGGTACAGCAAATTACCATAACTTTAAAGAGCAGTGTTATGTGTGAAAAGCCATCTTGTTTCCCATTCCAAAAAAGAAAGGAGAACTTCTTAATTGCTGAATATTTTTTGTGGGGCAAATCCACAGTCATAAATCATGCCATTACTGATCACAGTGGTGTAATTGCTGTTGTGAAGAAGTAAATTTTGGATTCTTTAAAACTGAAATCATCTACCCTCTTTGACTTTCTGGGGCTTTTATAACCAGCAGACACTGAAGTGAATTTCAGGGAGGTAATTTTTCACTCGTGCTGTTTTTTGTGAAGCCCAGATCAAAGCCTGCTCTGGAAAGTGGAGTCAGCCTAAGCCACAGTGCCAGTTAAGGTCTTTTCTCAACCTCTTATTACAAAGTCTGCTTTGAACACTTTTTTACCTCATCTTTTCAGCATGTGAGGCACTGGAACAGGTTTTCCAGAGAAGCTGAGGATTGTCCATCCCTGGAAGTGTTCAAAACCAGGCTGGATGCAGCTCTGAGCAACCTGGTCTAGTGGAGGGTGCCCTTGTGGGGTTGGAACTGGGAGATCTTTGAGGCACGTTCCCAACCCAAACCATTTTGTGATTCTATGAAATACAGAGCATTATTTCCCATTCTGGTGAACAGTGTTGTCTCTTGGAGACTGCCTCTGAAGAATGTGTCCATGAATTTTGGAGCTATAGCTCTGCCCTGCAAAATTTGAAAAAATAAGTGCTCTGGTGTTTTTAGTTTTTAAATCAGTACCTGATGTTCCAGATAATCTAGGTTCTGCATAAGATGCTCTTTTTTTCACTAATTAATAATGGTCCATGATATCTAACTGGCTATTAGAAATCCATTAATTGAAGTGAAATGGTTACACAATTGTCTTAAAATTTAAGGAAAAAAGAATATATTTGTTGGCAGAATTTTAAATAATTAATTCAGTAAAAGAAAAAAGGGAAGGCAGAGAGTTATAGTCATTCCTTTAACCTCTTATGGAAAATTCTTTGAATCACCATTCAGCTAACTGGAACTGTGTGGGAACAGTTTTATTTAAAAAGGTGCAGCTGAAGGCTCAGTTTATGTGCTGATAGGTGAGTAGTTCTATTGAAGTTGAAGGCAGCAACCTTGTAGACCACTGTAGCTCATGTCATTTCTCAAAGCCTACAGAAACCCCTCCATCTCCCATCCACTGTGTGTGTTACAGAACAAACAGGGAAAGCAGACAAAAAGTGCCTTTGTTTAAATCCTGGCAGTAATTGTTTGCAATAGATGGCCAACTCCATATCTCCCAGGGAAAAGTAAAGAGCACCCAGTTCTTCACAGATCTGCCACTGGCTGCACTGATAATCTATAGAAGGCCACACTATGAAATTTCCTTGCTCTGTCTTTCTAATTGAAATGGGAAAAAATAATTTGTAATGAATGTGAATGTTTCTATGGATTTCAATGGTCTTTAAATTAGGAGTTCATTGTGTAATCCAATTCAGTGAGGATGAGAAGAGACATGGTAAATAGAATGGTTTTGTCTATAGCACAAAAAATGAATTATATTTAAAAAGAAAATCTGATTGGCAGTTATGTAAAGACTATTTTATGATGTTTGTTTATGACTTGGGAAAGGAGGAGAATTTGGCAAGGAAGTGTTTTGTCCTAAATCCTGGCAAGCATATTCATATGCCAAAAATGTTGTTTTGTCTACTTTTCATTTTTCTGAATTCTGTAGACAGCAAAAAACACTCACATGTGTTTGTGGACATTTATTCTGTTGTGACAATGTAGATTCATCATGCCAATATGAAATCAGAGGATTACAAATAAGGTATTGCAACTATTTCACATGTATGTGTTGGAAACTTAAAAGTATTCTCAGTATGCATTCTGAAGAGAAAAATACACAATTCAGTCTAAATGCTGCCTTGATTTTCCATTCAGTTATGTGAATTTTGCATTAGTGCAACCTTAATGCTTTCATTTGGCTTACTCCTGATTCATCACATTGCAAATGTAAACAGCATCAGGTCTATAAGCTTTTGCAGACTTTCACTGATTTTTGGTAGGTTGTTGACCTAGTTGCAGAGCCATAATGTTAGGAGAATACTAACAAAAATACCATTTTCAAGACTGTCTCAATTCCTTGAAGACATTTTGCATAACTTATTTGGCACTTTGGCTGGTCGGTGCTGTGGGTTACAGTCTGCTGTAGATTAATACAAATGGTTTGCAAAAAGGTGGAAATAAGGTTTTATTAGAAATTTGAAATTGTATTTACTAAAGATAATTTTCTTAACTGCCTTTGCAAATATATCAAGAGCCTCATGATAATAAGACTAAGCCATACCATGATTTTCTAGATGGCCATAAGCAGAAGCTGAATTGATTTTCTCTCTTCCAGAGCATCTGCAGCAAAGTTCAGTGAGAATGACTCCTAAGCCAGATCTACATAGACAATTTTAAACACCTTCCCATACACTGTAGGAACAACTGCCCCCAAGAATATAGCATCAAAGTTACCAGAACAGGTATTTTTAAACTATCACTACATATATTACATTTTTGGTTTATGTTCTTAAGAGATGAAAGAGAAAGTCCAAATTGATATTATAATAAGGCTTGAAAGAAATAACAGGTTCTTCACAAACGTTGCAAAACTTCATTAGAACATTTATACTTCACATCTTAACAGAATTTGGGAGACATCAGATGTAGATTAGATAGTTCATGGAGTCTGAGGTCTAAAGAAGCTGACAAGTATCCTTTGAAAATGGTTTTAGTGCCTAACACATCTCAACTAACCAGGCTAAGGGGCACAGGAATTTTATGGAGTCCTGACTTCTGCTTCACCATTTGAGTTGCAAGAGCATTTGCAATGTATTTCATACTGATGGGCAGTGAATAATTCTGTCCTCTGCTGTAGAATTCTGTCTCTAGTAGTAATTTTGTAGGATTTTGTAGTGAGGAATGTAATTTTGTAGTGAGGAATGTCCAACCTTTAGCATCCAACACAGAGCAGTGAAAATTATATGCAACAGCTTGTGCAACAGCTGTCAAATTATGTGTAGGAAGGTTGGTTCTCTTGTCTGTGTATGTGCTGAATTCTTACTGGTCCCCACCTTTTAAATATGAAACACTAAATAATGAAATTTAAAGAAGTAGAAGCTCTTAGGGAAAATGTGCTTTTTTTGTAATATATGCCTCCTATTTCATTATGCAATGAGGATACACCTCAAATGTCAAGACAGCACTTAAAAATCATTCTTCACTTGTGCACAAGATATCAACTTGGACTCCATGTGAATCCAAGGGCATTCAATCATATTTTGAAAAACATTAGCTGGCCAGCTGTTTATAAATAGCAAAGGAACTGAGTAACACATCAGTAGTGAAAAAAACCCTATCAAATACTTGTATTAATCAACTTCAAACTTCAGCAAGTATAAGGGTCCTGTAGTGAAACCTCTAACAATTATTTTCTACCACATGGACAGGAATTATAAAAATAAGTTATAGTGCATGGTCTAAATATTTTAGTGTCATTAGATAAGTCATGTAGCAAACAGAAGAAAGTGCATGTCAAGAAGCCATACCTTAAAACTGAGTTTATGATGAAATAAGTTTGTATCAAAGTAAATTCTCATGCATTTCCAGAGGGGAAAAGAAACAGTTTTCCTGCATTCCAATTCTGTAATGGATTATAACTGGAAAATTCTGAAATTAATATTTCAGAATTTCTTGTGTTAAAAATTTAAAGCAATTCATCATTTTATAGAGAATAGAGAGTTTCTAATAAGGTTATTTTAGAAAAATTGAATGCAGAAATTATTCAACAAGTGTTTTCTAATCCCCAAAATGTGCCTGTGTGAGCTACACCATACAGGCATGCCTGTTTCAAACCCAGTTTCCCGCTGTTCCTGAATGCTCCTTTGGATTTCCTGGACTGACTTTGGACATTCTTGCTCTGTGCCTTTGTCTGGCAGTGTCTGGGCTATTGATGGAACAGCCACTGCCCCAGCTCTGCTCTGCTGGCCCCACAAAGCTGCCATGAGGCCCAGTCCTGTCTGCACGGTGGTCGCTCACAGCTTCCTTCACTAAGCACACCTTCTCTTACTGCTGACAGGAGAGTCTCAGGAAAGACTTAGGGAATTTCTAGAAAGCTGAAAAAAAAGAATTGAAAACGGGGAGAGAAGTACTAGAAAGAATCAGCAACATTCCCAGAAAACAGCATGTGAATTCCTAGAACACTCTAGGAATTTTCCCTCTGAAAATTGTGTAGGGAAAATCCCAGAAAACAGACAGGACATTCCTAGAAAGTATCAGAATTTCTAAAAGGGAAAATTTCTTTCTAGGAAAGCCCAAGAAAGTAGTGGAAAAATTCCTAGGAAGCACTGAATGAATTAGAAAGCAGAAGGTGAGTTCCAAGAAAGCATTGGGAATATGGATAAAATGGACTGGTATATTTACCAGAAAGCACTAGGAGAAATCAAGAGAGTCGTTCCAATGTTAAGGGTTTTGCAGAAAGCTGCAGGCAAAGTGCCAGAAAACACCAACATTGTTTAAAGATCCAGTTATCCTTATAAATCTTCAGAAAATATATTTATACCTTCAAGCACCATATCTTGTTTGTTTTGAAAACTTGATGCTTCCTTCTGGCCTTTAAACAGTCTTCCTTTTTATTGTCTTAT
The DNA here is from genome assembly GCA_013389925.1 of Aegithalos caudatus. NCBI lineage: Eukaryota > Metazoa > Chordata > Aves > Passeriformes > Aegithalidae > Aegithalos > Aegithalos caudatus. Next base: position 2,512,158 of record WEIU01017782.1, read on the forward strand.
TGCAAATGATTTCTCTTTCATCATGAGGAATTGCAATTTCACAGTCATCAGCTTGGGGTATATATGAAGGAGAAGAAATTGAACTTCAAGAAAAAAAATAACCTTGCTGTCATCCAAATCTCTTTAATAAAGAACAGGGAAGAAGGAAAAAAATATAGGCTCTCAGCAGACTCAGAGTTTTCCATGAGAAGTTACTGGTTCTTAGTGAAACACATGAATCTATTAAAATATACTCCCCTTTTTCAATGTATAATACCCTGGCTTGCATGCAAAGTACATGACTAGTCTGATTTGAAATGCTTTAGAAGGGTGCCAAAAGAGTAGTCATGTATAGATACATCTGAAGGGGAAGATGAATCTCCAAAGTAGTGCCTGCCAAGACTTGAATATTTGTATCTATTTCTATGAAAGTTCATCCCTACCTTTGCTCTCCAAACTCCTGTTAGAAATGTTTTTCCCTTTTTTTCCTGGGATATAACATGACCCAGCAGACTGGGCTCCCTACCCCATCTCTGCCAGGCTCTGCTCTTTGTGCTCTTCCAAGCATGAGTTTCCCTGGCTCAATTTACCCCTGTGTTGCTTTCCCTTTCACCCAGAGCTCCCCAACCACCACGGAACACTGGGAAATTTGGGAGCCAAAGGCACTGGGTACATGGGGGGTAACTAAATAGGAGGATACCTCCTTCAGGGAGAAATCCATTTCAATAGATCTTGGGTTTTGTCTAAGCTCTCCTACCTGTAACATGCCACTCAGCTAGCAGAATTACTTAAAAATCTGAAGGTTCTCTGAGACCAAAAAACATTGGTTTTAAAGCATCATAAAGTTTTCCTTTAGTAGGCCATGGTGATGACAGCAAGGGAGGAAGTTTGGCAGCAGGACTCCTGTGGCAGTTTGCAGATGTTAATTTGCAGAAAAATAAGTTTTCATGGCAATGAGATCTCTTTGCACAGAAGGGCTTTTAGTCTGTGATACTGGTTTTGAAATCCTTGCAGGGCTGAGACCTTCCACATGCTCCAGTCAGTAAGTTATTCAGCCTCCAGTTGCTTGATCAAGAATTATAAATAGCAGCAACAAGTAACAGGATTTGTAGTTTCTGGTGGGAACTGAAAAGTTCCCTCGGGACCCCCCAGCTGGGGCAAAAGGCTGGTGTGGGCAGGGTGCCAGCAGGTGTTCCTTGGCCAATTGACTGCAGGAACAGGTGAGGCTCCTAAGCCCCAGCTGCAGCCTTGTTAATGAGTCTGTGTAACTCCTGGGACATCAGTGAGTATCTTCAGCCAGGCCTGCAAGGAGCGTGGTAATGTCTCTGGAGAATGCAGCTTCTTTTAGACAGCAAATCCTGCTCAGCTGCCTGAGGACATAGGTATGTGCATTCAGCTAAAGGCTTTAGCACTTCCAATTTTAAGAATTTTTGCTCCAAGTTTTCTTCCCTCCCTTTTGGCCATAGCTGCATCTTGTTTCCTTTGCCTTTTAGCAAGTATGTCTGGTCAGGCTGAAAAAGCAGAGGAAGTCTCCTGATTTCATCAAACAACTGGCAGGTCTGAGGGGTATCTGCTTTGTGTGTCATGAGTTTGTATGGCCTCACAGCTCTTTCAAAATACATTACACATTTTGAACCTTTTTCTTCAGAAACAATCATAGTTTTAGGGATCCCTCTAGGTCCTGTGGATTTTACCAGGCACCTGACTCCTTTATGTGGCTTGCCTTCTGCAATTGAGCACTTAAACATTGAAGAGACATCTCTATTTTCTTCTCAGCCTTCCTCTTGGGTAATGGGTAGGCCTTTTAAAAAGTGTCCACAGTACTTCATTTTTAGTCACAACTTGGGATAAACTTTTCATTTCATGTAGAACAGTACTTGATCTGTGGCCTTGACTTCTAAAAAAATAGAGTAAACTACAGGCTAGTCTTTAGAAATCAATTCAGACTAGGAAATGAGATATAAATTTGTATCACTTATATTTCAAAACTGAATTTATTTGATCTCTTGGATTTGAAATCAAAGAGACCTGAAAATTATAATCAATTAATAAACCTGAAAGTACTGGTTGGTTAGGTATTTTTTCCAGTTAGAGAGTGAATGTGGTATTTGAAAGTGTCTTGGAGGAGGTCAGATGTGGTTTACATATATAAGAGGGGTTAAGTAAACTGTGTCAAGATTTTCTGCAACATGTTTCACTGAGACTAAAACATGTCATCATGTCTTTATGGGCTAATGTTTATAAAAGGTACAAATTACTTTCAAGTGGGGGCTATCTGCTGAAGGTTAGCTGTTAAAAATGTTTCCCTCTCTGTTTATAGTTTTCTGAATCTGGGTTGACAATGGTACTGCTGGCAACTTCTCTAAGTATTGCACATTTCCAAAGAGTTTGACTGAAGCACACTGTTCTGATGCATTCTTTCCTGCTGACAGTGTTGGCTATTTCCATAAAAAAAGAGATTAAATATTGATTCCGTAATTTTAATTCCCATGATTATAAGCACACAACCACTGAAATATGGAAGTAATTCATGTAAGTCTAGATCAAAAACAGTCTAGTATGAAAGGAGTGATCAATTATCCTGAAATGTGCAAATCCCCAAGAAAATGCAGTTGTATCCTAGGAAGTATTGAGATAAAGTAGGTAGATGTTTTATGTGTACCCATGGAGGACTGGATTCAAAACTTGCTAAAGTCGGTGGGCTTGCTTTATTAAAGTCCTAAATTATTCCACTGTATCATTTTCTATAGCAAATATGGGCCGAGTCAATAAATTGTGACTGCAGTTCAAAACCATCACCCTACAGTCAGCTCCAAATGCTTGGGCAGATTTTAGGGAACCTAAACGTTCAAATGCATGTCCTGGATTTGGGGATATACTCAGTCAGTTTGATATGACTCAAGTTCTAGAGCACTGTTTTTATTTTCTTATGTGAACTTCAAACCGTGGATATGTGTTTTGTTGATAATTTGCATAATTCAGAGAATTTTTGTGTATGTTTTCATACCCTTGTAGTACTTCAGACCATGAATGTTTGCTTTTAATTACTGTTATAAAAGGCAAATTTGTGAGAGTGACTGTGATATGACTTGAGTTTCAAGTCTTTCTCTGGACATAAGGCAAGTGGAAACAAACTTCTGGATCACAAATGTGCAGGTTGCATTGCACCATTATTTTCAGCTGTCCTGGGAACTCATTAGTTTCTCATTATATCTTTTGTCTAAACATAATTTTCTATCAAGTAATTAAGTGATGAACTTGTAATCCTGTTTCTCACAAGCATATGCTTAACTGTATATATGATTCTCTGTTGGTAAAGGGGGCTGTGGAAACATTGCTCTGACAAAAAATCATGAGCTGATAAAAATGGAATTAGAGTGACAAGAAAGTTGCGTTCTCACAAGATCTAATACCACTTTGCAGCAGCACTGGCCAATGTGCTAAGACTATACATTCATATACAGCTTTTGCTATTAGTCTGCACAATTAGGCTACCTTTTCTCATAATATAATCAAGCCTTTTGATAATATTTCATTTTCATAGTGCTCCTAAGATAACAAGGATATAGAACACGTGTCTCAAGTGATCTCATTTTGTTGCCTGGTTTATGTAATTTTTATTCTCTTTTGTCTCTGGAAGATATTTTGCTGGACATGTGTTATTGTTTACTTCAGTGACTTTTTGTATGGACTTGCTTTGCAATTCCTGGGCTCCTAAATTTGCTTATTGTAACCCCTATATATAAACTGCCTAGAAACCAGAGTGTCAATGCAGTGACATATTTTAAACACTTTATCCCCCAGGATGTACTGTTCATGTTTCCTCTACTGTTTTAAGGCAACAACTTCAATCCTGAGACAATATAGAGTTTGCAAGGCTGGTGGTAAGGCAATTAATAGCAGAAAAGTGTAAAATATCATATGATGTGCTTTAATTCTATTATCAGAATCTCAAAAGAGGAAAAATTGACCTCATTACAATTCTAATATTCTCTTTTTGAGGAATTGAACCAGGACAATTTTTTTTTTTTTTTTGTGGAGCTTTCTAGTGAATAAAAGAAATACAATTCTGGATTAAGACCCAGTTTTTAGTCATCTTTAGTAGAGCCCATAATTTTGGCGCAGCTATCATTTAAACAGTCATGCTTCCATATACTTCATTCCAGCAGCCTGCTTTATACCTCCTGCTTTGTATTAATCTATTCTGAATGTGGGTATGCAGAAAAACATCACTCAGGGTTCATTGGAAAGTGTTTTTTTTCCAGAACAAGTCTTGAGGAAAACAGTTGTGTGTAGGTTTCTGTAACTTGGCTACCAAATTCAAAATGTCATTGCAGTTTGTCTGTGCCCATTAGAAATCCTTACCACATCTCTGCCTGATGGCTGTCTCCACATTTTGTAGAGTACTTCTGCAGTATTCTGGATATGTAAGTCATTTTAAGGGACTGTTCTGTTTTTCACAGGCAAACCTTGCCTCTCTAATTTTTTTGGCCCTTCAACACTGCAGTAGTTATCCCTTAGGAAAATCTCAGATACTGACTAAGAAGTAAGCCATTAGATCAGGTCATTGCTGACCTGGGATATTCTGATGTGCTCTTTCAGTAATGAGCATTTGCTTTGGTGTCAAGATTTTATTAAGGTTCCCAGGGGGACAAAACCACCAGTTTATCAAGGAGCTCCCCAGCTCACTGTGGAGCATTTGGTTCACATTCCAGTGTGGGTCACTGTGCCATGTCCTGGCTCCTTCCCTGCAACTCCATTAGCAGACAGCTGGTGGTATAGTGGAAGCAGCCTCTTCTCCCACAGCCTCTTGCATAGAAGAGAACAGCTACCTTTGTATCTTCAAAACTACTTCAAAACTGGTGGCACTTCTTCGTTTAAGGACAACAAATAACCTAAAAATAGAACTGTAGCTGGAATGTGAGCTATTCAACATGAATTAATGTGTTTGTTAAAAGTCTAGGGATTTTCTTCTCGATGGTCTTGTGAGATACACATGACCTTTTCATGATGCTCCCTAGAGATACTAGTCATCCTGTCCAAAAGCAGCCTGAAGTTTTTCAGGCATACACAAACAATGTAATTAGGGCACTTTGAGCCTGGTAATGGGGTATGAACATTGTAGTCCTGCTAAGAAGGCCTTTTCAAGTATACCACAGTTTTCCAATATTGTGACTGTTGGTGCCATTAGAGCAAGGGTCTTGTATCTCTGGATATAACTAAGTTTTGTGCTTTCAGTGTAAAATGTAAAGAATAATTTTATTCTTTTAGTAGGCTTATGCTATGTGCTTCTCCAGGTAACAAGGAACTGAAACTGTGTGCTTGGAGCACGGTGATCTCAGTTTACTGGAAATCCATCCAGTCACCAAAACCAGCCTTCACACTCAGCATTAGTTATAAACTCTCTTATAGTAGCATTCTCAGAGAGATCAGGGACTGCACAAATGGTGCAGGTCAATATATCTCCCCTGCAGAGTGCTGAGTTCAGGAAGAAGAACTATGATGGGGTAGCACAGGAAAGCTGTGGTCATTATCATCCCAGAACTATGGGGCCTCATCATTGTGCTTAGCATCACACAAACACGTAGCAAATAAATGTCACAAACCAAATGAATGTCATCACTCAGTCCTTACATCCTAATCATTGTCCTCACCACTTGGGCACAGAGGAACTGAGTGACCCACAGGTGGCATTTCCTATGTGCATTGTGTTTGCTCACTCCATTTCACACTTATTCTGCTGCTGGGTGCAGAAGCCACACCACTGAAAACATGGTAGACCTTGTTCTTACAAATCACTTTTTTAAGAGGTAAAGATTTTCAAAATGTCCTAATTAAGACATTCAAATAAGCAAGCAGCCAGATAAATACATGGTCCATGTATTCAAGACTGAGACAGATTAACAAAATGCTCAGAATTAATTAATCTTGCCATACTCATCACGCTTACAATGTGTATTTTATGTCAAAATAATGTTTCTCTAGCATTTATAGCACTGTGTCACGGTCTTGAAAAAAACAATACAGTAAGTAATGGTGATAAACAATATCCTGTCCAAATGAAACTTAAAAACAGGCTTTACTTTAAAATAGTTTACTAATGAGTATGGGACTATTACTAATACTTACAGGTACTGTGGCTTTTGATACATAACTGACAAAATAATCTAGACGGTGCTGCAGTGTTGATACCCTGAAAAAAGTGATCTTTAAAGGGCTGCCTTTCACCAGGAACTTCTCTTTGATGGGTACATGTTTATGGCAACAGCTTTGACAACTTACTCTGTATGTGACAACCTCTTCTGTCTGTGTCTGATACCTGTTGGCCAGAGATGCTCAGCAGACAAGTTACATACCTGAGGTGTCTCCTTATGTTTAAATGCTACAATAGATTTCTTTTATTTATTTATTCAGTCTAAACTTTTATCTGGCTCTCAGAACAGCTGGACTCCTTTAGTCAGCACTGAAGCCCTCCTAGGTAGGCTGGTGCTCCTCTTCCTCCATAACAATGAAGCTGAGGTAGCACTACAGCCTTTGTTCTAGACACTGCTTTTGATAAAGCTGCCCTGCAGAATAAAGGGTTGTTCTGACAGTGAAAAACTTCCCAAAGTCATAGGAGGAAGGTTTATGGGATGAAGCCCTCCAGAGCTGACTCAGCTGCATTTTTTTTAGAAGTCTGGTGTGTAACACTTTGCTCTCCCACAGCCCAACATACCACATGCCTATGGGGAGTGTCTCTGTGTATACCAGGGCACAGGAGGGAGATGATCATGAAGGAAGATGTGTTTATTATAAGACCACACAGGAAAGGACCTCCTTTGTGTTTATTTAAAAATAAATATTGAAGAGTTGGAACAGAGGAGAACACCTTCAGGAGCATTAGTGAAAATGATGACAGTAGCAAAGTTCATAGCCAGAGACTGTGATGTTACAAATCTATTAAGAGAAATAAGTTTGAAAGTAAACCACGCTAGTTATTTTTGAGTATGGTTCTCTCAGTCATGGTAACATTAAAACACCATCAGAGAGGCTTAGGTCATAGTTGTTTTACAAGTTTTCAGTATTCTAAAGCTGCTGTTTGGGCATGAAGTTCCTACATATGAAGAGAGCTTCTGACACTCCATATTCTCCCTGGATGGCTATACTCTAAAGTTCAGTTAATATATTTTAGGAATATGTTTGCCTCTGTTTTTCCAATTGCTAATGAACTTACCTGAAGGCAGATGTACAAAGAAGAACTCTGTTAAGCTTAAACACTTTCAGTCCCAAATCTGGAAGGCAAGCTGATTGTTAGTGATTTATGCATCATATCCTGTAATACAGTGTTTCTCAGGGTCAATCTTGTACAACAAATAAAATCTACCAATACCTGAACTATGTCTCTTGTTATGGGATTTCCCTAACAGGAAATCCAAATCCTGTGTACTGTAGATCTGTCCTAGTGAGATAATTATTGTTCTGCCAGGTTGCTGTAAGCAGCACATCTGATCAAAGGCAAGGGAAAAGAGTGTAATTGCCATTTGAATTGTTGGAAGTCCAGTTTACTAGCAGTACATGTTTTGAAATTACATGAAACCCACATGTATTTTGAAGTCTGCCTTAAAATTGATTTTGTCTTCATGTAAATGCAAGGAGCTCAAGAGGGGACCAGAGGCCTGCTGCCAGTTGTATCAGAAAAGCAGGTTCAAATCATGGAAGAAGAAAAGGCCATAGGTCCACTTTCAGGCATGGTAGATTTTAGTTGTTTTAAAATGTATGGTTGACTTCCTGTGTTGAATTTCAAAGAACCACCTGTGATAGCAAAAGGGGCTTAAAATTACTTCCATTTTAAGGAAGGATTTTGTCTTTTTGTGTCAGAACAGATTGAAATGTGTGTATTCATATCCATATTTTGTTCAGCCATCATGTATTTTCTTGGATTAGAAGCCTCTGCGGTGCTAATGTTAGTTGCATATATGTTGCATTTGCAAATGGCCTGTGACTTTGAAGCATTCATAGCTGTGAAAACAATGTGGTTCTGAATCAAAGTTTTTCTATTCTGCTTTCCCCCTCCAAGACTTGCTGGAGGAACCTTTGCACTTGCTTTATCCCCTGAGATTGCATGGAAATCTGGCAGCTGGATTCAAGTCTCTTTTTATTTGTGTTTCTGATAGCTGTTCTACAATGCAAGCATCTTCAGAAACATGTTGATTCTATACCCTGAGAAACATGTACTCCAGGGGAATACATGTGTGTGAGATTAAATTCTCTCTGCACTGAAAGCAAACTTCCTGCCTTAGGTGGCAGAATGGTTGTGTAGCAGAAGTCTCCTGCAATGTGTAGCCATCAGTTGCTAATGTCTTGAACATCTGAGATAGAAAAGAAGATGAAACAGTTTTTGTCTTTATATTGTGTGGTTTTATTGTGTTGTCCATACTGCCTCTCTTAAGCAGTTGCAGCAGGGTTCACAGGACTGGAAATTAAGTTACTACTTTGCTTTCCCTTTTCTCCACTGAGATTTCCATTCTTCACCCCCACGCCCCACCCTTGATTATTTCCCCCTTGTTTCAATAATGTAAAGGTGTTCAAATAATCAAATTTTGTTCCTCTGCTATGGAAAACACCACCAACACAATTTAGTGCTTTTATTCTAAAATAAATTAATTTTGTAAGATTTAAAAGACATCAACAAAACACCTGCCTCTTTAATTTAGTGGTGCTCATTGCCAAGCATGTGCTGCTGCTTGGGTTTCAAGTTTGTTGTCTGATGCCTCGGTCATGCTATAGAAAGTGTTGCATCTGTTCAGTTCTGGCTGAGATTGTTCATTTCCTTCTATTCAGATGCTGACTTTTCAAGCCTTAACATATTGTTTACTTGTACTGCTTTTTCATTCACAGCCGTGTTTATAATAGGAAGGCAGGCAAAGTTTCCTGGGAAGAGTTGTGCAGTGAAACAAAGTACTGTTATTTCTGAGGGTGTGGAAAGTATTCTTCACCTATTAGACTATTATGTGCCTAATGCTGAGGAAATAATAGTATTGATGTGCCCAGACTTAATGGTACTGACAGTGTCAGGATTTGCACCCAAGACATACATGTGTGTCTGATAGGTGAACAGAAATCATTGCTGTTACAAGCTGCTGGTTATTCATGTTCCCTATCTTAGACACACCTTTGGAAGGAAGATGTGGTCAGCAAAGAGAGAAAAATTATATAAGCATGTCATGTCCAGCTTAGTACTATATGGATGTCTCTAATATTTGATTCAAATACACAAAGAAACTCCATGGTAAAAATATTTACCTACCGCTTCCTCCTCTGAGACTATGCTATTAGACTGTGCAAACAAGCAAACTCACAGAACAGTGATTAAAAGCACTTGTTTAACAAGTTGTAAGTACAAAATAGAAGACAAAAATCCAAAGTATTAACTGATGGGCACTGCATTTTTTTTCCTGGATAATCCTGCACTATTTCTATAGTAGTTTGAAAAAGGCCACTTTTAAAATTGTGCATGTTTTAAAGAAGCTTTCTCTTATGCAATAACAATTGTACTAAGCAGAAAAGGAGCAGCTGTTACTGGAAGTTAGTTAATTGTTGTATTTTCCAGCACAAAGTTGTTTGGTGGGAACAGAGGGGGAAAAAATGTGAGCAACTGCCAAAAAACCAAGCATGTGAGGTGAAACTTGCATTTGCTCTCATGAGAACTTTCTAAGGTTCATAAGTAACTGAGGAAAGCACACTGTATTTAAATCTCTGGAGATCTATTGTGCTGTATGGAGACAGAGCAGAGCACACAGTGTTGGCAGAAGAAGGAAAGGAGAACAGTCACAAAGACTGATAGGAGGGTAAAGCTTATTAGGATGGATAGAGGATAAAATACCTGCTGCCGCTTCATATGCTTTTGTTGGGGTTTTTTTTGTTTGTTTGGGTTTTGTTTGGTTTTGGTTTTTTTCTTTTGTTGTTCTCAGAGTAAATTTGAAGCACTTATCCTTTCCCTTGCTCCCACAGCACAGGTTTTGCTGTGCTTTTTTACATGAAACAAACAAAGCATGCCCCTGTTACAAATCTGTAGAGGAGAAGATGGATAAATTAGCCAGGGGCATTTTGTAAACCCTGCAGGCCAAATCTGATGTGATATATGTATGCCTAAAAGCAATCTCTGAAGAGACACTTCAGCAAAATATCCCACCTGGGCTCTGGCTGTTGTTAGAGCAGTGGGAAAGCTGTGGCAGAAAGTGTCCCTGGGCAGGCTGCAGGCAGGAGGGCCTGGCTGTGTGGGTGCCTCTTGGCTGGCACTGCCCACTGCTCTGCTCTGGCACTGCTGCTGGGCCACAGAATCTGCCACAGGGGCTGTGTTCTGGGAATTCAGCTTGTTAGTCCATCTGTTCTTCCAGCACAAGGCTATAAAACACTGAAGGTCATAACAGGCAGCTATTTATTTCTTATGTCCTTAGGTGCCAGAGGGGAGATTTCTTTTATGTATATAAAAATAGCACGGGAATGCATTTATTAGGAATTGACTGTATTTATTTTGAACCACAATATTTGAACATCCAGATCCACAGACAAAACTCAAGATAGTACAGTGTCTGCCATACTTTGAGCTCACTTTCTGATCACTTATCCTTGCCTGTATTGCCACCCATTGTGAATAATTTCAGACTTCAATAAAACAACAGGCAGTAGCCAACTTTTAACTCAGCACCATTTGCAGCTTTCCAAAATACTCCAGTACTAAGTTTAGCTCTAAAGAACAAACACATTGCTCCCAAAAAGAAAGTTGAGCAATGCCCTGAAATTAATTTCTTTCAACGTTAAAATCAAGACTGATTATTATTAACTCATTAATCAAAACATCTTTCAGCTAGAAAAACTTGTTGCCAACTGTTATTGTTATTAGCTTAATGTAAATGTGACCACTGAATATCAGTTGATATTAGGAAATTGCATAGTTCATGCAAAGTCAAAATACTTTTTTAAAATGAAACAGCTAATGTCTGTATAAGTTTATGGGATGAGGTGATTGTTATTATTCCCATTTTGTTATGAAGATGCTGGTCATGGCTTTGTAGTAAAGATTCAGCTGAGGTTTACCCCAAAAGCAGGAATTCATTCCTTGAAATTTAAATTGTCAATCAAAGGTCTATAACACCTTGTTACTGAATGAAATTCTGGATTTTGTGAATCCAGGATGAATTGTGATATTAATACCATGTGTCCAAAGAATTTTTAAAATATTGAATGATTAATTAAAACTTAAATTCTTTAAGCAAACACAGAATTGACAACAATTTGAGAACATATTTAAGACATTGTTATGCTATCACGCTAGCGTGTCACTGCTTAATATCTCCATGTTAATAACTTCAGACAAGTAAATGTCACTCATACAGAAATTCTGTGCACAGGAATGGCATGAGTAGGAGAAACAAGATTTTATGTTTTATAGACAGAACATGTCGTGATCAAAAGGATTTTGAGAAAATGAACGACTTTATGTACCTTGGCCAATGCACAGGCATACAGCGAGTGTGGGCTAGTCCCTGAGTAGGCTGTACAAATAAACTGTCCCTTTTCCCATGTTTTCCATGGTGGATTGAAGAAGCATTATAGTGATACATATGGAGCCTACTGACTATGCAAAATTCCAACACAAGTGATAACCTGCCTCTACCCTTTTGGATAATATTGGCTACTTCTGGTTAATGAGCTGTTTATTTTTATTTTCTGCAAAGATATTTCATATTAGGTGTTGGTGTCAGTGGAAGAGTGCTTTTCAGAGCTGAGGGCAGCCCCTCAGACTGTTTTTGCCTCTGTGATCCCTCTCCAGACACAGAAGGTTGGCAGCCACCTGGGAATGCTCCTGCCCCAGGGATCACCAAGGCGTGAGAGAGAGCGCTCCCTGCAAGGGCTGGGGTAAAACAAAGGATCAGTCTGCAACTGCATTTACACCCCATCTTGCTTTATGTAGTGCAGTTTGTCAATGTGCTGGACAGAGGATCTAGCTTGTCTCTGCTGCCAACAAAAGGTCTAAAATTAGGACTAATTTTTGCATTTTACTTTTGGTTCTTTTCTGCTCAGACAGTACTCTTTCTATAAGGTCTACCTTCATGTTCCTGAGACTCTCCAGCCAGTGATACAAGGATGCAGTCAAATGTGCATGGATATAGCAGAATTTAACCCACAGCAGAGACACACTGAATGAAATGAGCATTTTGCAAAGGGCTGATATGTCTCTGGGCAGCCTGAGTTCATTACAGTTATGTAAGTTTTCTTAAAAACATAATTAAAATTGGAATTATACTCCCCCAAGTATACTGCAGTATCTGACTTGGAGCTGCAGCAAGCAGAGCTTTGCTTGACCTGTTATTTCTGCCCTGTTGCTGCAATGAATTTGGCATGGCATCCCAGGGAGTGTGATCAAGACAAGCAGTGACAAAGGCCTGATCAGCCCAAATGCTGAGGCAGGTTCTGACCGTGGTATTTTGTAAACATCTTTTGCAGATTCCGAAGGGAAGTGCACAGGCTATTAGTGGCAACACAAAGGACTCCTCACTTTGGGGGTGAAATCAGGAATGTAGTGTGAGATTTGAAAGAGCAGAGTTACAGGAATCCAAAGGGAAGAGCACCCTGAAATGAGTGAATTGAACTGGTGCTCTGAAGTTTAGCCATGAAAGTAGCTCAGGAGCATTGCTGAATTGGATATCTGTTTATTCATGAACACCACCACCAACTATGGATAGATGTATACATAATAGAAATAACCTTTAACTGAATACATTCAATTCACAATGATTAAGCAGAAATAATTTCATTTTCAAGGCTGGATATTTAGGAATGGGTATATGTCCAACCATTTCTTTTTAGTGAGAGAGAACCCATACGTCAGAACTCTGATGTGGATCTGGCCTTCCTTGGGGAATTCGGATCTAGGACTAGCTCTGAGACCAGTTTCTAATTTTAATTACTGCTACCACATTAAAAATTGCTCCCACAATGCAGATGAAATCCACCTCTGTAAATCGGCAGCAGCAGGACTCTTTAAAGCTCATACAGACATAGGCTTTGTGCTGACCTCTGCACAGCATCAGCCTCTTGCTGGGCCATCTCCACAGGAATGAAATGTATCCCAAAAGCACAGCGGAAGAGATTCAGATTAGTATTCTACATAAGACTTTTAATATTGGGTAGCATAAAGGTCAAGTAAATAGTCTAAAAATAGCTAAGCATTAATGCTGTGAAGACCCTGTGCAGAAGTTACCCTTTGTCTCTTTAGTGCTGATCTTACAACAAACAGTTTTTACCTTTTGTGACCATATTGTGAGTTACTAAACCTACACACTGAGGAGTTGATTTCTTCCTGATCACTAGTGGCTCTACAAAATTTAGTAAAGTTACTTTAATCTGTTTTAATTGGCATTCAGCCAATTTGGGTATTGTTTTAAATGTTTAGGCAAGCCATTCGTAGTAAGTGATGCTCTTGCACATTAATTCAGCACTTAACCCGTTAACTAGCTCTGCATGCAGTTTTGTATCAATATCTCAAACTATTTTCAGTTAATTAGGCAAAATAATTAAGATCATATGGGATGAATTAATAGGTCAGTGCATCATCTCAGTACACTTGCATCTAGGAGATAACCTGGTCTAACAGCCATGTGAAAAGGACATTTTAGCCTTCCCATACTCAAGATACCAATTTGGAATGTGGTCAGCCCAATGCTTCATGGAAAGACTTCAGTTTTGAACTTCTATACAGAGTTTCTTCTTTGAAAGGTGAATTTCTAATTTAGACATATGGGTTTCATACAGTGGTCCAAACAACCATTTGCATCAAAACTTCACAACAAAATGAAAGAGAAAATTCTTCACTACTTATTGGTCAATTCATATTTAGCATGTGTGTCATTTTCTTCTCCTGACTGAGGATCCGAGTGATGAATTTCAATAAAAATAACATAGGTCATTGCTCCAAGTACACCTCCCAGCATAGGTGCAACTATAGGAATCCACCACCAATTATTACCAGCCCTGTAAAAGACAAAAAGAACAAGAATTAGTGTTATTTGTTATCTACTGAACACCTTTCAGTGTATTAGTCACTGAACAGATCTAGTGGTGTGCCACTTGCTGTAGTGTAGACCTTTCTATTTTGTCTCACATTTCTGTAATGGGTGACACCCCTGTCTGCCCTACCCAGGCTAGTTCTGATGGAAATGCTAAATAACAAGCACCAAACAGGTTGGTCTGTGTGCTGTACTTGCATTTTGGAAAATAGAGCCTTTTTACTGCATGTCTATGTGGGGACAGAGGATGATTTCTCCCTTGTGGAAAGCACGTTTCACTGACTTGCAGTGAAATGAACAGGGATGTATTTATTGCAGAGCAGTCTTGACTTGTGCTGTCCCCAGGTGCTTGTGAATAGATTTTCAGGATGTTACAAAAGTGGCTTATTTCATCTGCATGGAAACCTGCAAGTTTACACCTGCAATATATATATATATACCATCTTTCTCATGACAAATGTAATAAACTAAACTGGATTTTGAGTATATTTACCTTAAGCAATGTAATAAAACAAGTGACTGTAAAGTTGATTATCCTTGACTAGAGTGGTCACGACTCAGATTTCATGATGTAGTATCTTTATGTTTAAAATGTGGTGTCATCCAGTAAGAGGCAAACAAATGCTTAGAAGTTTTATACACCTGAAACTTAGAATTTTTGTATTCACTAAGAATGTCCAGCATGCTGATTCGATTCCACTGGAATGTTTACATTTGCACAATTACTAGGATTTAATTTTAAATATGAAGATTTACAGGCAGATTTAAAGTAAGAAGTCCACCACTGAACTGTATAAAACAATAAATAACAGCATGTTTATGGAATAATATTGGGCTGGTAGGATTGCTCTCCTTTTCCTAGAGGTCCACATTCAGACAGTGAAAACTGAGTATCCATTTCAGAGCACAGAGTCTCTTAACTGTACTGATGCATTAAGGTGTTTTCATTTGATAACATGCTGTATTAATTGAATATGTGAGTCTCCAGTGAAAATCCAGCTACCTCAATTTCATGCATATTGAAAATGCAGAGTGTTCCTTTTCTCCCAGAAATACAAAGGGACAAATTAATCTATGAGAGGAACCTTACAGGAAGCTGCAGGGAGACTTTTAAACTGCCAGGATAATTATTCAGCACTCAGTTGCATACATTTATGCAGAAGTGTACTTGTGTTTGTCCCAATGCAAGAATAGAACTGGGAGAATGTCAGTGCCCTGTTGATTATACTATTACTGCTTGTTCAGAAATGCCTTGGGTGTGTATGTTTTATCTTTGGAATTATTTCTGTTTTGCCCCGAGGATACAAAATACCTTCTGATGTTAATTTACTGAATTTGTAAATCTGTTTGGTTTTGAATCATGGATGGTTGTTGAGCACTTGAATTTCTGGAACAAGCATGGACTAAGATTTTATTGAATTAATCAGCAGAACAAAGGCTGTATCAAGTACTTGCATGTGTTTTTCTGTGTTATACACGGGTGTGTAATGAAGGTGTTTCTTGGCAGGTTTCTCTCAGCTTGTTCCATGAACTGGCCTGTGCCTTGCCAGCTCCTGCATCACCTTCTCCAAATCCTGGCCTGTATTTGCAGCAGCTGCTGTCAGCTGTGCATTGGATGCCCTGTGCTGAGATGCTGGGTGTAAAACCTTTGTAGAGGGTGCTGTAAAACCGCCCTGAGATCAGCACCCAGCCGAGTAGGAGTTTCCACGACCCTCAGTTCTCTGTCACTGGCACGGGGCCAGAACTGCCTGTGACAAGCAGAGATCGCCGAAGGCCCCTTAGTGCCCTCAGCCCCGGGCCGTTCCCAGTGCACAGCCTCGCTGCCGGCTCCGGGAGCTGCCGGCCCGCCATGGCCCGGCGNAGCCGGCTCTGTGGGATGGGGATACCGCTGCTCGGGAGGTAATCCGGGCTGCACTCCGGGAAGAATGATAAATGCTTCCGAGGCCGCTTTGCCGTCCAAATGCCTGTGCAGCCAAGAGATGCTCCTCCCGACCTTTCCCGAAGTGCAGTTTAGTTTAGCGCTGCCGCCTTGTCCCCGGTGCCGGCGGCCACGAGGTGTCAGCGTTACCGCGCCGAGCGGCGAGAGAGCCCGCGACCAAGCGGGCTGAGGAGGATACCTCATCCCGGGGTACCTTCCAATGCTGGCACGAAATACTGCTCTGGACAGCCATACCTCTCTCTCCTATTGCTGTTTCATGCTCGGTTTTGCTTGTCAAAATCCAGGTATTTGGACTCGACGCACTGCCTGTTTTCTCACTACAGACGATACTTTGCTCCCCAAACTTTTCTTAAGCTTATCAGAATATTAAGAATGTGCTTAAGAAAGACTCCTGTTTTTCTGATGGGAACCTTTAGCCCAAACAAACCATTTACATGGGCTAGGGAAACCACACCATAGCTTGTGTCTTCTGGCTTGGTTTTGGGGAAAATGCACCTTCAGGTGTATTTGTGCAAAATGTAGTAACAGCAACAGAAAACAGAAAACCCCTGCTCAAGTGCATTCCTATCATCTGGACAATTCCATCGTCCTGCAGAAGGGCTCCCCTCCAGTCTAGTTCCCTGCCTGAGGACATGACAAAACCAGCACATAATATACCTGCAAGCACAAAATAAGGTAGAGGGGACTTTTCAGCTGTGAGGTAACTATGTCAAGTTTAGAGCATTTTCTTGGGAACAGTGTATAAAGTCTTGCTATTAAAGTATCTGATATATTCCAAAAGTGAGCCTTTCACGGTGGTTCCCTGCTGTTCTGTAGGCAACCCTTGAACATTCCCTGACATGCACTCAATTGCCTTGGGAGATGCTTCCATCCTCCCCCCAAGGAATGTTCAGTGTCTCCTGAGTGTTTCCTACTTCTCAGTTTATACAGCACTCCCCTCATATCTCTCTGGAGGTTTTATGCTCAGGTCCCAGTTCCTGGACATTCCTCTATTAGAGAGGTTAAGCATCTGTCTCAAGGTTGTGAACTCCATTTAAATGAAGATATCCAAGGTTTATTTGTCAACTGTTCCTGAACCAGTTCAAGTTGCTGAGGCACAGCAGAGCATCAGGCAAGTTAGGATCAGAACTCAATCATTAAGGCTTTTCCTGTGGCTCTCACAGCTCCCTAAGAAGGCTCAGGTTCTTCCTAAGTCTCACTTGGATCTGTGCAGTAAATAAATAAGACTATATTTCTGTTGTTTCATGCCCTTGGATTTGTTTATAGCTGTAGCCTTTTAACAGAAGGAAGGAAGGAAGACTTCTTCCTCAATTTTTCACCTTCCTTATATTGTTGTAAATTTATTCTGGCAAGGATCAGAGATCTTGTATCTAATTTTTTATGTTCACATTCTAAATTTTCTTAACAAGGTCTTTACAGTGGGACTGCATTCCCTCTCTTATATAAAACCTCTAACTACACTGGAAAAGAGTTCATATTGGTATAGATGTAGAGTTTTCTTGCAGTTTTTAAAAATTTCTTTAATGTAAATGAGTATAACCATACTTTTAGAGAGAAGGGGAGTTCACAGGTATTCTGTGACTAGATCACAGTACAGTTAGGCTTCCAAACTTTCAATAATGTGATAGCCAACTTCATAATACATTACTGATTATAGAATGACACCATGGCTAATACCAGAGTCAACAACTACTTTTAATTACACAGGTGTGAGAGAGGAGAATCCTGAGTGTGTCCTTGCTTTTTATAAAGTACACTCCTATGGTGCAGTGATAAGAGCTACTGGGGAAGAAAAGTTTGGAGGTAACTGGACCAATGAGCTGATCTCCCAGCAGCAGCTCACCAGAGCTGGGCTAAATCCAGCCTTGGCTCTGGCTGATGCTGTGGCTGTGTGCCTGTTTCAGCTATGCCATGCCTGGCTTTTTTTGTATGAGAAAAGCTTTGCTACTGCTTTCCTCAAATAAGGTACATGATTTGTGTAAATAGAAATCATACTGAATAGAGATTATTTGTACTTCTTTTATATCTTGCTAAAATAAAATCTCTACTAACCAGAGCTCTCCAGTGGCCTACAGTACTACTGGGGATTCCGACTTGTAAATAACTGGGAAAACAAACAATACAAAAATAAACCCAAAGAACTGCTTCCCAGTGACAGATTACTCTTACTTAGATACCCCAGAGTGCCTCTTACCCTGGATACGTGTAAGATGTGGATTTGATGTGTAACTAATTAGCTGTGCATTGGGCCAGCCAAGAGCGTGTGAGTGCGCACACGGGGTTCTGAGAGGGCTCTGAAATGTGGGAAAATGAAGAGAGCTTTTTTGTTCACTCCTTCACTCCCAGCCAGGAAGTCAGGCTTTGAGATTGTTGTATATTTCTGCAGTAACTCAGAAGTAATCATAGGCTAAATCAGTCTGATAGGTCTCTGTTTTTTACAGCACCCAATAAATATTTCCACTTAATTCTCTCCTGATTTTTTTTTTTCTGAAAGCTGCAGGACACAAGAAGAAAGCACTCATATTTTCAGTGACCTCTAAGAAGCTCTAATATTTTGGGAAAGGTCTTGTTGAAACAATGATTGATATTAGAGATTATGCATGTTTGATTTGCCCTAGGAGCAGGAAATCCTCTTTAAAGCCCAGTTCCTAGAGGATATCTGGCATAAAGTGCATGAATAGCTGCTTCTGGTATGCAAAGAATTACCTGTATGTATATAAACTATGACTTGGTACCATGTTGGATCAGGATCTTACTTTCCTAGAAACAATTTTAGCCAGGAGCATTTGACTTCATCTCCAGGTATACTTACGTGAATACTTCCATCCCCCATCCTGCAACGGCTGTGAAGAGCCTTGGGCCAAGATCCCTGGCTGGGTTCATGGCACAGCCACTGTTCATTCCCAAGGAGCAAGTAAGAACAATTATAAGAAGTCCTACTGCAATTGGCTCCAGGCCCTTGGGTACGCTGTTATTTTTGGTGTCAAAAATAGCAAATATAGCCAGAAGAAGAACAGCTGTTGACATCACCTGGCCAAGGCAAAGAAAAGAATATTGAATAAATATGTGTAGATTCTTTCCAATAATGAAAAGCGGGGCTATGGCAGCTCTGTGGATTGGAGTGGCTTAGAGGTGGTATTTAGTTTTATCCCACTATACAGAATAGCAAAATTTGGAATTTAGTGCCTTTCTACTTCACAGTAATGAGAAGTTTTGATATCTGTGCTGAAAGACAAAGACAAAAGAAGTGTGCTGAGGACATTTGAAAAAAAAAATCTGCAACAATCAGGTGGGGAAAGAACAGAGGATTTAAAAGGCACCTCCTGTGTGAGGTCTAATGCTTTGTTTCCCCCTTTTTTTTTCTGTCAATTTTACACTTTTATTAACTCAGTTTTTGCTAGTTCTGCTGCTATAGCAATGCAGACAGTTCTATTGATATAGCAGTGTTTTATGTGACTATAGTTTATGCTGATAAATTAGACTAGATATGCATATCTTTATCCAGGTATTGCATAACATCAGAAGAAAAAGTGAAATCTGCAAAGTCAAAACTGAGCAGCTAAAATTAAGAGGTACCCAAATTAGGGCTGCACGTATGGCAGTACCATGAACTCTGTACTGCATATGCTAATTGAGCTGATGAAGGAAATTTTCTTGGAATTACTTCAATGCAAGTACAGCTCTGCTTAAATAAATTGCTTTGTCAGTGTTGATTTTGCTAATAATTAACTAGATGGGAAAACAGACAAAAGCTTCAGCAACGTCAAAATGTTCAATTTCTATACTGATTTGAAGAAGCTTAAGTTTGAGGGGTTTAAAAATTATTTGTTTTTCTCTTGCTTTTAAGTTTGTTTTGAAACATACATGGATAAAAAAAATCTTGGGGAAAAATCTATTGACTGATCCAAAGATCAGAATTGTCTTTCTTACAACACTTCAAAATAATGTTTAGATTTTTTTGAAGCCAGATTGCACAAACTTTTACGTAATGAATTTCTGTGTTGAGGCCATCCCTTGTTTTTCATGCCTTACTTATGCAGTGTTTATTTCATGTGTTACTGAAGAAGACAGGTAAGTTGATTAGAAGTATATAAAAGATATGAAACTTCATTTTTTTTTTGCTGTTGCATAAGTGGAATTAAAGGACACAGCTTAGAAATGAAGTTGAGGATTTTTCAGATTCAGTCATTAGAAAAAGAAATACTACAAAGCTATCTGCAAAAAGAAGGTTAGAGAGGAGGCTTGTGGAAGCAGAAAACTCAGTTGTTCAGGGTATGTTAAACTGTCTGCTTAAGCATTATTTAAGGAATAATAGGTCCACAAAATAGGCATGATTTTGATGTAAATGGACATGACTCTGCTGAGATTTATGGAGAAACATTGATTTATGCTGAGCAAAACCTCTTACATATATTGCTTTAAAGACATTTTGAGTGCAACAATTAAGGTGATGTATGAGAAAAGAAAAACTTGAAATTATTTTGCTTGTAAAATACTACTAAAATGTAACTCCCTGCAAACAGCATTACCTTCTCATTGTATTGTACAAGAGGACATCTGGCCAAAATGGTGAGATTTGGCACACTTTTTAGGTCTATGTGGTTTTTTTACTGCTTGGCTTTACAGGTTTTTTTTTATGTTTAATTTGTAGAATTAATACAGCAAATGCACTTACCTGATCTGCAAATCCATTTACAAGGGACAGATAGGGAGCTGGATATGTTGCAAAAATTTGTGCTGTTGCATTAGGTCCTGTGACTTCAAGTTTTCCATCACTAAACTCCATAAAGGCATCTATAGAAAAAGCCAGTTACTGCTTGCATTTCTCCATAAACTTTTCTAGGTTTTCTAGGACTAAATATATGTGATATATGTGTCTGTGCACTTCACATTCTCAACTGAAACTGATTCTAAGGTCCCTTTCAACCCAAACCATTTGGTTGTTCTCTGATTTTTTTTCTGGGAGCACCATTATTGGATATGAGGTGATGTACTCCTCATCCCCTTCTGTCTCATCTCTCCTCCTGTGCCTTGAAGTACTCATTTGCTGTACCACAGCTTTCCAAATTGGGCTGGTTTTCCCCTGCTCACAGCTCCAAACTCAGTGCCAAGGAGCATTTTCTGATTCTGAATGCAGATGTGTTATTCTGCAAAAGGTTTACATTTGTCATGATGACCCATGAAATGCACAGTATCATTATTGTGCAGTTGTGGATTCCCAGCCACCAGGAATTACTGCTATTCCATCTGACAGTTGTGCAGTTTTAGAAATAGGAAGATATTAAGATGGGGGTCCTTAAATCGTCATAGATAGCTGTGAGTAACAAATTCTCATCCATTATTTCATTAATGAGATGTTACTTGTGAATAAAGAAATACCTCCCCATCTCCCATGGAAGTCATGGTGAGGGTGATATGCTCCTCCTGGAGCTAGCAGACAAATCTGTTTTTCCTTGTTTCTGTTTTTGTAGTTTTGCTTAAAGCCACAACGTGAGTGCAGAGAATTTTAGTTGTTTACTTTGATCAGGCTCTCATTTCAAGTGTCAGATAATTCTGTGGCATTTAACTGTTACAGGGGTGTGGGGAAGGGATGATCTCCTATATCTGTTTTCCTACCAGTGACTTTTCAGTGGACCTCAAAGAGTACATGACAGTCCTGGAAGTTACAGGAAGTAAAACCTACAGAAGAGGTTTGGAAATTAATTAGAGCAAGAGGAGGAATTGAGCAGAGATAGGGATATGAGAAATTCCTGCACTCCTGAATATGAGGAAGATGTCCCTAACCTAGCCCTAGGCTTCCTACTTTGGCTCCCTACCCTACTGCTGCCCTTGTGGCAGAATACAGTGACTTCCCTGTCAACCCCATGTACATGTTGACACACTACTGCACCCGAGCCACAGCCCTAATTCTCGCTGTCAGGCTTGAGGAGGACTTAAATTCAGAAATCCTGGTCCAGAATTCCAGTTTCCAAATTCTAACACTAACCTTGAAAAAAGTAAACAANCAAAAAACCCCACAAAAAATACACCAAGCCCAAACCAGTTATCATGGTTCCTAAAGTTTTTCCTCTTTGGGATTACTGTTGGTACTGAACATTGAGCTGACATACAAGGGACATTACAGTTTTTCTTCTTCCTCTGCTGCACCTACACCCAGAATGGTCTGCAGACATAATGCCCACAGGAGAAAGATGTTGGAAGAGATGGGCTGGGCCAGTAGAAACAGAGTTTTGGAGTAGGGGGTTAAAACAACTGATCCAACTGAGTGGACTCAGTCGGTTACTGTTTTTTCCTTTTGTGGCACTGTGTAAAAACCCCTGTGCCTCAAGCATAGGGGTAATTTTTTTCTTTTTCCCTGTTGAATATGTGACCTCTCTATCACTGTACCTGGAGTTCATTGCCTTGGAGAGTCACCTCTCAAGGGTGGTCTAAGGTTTGGTCAGGAGGGACTTGATCTCATATCCTGTACCCTCGATGAACGATGTTGGTGATTCTTGCCTACAGGCACTTGTAGCAGGTCTTTAATGTTTCTAATTTGCTTGGAAGATGGATAGCCCTATATCCTGGCTATTAAGTAATTTAAAATCCTTACTGAGAAATACATGATCTCAGAGTATCTGATTTCCCATGAATAATTTTTCTAAATATCAGGACATTTCCTGGAGTATTAAGTGTTTCAGTAAATTTGTAGGGTACCTGGAATGTTGAAGCCATTGTTTTTCCCTTCAAACTCTTTAGGCTCCTTCCTTTCTTCTTTTATAGCTTTAGCTTCGTTCCTGCCATTAGCCCTGTGTGAACAAGAGTCCTATGCCTGCCTAACATTCATTGAAAAATTGGGGCCTTAGAGACTGCCTGACCTCTAGTTTGTCCTGTGAACATGTCTAAGGTGTACTCACTGTAATAAATCCCAAAGACAGCCGCTGCTCCGACGAATGCTCCCAGGAATTGTGCTAATATGTAAATTGGTAATTTGGTCCATTTTAATCTTCCAGTCACGCACATGGCTAATGAAACAGCTGGGTTTATGTGACCACCTGAAAAATAAATCACAAATTAAGTCATGTGGATGACTCAGATCCATGAGAATGGGTGAAGGATGTGTAAAAATGTGGGCACTTCTGAACACCAGAGGAGTACATGCTTTTCTAGATGTTATTTTGCAAGTTAAATGCTGGCTGCAATTAAACGGAAACAAGTTGGATGAAACTAGAGGAGGGAGGGCTAAAGACACTAAGATCCGTCTTTACTCTTGATGCTTGTGGACTGTGCTCTTTATCAGACTGCTGTCCTGCAGTATGTAACTTACACAGCTTCTCTAGAGAAATAGTAATTCTGCCCCATTTGTTGTGATGGGAGGGTCCCTTATTCTGCACATATTCTCTTCCCTCAAGGCCTTTGGCTTTTTATTTTTAGGGGAAAACTGGGGCAGAAGAACATTCCTTTAGTCTCCCAAGCACCTATTATGATTAAGTACTGTTACTGGCTTGAGTATTTATCTTGAGACAGTTCTGGAGTGCTCTGGATTTAAGTCGTATTTGTATCCCTGTCTTCAGCCTGGGGTTACTTAGGAACTCAGTTTTCATGGAGACAAAATCAAATAATGTTAGGGCTGTCCAGTTTCATGTTGGCTGTTGGTGAGCTATGCCTAGAGGAGATCTGGGGCCAGCACGGCACAGTCCTTTACCATATTTTTATCTAGTTCTTGTGCTTCCCAGAAAGGGAACATGCTTCCATGATAAGGAAACTGATAAAGTAGCTGTGCTGAAACAAAGTTCAGTTTCCTGTGAAACTTCCTTTCTTTTTATTCAGGAGTAGCTACATCTGAACTCATGCATGAAAAAAATTCAATAGCATTGAAATTCTTTGTGAAAATTTTAGTTTCTAAAATACATTTATTATGTCATGTGGTCTCTTCCCTCAACATCCTTAGTCAATAAAAAAAGTGTTGTACACTCTTGGAAAATTTCTTTGTTTACAGATAGATGGTTGCTACTTAAGAAATCCAAATTGCCAAATAAATGAACAGGTACTTCTTTGTAATAAATATTGAACAATAAAACCCCCAAATCTGGCAAGGACATAGGATCCTTTGCCTAACTTCCAGATTAGGTCTCATTTCAGTCTGTATGAATATCAGAAAAAAATGGCCTTTGTGTTTGGTAAAATAACTGAAAGAGCATGTCCCTTATCTGCCAAAGGTTAGTGATGGAGAAAGGGCCTCTATGTACAGTTTCTGTGTTTGTTTGCACTTCAGGTCAGTGAGTCATTATCTTATGAAATCCAGGCACCTTTGATACATAATGAACTGACAAACACAGATAACAAGCTGGATAAACCCTTCTTTGTATAATTTCCAAAATGCTGACCTAGTAGCACCAGTCTTGAATTAAAAGCTGAATTCCTCACTGTGTTTCAAATTCTTCAGCACAGAGCAAATAGATAGATGGCACCTAATTTACAGCTCTTCATGTGAATTTTGATTATTATTGTTTTGTCTTTTTTTCCTTACTCTGGCTTGAATTAATAATTTTCCTTTCTTTCAACACCTGATTTTGTTCCCCACCTGTATATAATACTGGGTGACTATGGTGGCCAGGACAAATCATAATAATGTTACAGAAGGCTGATTAACATCAAATATGGAAAGGAAAAGTCTAATTGAAGGCTCTTATGCTGACATAGGGGAGTTACAAGATTCTTGGTTCCTGTGCCACTGGTTAAAAAAAAAGTTCACTTTGGACAGTATGTTCCTCATTCTTTTGTAGTTGCAGTAATCATAGTTATGGATTTGAAATGCTAAGTTGGATAAAATAGTGGGAAATTATCTAGATATTGAGGAAAAGTGGATGGAGGAAAATTAAAAAGGGGAATTTTTCTAAATAAAAAAGCTCAAATGCACCAAGCATACAGACTATGTGCTTTGTTACCATTCATTTAGAATTACATAGAATTGATGAAATATATTTTAGCAGTACTTAAACATGAGACTATGGCCCAAGAGCCACAGAAATTGCTAACAAATTCTACATAGGAACTTGTATTCTGAAGTGTCCACTAGTAATCATGTGTTGGATAATAACAGCCTGTTGAAATATCTGTTCCTATTTTTTCACAGAGAAAATGCACTGCATGCAGAATCCTTTGTCATGGGAAAAACACAGGAAGCACAATAGTGCAACATCTGCAACTGCTCTGCCCTGCTGGGATTGAACTCTAATTTTCTACATAATGATGGAGATGAATATCCCTTAAAGGTGCAAATGTAGGACAGATCTTCACAGGTTTGTTTTCATGATAGTATATTAGAAGAGTGTAGCTGCTTACATGTAAACCAAGAGCTGTAGTTAAAAGTTGTTCAGATAATAGGAATGTGCTGCTGAATTAATTTTGTGTGATATTAAGGAACAGTTCTGGTCTGTGTCAATGACAGTGACAAGACTGCCTGTTTTGTAGAACCTGGAGCACTTTCTAATGTGAACCTTTCTAATGGAAACCTTCTGCATGGTGCCTCTGTAAAAGAATTTGTAAAGACAAGTGGCCACAGTAATTTCTGCTACAGCAACTATTTCTAATGCCCTAATTATACCTAAAGAAATTTGTTCAGACCAACTTAACTCTCTTTATGAAGGGTAAGAAATGCCTCTATGAGACCTGTAGTGCAAGGACACCATTTGCTTTAAAGGCCAATATAAACTTTGCATACAACACAAAGTATTGTGTATTTTCATGCACAGCATTATTGTTACAAACCATCTTTTTCTATTGTAAAGGAAGGCTTTAAATGTTAAAAGCAGTTATGCTAATGTTTCTGATCTTAGTTTGGCCAAATTAAATGGAACTAGAAGACAAGGCAGCATCCAGTGTGGCACTTGTGGACACTGGTTAGTTAACCCAGCTAACTTAGCCCCAGGACTAAAGAGGGATTCCTGGCCAATACATGTTGAAGAAGTGTTACAGCAGAAATAAAGGACACTACTGAATGTGTCACTGAATGTATCTCTGGTGCTGAATCTTTCTGCTGTGTTTGCTTTCTATGATCTGCTGTTTCTGTGAATAATCAGACAGGAGCAGACTTGCTATTGCCTGTCATAGGATGTGAAGAAATAAATTGCACTTTGTAAGGTGAATCCTGTTCATTATACCCATTACTGAGTCATTCTGCTTTCTATGTAGCTGGCCACCATTTTATCTGGTGACTGCTGGATTACTCTTCATGATAATTTCTTTCAACACAGTGCCTGTTCTGCCTGGGACCATCTCTATTGACAGAATTTTCAAAGCAACAACCAAGCATATTTCTGGTTTGCACAGAACACTTTCCATAAAAACCAGAGGTCTGCCTAGGTCTTTTCACACTGTAGTTGAGATCAGAATTTGGTGGGACATTTTGTCAAATACAAAGAATAGAAGGAAACACACAAGATTTACTAACAGAACTCCAATGCGGACTCTGCTGTAACGGTGCTTACAGTTGCTAAATTCATGATTGTTTATGCCATGAAGTGGAAGCCCTTTTTAAGAAGGGAGCCCTAACACTGTAGCAATAAATGCTATATAAGAAAAAGAGTCACTTACCAGAGACGCCCCCGGACACGTACACTGCTATGGTGACTGCCATGGCAAACCCCACTGCCACCGTCATGGGCCCTCCATGCTCTCCCCGGCTCAGCACAGCCTGGCCCACACACCCACAGCCAAGGGCCTGCATTTGCAAAGAGAAGTGTAAAATCACCACTGTGTCTGTCAAATGTTATTGGTTGTGACTTCTGCTGTCCTCGTTCATGCTGCAAATGCTGTTGAATACTGAAACAGTGCTATAGAATTTGTCATGTGTGCCATTGTTGCCTTTGCTGCAGCGCACATTTGCTTTTTATTTTCCTTGTCTCTGTCATGAAGAAGAATGTCTGCTAATGAGGACTTCTCTGCACACAGAAAACAGTTCTCAGGCACAATGATGGGATACAGATCTGAAGTTGGAACCAGAAAAACATCACGCAGCCTCTACAGCAAAACTCTGCATCTGAAAGTGAAATTAATTCTGTGTGGTAAGTCTTCAGTTCCAGACTGATGTTATAAGCAATGCAATATTTACTGTAAAAGTAATGAAAGATAGTTCAAGAAGCTTTAAATGTGTACTGCTGGAACTCTGGATTGAGACAACTTTCTGGCATTTACAGTGTGTGTTATTGTTATGCTGACTTTATATCACATATTGCTCTAGCAAAATATTTCACTGGCTCTGCAGCTTGAGCAATTAACTGAAGTGGAGATATCTAAATAATACACATTGAAGAATTATAAATGGCTTTAAACTAGTTTTGGATTTTTGTTGGTTCCCCTCAGAATGAAGTTCAGTAACACATTTAAATATTTGCTTAAGATGATGTTTATTCAGTTCTAAAGCCTCTGCTTACCTTCAAGCATATGTTTAGATCTTATTAAAGATGATAGGAAAGATATTCAAAGGGATAAAACCTTTTCATTTGAGACAGACTAGCTGATCCATTTCTGTGTCTTTGAAAATCTGCTTTTTAAATATATGGCTATGTGCTCTGCTGAACAAGGAGCCAATACTCTATGGAAGCCCTCAAATAATTTCTATAGTCTGAAAACTTTTGCTTCTCTGCAGCTGTAAGTGATGTGAATCATACCATTTGTGGGATGTGACTAGATTTATCTTGAGCAACCTTAATTGTTTTTTTCACTTGCAAGGCAGTTGAGTTCAGAAACTTCAAAGTAATGGGAAAGTCTCTCTTGCATTAGAAATAGACTATACCAAAATGATTTGGTGATTGAGGTTTAACAAGCAAGTCCTGCTAGAATAGATGCCATTTAAACAGGCAAAATTATACTTTTGTTTCCATTATTTCTCCAAGGGTTTTAGCTAATACCAAAATGGACAGAAAAGCTCTTAATAAAATTACACTCTTAACCAGCTTTTTAATGCTGGGCGTTTCTAGGTGCCCCAACACTGTCGTATGCCCAGGTGCAGCTCTTGCCTTGA
This sequence comes from Aegithalos caudatus, assembly GCA_013389925.1. Lineage (NCBI taxonomy): Eukaryota > Metazoa > Chordata > Aves > Passeriformes > Aegithalidae > Aegithalos > Aegithalos caudatus. Next base: position 2,540,128 of record WEIU01017782.1, read on the forward strand.
GGTCATAATCATGAAAGCAAACAAAACCCTGAGTGGTGCCAGAGTGTTGCAGCTCTGGTTACGTAAGGGTAGGGTGGTGTTAGATAGCCACAGTTTATTGGACTGTATAAATAAAAGCTCCAGGACACAGTGCAAGCTGCAGTCAGCTGCTGTGCCACAGACAACACACGTGTTGGCCATGCTGTCACCTAGCAGTGCACGTGGTTAGCCAAATGTACATACAGATAGCAAACCAAAGTAAAACAAAGTGGAATTGTTCACAGCTGAAATTACATGGGTTTTTTTAAACTTCATGGAAGACAATTCATGATGTGTTTGTACATTTAATATGGAAAGAAGGGGTATGCTGGAATTTGTAAGAATCTACAGGAGGTGGAATTAGCATACTCTAGTCATCACCTTCCAGATTTCTCAAAGGGAATATTCTAGGAACTGCACCAAGCAAGATTTTGTGAAAGATATGGCTCAGATGAGGAGCCAGCTCAGTAGGCTGCTCTGGGCCCCTGCACACACTGGCGTGCAGGTTGAATTCAGACAGCCAGCTCAATCTACTAGTATGCACTTGTGTTCTGAAGTGGCACAGGCCAAGTTTTGCAGATTCAAAGAAAAAAGGCCATTCTTTTGAAAACATTACCTCTTTCTGTAAGGATGATGAAAAAAGAGAACGGGGTAGAGGAGATGGTTATGGAAAAGGATAGGGGATAGCAACATCTGTGTATATCAATTACAAATTCACAAGAGAAGGGAAGGAAATAATGGAGGGAGGCTGTGGCCTCCCTTCCTTTATTACCAGAACTGAGGAGAGTCAAACAGAAACAGCTGTGTGGTCCTCTTGCATTTTAGCTCCTGCTCTCCAGGTCTTAGGAAAATACACAACTACAGATGCTCCATTTCTGTGCTAACCAGTCTCCCCTACGGAGAAGAAGCCACATGAGCCAGCTGGAGCACAGCTGCACTCCATGGACCTGCTCATGTACAAGGACTAAATGCTACTGCAGGCACAGTCAGTGTGTGCCCATCCAGGGATGAGAAAACTGGGAACTGAGCCTGCAGGTTTGAGCTGTGTCACTGTAATACTTTCTCCATTTGCTGACCTTTTAAGAAGGAGAGAAAAAGTTGCCTCATACCTACTGTTGCTAGGTTGGTACAACTGGAAATTATCACCTAATCACGTAATTACACAAACAGCAATTTAATACCTTGTAAGCCTTTGCTTGACTGAGTTAAGACCAAATACATCATCAAGTAGTAATTAAATATTCTAAGATTTTAGGCCAAGCTCAGCCATCAGTTACACCCACAAAACTCATTGATTGAAGCACATGGAGTTAATGTGAGTTTAATTTACAGTAGAATATAGCCAGATCTCTTTATCTTATCTTGTCTATCTTATGTTGCCAGGTTTTCCTCTTAGCAGTTGTCTATAGCCTGATCTGCTTAAAATTACTGGAGTGCTTTCAGCACTGACTTTTTTTGTTCATAAAGTCATTAGATTACTGTCCTAAAGAACATGCTTGGGTGTGGAATAGCTGTCTGAAACTTCTCTGCCAAAAAAACTTGCTTCATGGCCCATTAGATCCTTCTCTTTGTCTTGGACAGCAAGGCTTGTGTTAGGAAAGGAAAACGACTGACCTTCAAAGAGTGTAATATCCTATTGTTTCCTGGTAGCTTGCAGGACTTTCTGTATCCCATTCATCAGATATTATTTTGCCTCCATCTTACTATTTTCAGGATTTTTCATAATGCTTGTAATAGCATTTTTCAGTGTAAATAGGATTTTTTCAAGAGCTGAAGTGACAGTTTTAGGGAATATATTTTTCTACATGGCCAGTAAAGTTTTAGGCATTTTAAAGAATGCTTAGATCAAAAAGCTCCCTTCTTATCACACAGTCCTAGAAGTGGTGTACATTTATAGTCAGACCCTCTGACTGTCACTCTGAAGAGGCAGCCAAGCTTTTCAGCAGCGTGGAGGCAAGAGCTGTGCCATGTTGGACTCTGTAAGTCCCCAGCTCCAGCTGTGGTGACACCTGCAGTGGGTTCCACAGGTGTCCCTGCAGGCAGAGTGTGGCCTCAATGGCTGCACAGCTGATGATGCTGTGCATGAGTACATGAACTCAATGTGTTATAAGGAATACAGTCAGCAGGAGCAAAAAAATATAAAATAGTATTTAGTCATAAACTTCTCACGTTCAATCATGAAATGCTAGAAAACCAGTGGCTGCATTTGCCCTTCCTTACAGGTAGGGATCTGTGCCCATGAAAACTTTACAGCATTCTTCATGGTGTACTGTAGTCTTGTGCAGTTCCCCCTACCCAACATTCATATGTCCAAATTGGATTAGCTACTTATAGAAGTAGTAAATAAGCTTTTCAATTTGAGACGTGCTAAACTGGTGATGTCTTCCTAAGGGAGTGTGTTTTAGAACTCGCTTTCATTTCCACCCCCTTCATTTACAAAGCAAGTCTGCTTAAGAATTTACCTACTGAATTTCATAATAAGATGTTTTATAGTATTAGAAACTCTTTCCATACAGAGGTGTATTTTTACTGTGTATTGCATAGGATCTTTATTCAGACAGGGTTCCTAAGCATTCTTTCAACAGGGACAGTAATGCTAAAAGCAACTAAAGCAGTGACATGTTAAATCTTCTAAAATTCAGGGCATTACCTCTGCAAGAATTTAAGTTACAGGAAAACCCTTTCAGGAAAGACCAATCCTCATCCAATTTAATGTTTAATATTTGCTATATTTTGTTAAATTAGGGAGTACTTAAGCTTTTAAAGGTGAGATAAAAATACAGCTTACCAGTCAAGTAATTTCTAAATACTTTAAAAGCACACAGCTCTTATTTTATCATTAATGAAATGTTTTGGTGGGCTGGAGAGGATTTCTGTACACTATGATTTAATCAAACTTAGAGCAATAAAAAGTCACTATATCTGTTCTCCTGATGATCTTCTGGGAAACAACCAATATCCTCTTGGGTTCAGATGGATTTTAGGTTTTTTTCAGACTTGCTATCTGAAAAAAACTCCAAAGCATTATCATTTAGTTAATTAAATAATATAGACATAGGCCTTAAAATTATTGCCAATTTGAAACCATTTTCTAGTGACAGAAAGCATTACTACTTGGAGATATGATTGTAAATTTAATAAAACTTTGGATGATTTGTGTATATAAAGCTTTTAAAGTATATAGATATCAGGTTCAAATTGCTTTGTGGGAAAAATAGTGAAAATGGTGAGGGACAGGCTATGCTATGTTATATAAACTGATGCTTTTAATTTTTATTATTGCTTTTTCATATGCAATAGGAGACAAATAAAAGTTTGAAATCACCTAGAGAGAATGCAAAAGTCTGCCTTTTCTCATATTTTATTATGATTAATATTACACGCTTCATCCTGAAATGCTAAATGCTTTTCTTTCCTGAATTGTAGAGGGCAACTGGTTTGAGTCAGTTTCTTCATTGAAGATTGTTTTTATTTTCTTACTAACTTTTAGAAATTCAAGGAAGGAAATGAAATGTGATATTCAGACACAAACTTTCAGAAGTGAAACATTGCCTGTTGTATCAGGGCTAGAAAGAAAAGGCCATGCAGAGGAACAAAATCTTACCTAGCATCCTTGAAGAGAACAAGAACCTTATTCAGCTGCTGCTTCCCTCCCACCTCACTCATTTGTTCTTGAGCTATGATGCTTTGCTTCCTACCCCAATTGAAAAGCTTTAAATCTTTCTAAACTCCTAAAGTGTATTTAGTCTCTGCACCGACTCTCAGGGAATTGTAGCATTGAGAAAGTGTCCAAAGGTGGGCATTGCAGACCCTGAGAAGGGTTTTCTGTCCTCTCCTTGGACTAAGAGGGTTACATGTACCTGTTCTTTGCTTGTTCCTTTGGGTGCAGAAACAGGGGGGCTGGATCTTTGCTGTGCCCTCATGGTTAGAGGTACATGGTTAGGAGTAATTAAAGCCTAAGCTGCTTGCTGTTGAAAAAAAAAAAAGAGCTGAATGCTTTTAATAGTAAAGAAACCTGTGAGGAATGGGTTAGAGAAACTGAGTCACATTTACCTTTAAACCAGACTTTGGATTGGAGAATTTCCTAGAATTCTCTTTCAACCAAAATGGTTTATTGAACTGTTGAGTTCCCAAAGATATAAACTCACTCCATAGCTCTAACTACATTTATTGTCTTTTATTCTGTTCTCCAACTGTTTATGACAGCTTTAAAAACTTATTACTTTTATTACCTTTCTTTTATTTGGTGAAACTTTTGAAAAAACACCTTGTAAAGTTGTGTCTGTAAAACATAAATTCAAGTTTTGCACTCACAGTTGAATGTTGGAAAGTTGCAAGTCTTCTCTAAGTCTCAGGCAGAGGTGCCTATGCTTCAGTCCTATAGATGCAAACTTTCTGGGGAAAAGGGTATTCACAGAGAAAGGTTCTGGGAAATTAAGTTCAACTTAATGAAACCTCTTGGTTAAAAAAATGAGTGCTGAGTTACATGCTGGGGCTGATGTTGCAGAAATTATAATTTTCTTCAAAGCTTTCATGTAACACAACATCTGAGTCACCTAAAAGTTTGAAATGTCATATACTGGGAAACCTAAGTTTGGATGAAAAACAAAAGATTCCCATGATTTTTCAGAATTACAGGGGTAAAAGAACAGTTAGCTAACCTTCCTTTAAATTTTTCACACTGCTAAATATTCATCTGAGTTAAAGAATTACAGAAGGGCTGTCTAGAAAAAAACCCCTGATTCTGATAATAAGATTATAAAAACAACACCAGTACGCAAGAACACCTCCTTAACCTTAGTACAACTAAGGGTCTTTGTTACCACTTTGTCTTCTGTTTGCAATGCTGATTTAGTACCATTTCAAAAAGAAGATGAGTTTGTATATATTCACCAGAATCTTAAGCAAAATTTAATGCCATCAAAATATATGCAACTATATAACATTAATTCATGAGTTAAACCTATTATTTATTAGTTGTACCATATTATTGCTGCTAGAGACCCAAATGTATGGATCTTTGACATAAGAGCTGTTTTTCAAAGTGCAAACACAGCTAAGGCTCATGGTATTTGTAGTATTATGTAATATTTTAAAAGCTGTATGACAGATCAAAATATCAATAATAAATAAATTTTAATACCCTCTTATCTAGCTTTAACAAACTTAAGTTCACTAAGAGCTGATTATACAAGATTCTACACTCCAGGAAATTCACTGCTGATGGCAAACCAAGGCAGCTGTTAGAAGATGCTCATGTTTAATTTTTTACCTTAGACAAAACTTGCTGTAATTTCATCCTATATAAAAGGAGTCTCTCTTTCAGAAAAAAAATAGAATTTGGAATTTATCTCTGTTTGAAATTTCCAAGTTGTGGCTGTGTTAAATATTAAACACTTATTCAAGGAGCAAAGGATCAAAAGCTCTTTGTTTTCATGTAATAACATCATGTAATGAGAATTCTAATGCATGTTTAGAATAAAGGATATATGTTACCCTACAGTATGTAATTAACATGCACTGGAATGTAGGGCCACAAAAAGTAGAACTACTAGAGAAGTTGTTTAAATTTTAATCTTATGGACTGAGCAAATCCATGTAATGCCAACTTAAAGATTTTTCTGATGAGACTGAACTCTGCAACAGAGCAGGAGTGATAACTTGCATAATGAGGTGGTCAGAATATGAAAACAAGACTAAAATGATGTTTTGATGATAAAAAGGCTTCTTCATTAGCTGGACTGTTTCACGGCTGTCATGTGTTCAGTTCATGCTTGTGCCCTGAATCCTCTAAGCACACATGAACATTTGCTTCAATGAGCATTGCAGGAGGCTCCCCACCTCCAGTTGGAGACCAGGCTCATAGGAATATATATATATATGTATGTATGTATGTATTAGAAGCATATATACTCCTCACTTGTATTTGTATGCTAAGTGGAGGCCTGTGTTTTGTCTCAGCAAGGAAGTGTATGCTGCTTTGGCCTCAGGAGATCCTGGCTCCTGCACAGCTCCTTTTCTGGGAAATTCTGTTCAGTAAGATGCTCTTGAGAGTGAAAATTAAATACAAACTATGTTAGGTGAGCAGTAGCTGTTAAAGGAAGCCACATGGCCTATTTGGCATCTCTTTTTGGAACTGTTTCAATTCAGATATACTTAATGGCGTAAGTCAGAATAAATCCCATTTTGGTTGAGAGCAATGCAGTCAAGTTCCAAAGAGGAAATATGGAGAGAAGCATGATTAAAAGCAGAGGGGCAGTTGGATAGGTGAGTTCCAGCCAGACTCACTAAAAAGCCACATAAACCATCTATCTGATGGAGCATGGCTTCCTGACTCTTTTGTGCTGGCACACAGGTGTTATCCCCCAGATTAACTCACAAAAATCCCAAGAGGAAATGTACTGAACCAGGAAACATGGTGGAGAACAAAAAGCTCCCTAGAGAGCTCTTCCTCAAGGGAGACCTTGAGGACAGTCCCAGCTACAGAATGCTGAGACTGTCTGAGGCTGGGAAATGTGCATGTGCACTGGCTCTCAGCCACCATGGGCAGGTGTTTTCCCACCTCAGGATGCTTCCAGGCTCCTGGAATTTTGCATTTCTTACCAAAATTGGATGCTTTGCTAAGCAGAGAGTGTGGCTCACATGGGCTCTGCCTGTATTATCAAGTTGTGTAATGTAAGCACCTGAGAACTTGACTGTGGATCTCTCAGGAGGGATTACATATGTGGAGCGTTTCCAGTCTGATTCTCTGGACTGAGCATCCATTAATGGTCAGCACATTTCCTGTGATTCTGGAGCTCACCTTCTACTTTATTTTCACCTGGAAGGAATTTTGTCTACGTGCTCTGAGTCCATGCTGCAAGGCAAACTGCAGCATGTTAAGTAGGGCTGACCAGGAGATATTATCCAAACTGTGTGCCCAGGGCCTTTCCCAAGGCTTGTTGTGTCAAATCTGTCCAGCATTGCAGACCACACCCTTCAACTGAGGTGAAGCCTGGGGTTTTGCCTGATGAGTGATTCCATTTTCTAGATTGCCTCTTTGAAAAATAATGTTGCAAGACTGAGAGTTACCAAAGACAGTAGTTTAGGCTTCTATTAGTATGTGGCCTGTGATGTTATTCTCCAGAAAAATTAGAAATAGGTGATTTGGAGGGACAGAATTTCACCTGGCTAACTCCCAGCGGTGGGTCCCACATTTAGGTGTGGTCAGTTAGCTTTGGCTTCCAGACAGAGCCTGTGGGTGATAGAAATGCTGTCTCAGCCTTGCTCCCTGGCATAGGTGCTCTCCACAGTCCCTAAACCCCATCACAGTAACCAGAAATGGCTTTCAGCAAAGACATGAATCTGTGCTGTGCTGTGCATGTGCTGTGACCTCTCCTCTCGATTTGTAACAGCTTTACAACATAGTTCTTGCACTATCCTATTACTATTAGTTCTTTTGCAAACGTGCTGTCTGTTTTCATTTTCAAGGACTTCTGTCCTCTGACTTGCCCGTGCGCCCCTTTCATTTGCTCAAATTTAAATTAAGGGTTTAGTATTTGTCTGTACTTTAAGTGCTTACTAGCTGACAAAGCTTAAAAGCAACAGCAATAAATAGAATCACAGAACAAACTAGATTGGAAAAGACCTTTGAGATCATCAAGTCCAACCTCTCTTGTAACAACACCTGAACAACTATACCATGGCACTGAGTACCATGTCCAATATTTTTTTAAACACCTCCAGGGTGGTGACTCCACCACCTCCTTGGGCAGGTGATTCCAGTGCCCAATCACTTTTTCAGTGAATAAATTTTTTCCTGATGTGTAACCTAAACTTCCCCTGTGCAGCTTAAGATAACAGAAGAAAAGGCAGTTTCTTCACAATAAACACCTGGTACTGCTGCTAACTTGTGCAATCTAAACACAAGTTTAGACTCCAAGTGCTGAGAAAGCTGCAGTTTAATCCAGGTGAGGCTCTTCCTATTTTAAACCAAGGCAGAAACTAGAAAGGGTAAGAGAAATGAGAAACTCAGATTGTCAGCAACAATTTTGTAGCTTTGTTTTCTACTACACTCATATGGTGAATATACTAGAAAATGGGATCTGGGTTTGCATTTCCTTTCTAGTCTAGTGCAGCAGGACATTAAATAATAGCATTTGCAGACTAATCTGCACTTTAATAATGTTTTCTTCTCTTGCTTAATTTTATTAATGGAAAGAGGAGGAGGATCTTCTGGCGAGGACAGAATACTGGAAGTCAGGTGATGTGGGTTATATTCAGAGTTCTGCCACAGGCTTCCTGTGCAGGCTGCTGTAATCAGGTTTGCTAATATACAAAATGAAGATAATGACATTTCCCCTCCTTACCGGGGTGTTGTGACACTTAACTCATTAATGTTTGTAAAGTGCTCTGTGCTCCTTGCTTCTAAATGTGCTTCTTACTGTAATAATCTCTTATGGATGGTATAAAATTTGAGAATAATATTATTTTAGTGCTGGCACATTTCAGTTGGCTGAAGTGTAGTAAAGACCATAATTTCCAGTATTTTATGAGCTACTGGAATTTTTAGATGACTTACTTGAAATTTAGCTAATATAGTTACAGTTATAAAACCTATGTCAGTACTGTGCCTGCTGCTTTTTTTTTTTGCCTTTTCTCTATGATGAAATATTTAGCAATAAGTAAGACTGTGTTGAACAAACTAAAAGGAGAAAGAAAGAAAGAAATGAAAGAAATGAAAGAAAGAGTTTGGCATAAACAGTCTAGCTGCTTGACTTCTAGCTCTGCTACACAGACTACTCTCTCCCCTGGTGAGTCACAGTCCCAGTGCAAAATGCACAGAAAAACTGAGCAAGAAAATAGGTTAAAAAAAATCTGGGGCTATAAATATGGGAAATTTAGGTATTTATCTAAGTTTAGCAGTACTATAGGACCAAGCAATAAGCAATATATGTATAATTTACATAGTACAGTTAAAAACAAAACAAAAAATTATTAACTTACAAAATCTCCAAAGGTTTGGCAATGAGACTCCCAATAAATTCAAATCACAAAGCTAAATTCCTATATTGCACAGAAAAACAACTCAACAAAATTTTTCTAAACATGGACTACAATATGTTTGTTAATGTAAACAGAATTTGTGCATAAAATGAACTGCTGAGTTTTTAAAAAACAGGAGAGTATTAACAACATTCATTGTGCATATCTGGATTGTTCCGAATGTGCTCCTTCGCTGAAATTCCATTCCTAGATTAAATCTAATGCCAATCTGACAATTGTAAAATACATAAAATTATCTGGTTTTTATAGGCAGTGATAATTACATGGCACGAAGAAAGGAATTGCAAACTTACCGTCATAGGAGCAATTCATTCAGGCTGTGCATGGTCAGGCTGTAACCTCGCTGCTGGCACAGTACAAGAGAAATGTACATGTCCCCTTACAAGCACTGTCCAACATTAGATTAGTAGAAAGAAAGGAAAGCAGCTGACACTTACTATCAGTATAAAAGTTCCCAGGAACTCTGAGAGGGCTTCTTTAGCCAGGCTGTTCTTCAAGGAAAGTTTGTCCTTTAAAGTCCTTTTGCTTTTCCGGCTCATTTTGGCTTCCTCTATTGCTCTGGTGCCCTAGTTACAAATACACACAAAATTTGTTCTGTATTCGTCCCTGCTTCAGCTGAACTTTGACACTTTTACTTAAACATTGAAATATGAGATTTCATCTTGTACAGCCAGTGAAATCATCTGACTGCAGGCATTGACAGAACCAACTCAACATGCCCTAACAATTCATCATGGGTTTGTCATTCTATGCCTTCTTTGAGTGCACTTCTATTTATACTGGTTAGATAATACCAGTAAGTTCAGAATCAGGTTTCTTCTTTTTTCTTACAGAATGGATTAATTATTACCTTGCCTGTGTTACTTTTCTTTTTATTATTTTTTTATCCTGGTAAGAATGAATAAAACGTTGCTTCTATCATCCTGATCAAAAAGAAAGGCAAAAAGATAAACCACAAAGTACGGAACCAAAATATAGTTGCAAATTTCTCTCTGACCTAGATTGGGATTTAAACCATGCTACTATTGGCTGTCAGAGAATTTTTCAAGGGGAGGTTGCAAAGAGAGTGAATGCTTGGGGGAATGCTGTGCTGTACCCTGCACACAAAGCCCTTAACTCCTGAGACATTTCAGTGGCTAATGAGAAATCTTACCTTGGTGGTGTGTGTTGAATTTGCATATTCACTCACAATACTCTTTTTGGACTAAATGCCTTGCTCTTGAGTGAACTTCCCTGTTTACAAAAGAGCAACGAGGCAGAATAAATTAGGAACATTTAATGAAATCTGCTTCAGTCCAGCGGCTCCCTAAAAGGCAGAACAGGGAAGTGAAGCACTGAGTGACTATATATTTCCTTTATGTTTAGCGTAAAAGTGCAGGGGTGCTATAATATGGAGCATTATAATATTATTTTCCATCATCTCAAGACTTGAAGTTGCCAAATAACTCAAAGAAATGCGCCTCCTAGAGAAAAATATTGCAACTTTATTTTTTCAGCATCTTGGACAGTTTTATCAGATGCGATACAGACTTGACGCTGTCTGGTTGATTTACAGTATTTTCTGCCAATTGACTTGACACCAGAACCTCAGCCCAGTTCTGGTAGATTATTTTGTCATGTATTGTAGCTGCTCAGTGCAGCTGAGGTTTGTATCTGTCCTAAACAGGGCAGAGCCTTACAGGGTTAGGGAAATGTGCCACTTCTGTTATCCCACCAGTGTTCCTAGCTTCCAGCTAGGGCCTGATGTGTGTTCCCTGCAGTAGTAGTCACCTTACCACCACCAGCTTCATCCCTTAACCACCAGTTCTCTCCCCCCATCCTCCTCCCAATTTTAATCCTTAACTGCTTTTCTGTGTCCTTTTACTCACCGTTCTCTATGTCTGCCTCCAGACACCGCTGTGGTGGTTTGGAAAACGCTGGCCTGTGGAGCACCACGGAGCTGATGGAGCAGCAGATGGCAGCATCTGTGCCGGTCTGCCTGGCCGGGGGCACCTGTGCAGAGGCGGTGACACTGCCGCAGGACAGCCCAGCTCCTGCTCTACAGGTCCTGCCTGCGGCACAGACAGCTGGGCCCGCCTCTGGGGAGCCCCTGAAAACAGCCTGGGTATGGCAGCTTGAAAACCTTTACCCCACACCACTGAGAAACAAACATATTATTCAGAACCTTAATTATCACAGCATGCTAGAGTATGTTATATCTGTGAGAGAAGTCTTTCAGAATAATGTATACATTAGAACTGAGGGAGAGTGCTTGGGAGGACATTCGTTACAGCAGGAATGAGATAAACCACTTCCTCTCTTTCAGGGAAATGGTAAATTAACAAACACGTTTATGGAAGCAATTTTAGTTGTTTGTCCATAGCGATTCTTTCTCTTATGCAGATGCAAGTCTTGCTCACAAAGTAGTGTGTAGATACCTCTTGGTTTGGTCTCATAGCAGGTATGAAGACATTAATACTATTTTAGACTAATAGTGGGGTAATAACATGTCAGAGACAGAAATTCATACTCGTTTGTTCAGATCATGTGACTTCCTTGTATGAATTTTCTGTCTTTGCAGGGTGGAGAACCAGCACAAATACGTATATTTCACATTTGCTTTTATCAGATTTTCTTTAATACTTTATAAAAATCATATGATTTAACTCTATTAATAAGAACCGTGATGCTAAGTTAGACCAAAGGTTCTCCTCAGCTCCATAACAAGATTCAAACAGATGCTCTAAGGAGGTACTGAAGAACAGAGTACACAGGGGATAACTGCTCCCTTGGTAAATCCTTCCAGCTTTGGACATGTGGCAGTTTAAAGGCACTGCCACTTTTCAAAGAGAAAAGGGGGAAGCTCAGAACATATGAATTAAGTTTCTCCTTTTCGTATCTTCAGAAGGAGATTCTAAGACATTTACCAAATCTAACAAATATGTATGTAGCATTTAAGAAAGAAGTAAAATGTAAAGATAAACACCATGAAGGCTTTGACTTTAATTACTATGTATTTGATTAATCCTCTGTTTTACTGCCTTTTAGTTGTATGCAATGGAACATCTGTTGAAAAATGGAAAGAAAATGCACTGTGCTTACTGTTTTCTACTCCCTCACCTGGGCCCTGCTCCCAGAATGATAAGGATACTGGCAGTGCCACCCGCAAATATTGAAACTGAGTCATCTGAGGGAAGAAAATGAAAACATCTTCCAAAAATGGAAGTTATATAAGTAAGTAAGGGGAATACATATTAAATGTAGAAAAACAAGAAAGCTCACCAAAAAGATTTTAAGGTTTTGTCAAGAATGTGAAAGTAACAGTCTAAATGTTTTCAAATTCCATAACCAGAGGAGTCCAGTGAGACTGGTAAGTAAAGCTATGGAGGATGAAAGCACAGAGGAAGCATTCAACGTGGCTGGGTCCACAGCTAAAAGAATTACTTGCCTTGCTAGATTTGGTAGGATGAGTGTGACCAACTGTTCTAAAATAATTGTCATCAGGAAACACTTTAAGAGAAATTGATAAATTAGTAACTAATTGTCGGAGCTGTGCAGTACTTCCACCAAGGGATTAAAATTATCAAAATAATAAAGCTTATTAAAATAAGCTTCTCAACTGCTAGTGCCAGTAGGTTGGTTTTTTGCTGATCCTGATCCTAAAGTCAGCAAAACAGAACATAGGAAATATACCAGTGATCTGCTGGTGCTTCAAGAGTCTTTAAAAGGTGATCATAGAAACTACAGAACTGTCAGTGTGACTTCTGTGACAGGAAAATTAGATGAACTGCTGTAAAAAGTAAAATCAGTAGACACACAGATAAAGCTGCTGCTCTGTAGAAGCAGCAAATGGATTCTGTTAAGGGAGGTTATGCCTCACAAATCTATTGGTATCCTTTAAAGACATCAAAAAGCACACTGATATTATTTTCATGCTTAAATGTGGGATCAGTGTAACCTTAGATTGCAAGTTGAAGACTCTTGGGACCCTTACCCCCAAGGCAGTCTGGACTGAACTATTTCTTCTCTTCACCTGGATTCAGGCAGAGCAGGAATTCACATGATGTATATAACCTAACCATTTTTATAGTAATCTTCACTCCTATAGAAATAGCAAAGTAGAAAATAATGCACATAGCTCCCACAGTTTAAATCCCATGGGTAACAATATATAGTGTACTGAATTTTTAATAGCACATTATTCATAGTATCACATAAATTGTTATTACTGATGTAATAAAACCTAAACCAACACAGCTGGAGAGACCAAGGTTGTAAATACACCATATTTTTTGTATTGTAATAATATGGGCCAAATTATTTTAAAGTCTGCTGATTTTAGTTGAATTAGACTAACTCTGAATGCTTCTAATTCAGGTCCCTGGTCAAATGCCTTTGCCTAATTTATATCTCCGTTTTCATACAGAAACTGCTGCATGGTACATATGGGGCATTCTCTCAGAATGGTTCTCCTGCTGGGGAAGTCAAAGAAAAAATTCAGGTGAGGAAAATCTGAACACACTGTAATTTGGCATTCTAAGTGTTTTAGTACATAAACCCTCTATTTCTTTAGTTCTTGTATTTTCTCATCACCCCTCTGTCTCTGCTGTAGTCCCTGGCAGAAAAGTGCTCAAGATGAGAAATATTTGCAATGTGCAGCTCAGGTTTAGCTGAGCCCACCTTGGAGGAGGGGCAGGGCACACAAGGGGACCCTCTTGAGAATTTGTTCTTTCTTCTCTGTGATCTCAGTGTCCATTTCTGTCTGAAATCATGAATATGAGATCAAACCCTCACCACATAAGTGTACTTCACGCTTTTTGCTCATAATCTTTAAGGCCAGACATATGTATATATATATATATGTCTGCTGTTGCTGCCATGGATTTAAGGAGAACTAAAGTGGACTTTTTCTAAAGCAGGACCCAGGATTTGGCTTTGTTCTTGACTGGCTGGGCACACCATTAGGCCTCAGTGCATAACTGATATTACTACACACGTGTTATATATAGATGTATAGTAAATTTCAAAGCTTGTTGTATGTGCAACACAGGCCCTGCCTGAGAGTTTCTGAGCCAGTTTAATCTCTCAACAACCGTGCTGGCACAGGGGGGCACAGATAACATTCCACTGCAGAGGGCCCCGACAGGGCTGTCAGTGCTGGCACCACAGGGAAGTGTCAGGGCAATGCTGGACAGATGCTTACGTGCACCACTGTTATCAGCTGTGCTGGGCTCTGCTGCCTTCTCAGCTCTAGGAGAAGCTTATCTGGTAGGTTATGGTATGGGCAAGCCTTACTTTCTGAATGCACCCAGAGAAAGACTGTTTCAGTGTAAGAAGAATTTTGCTTTTAAGGCATTAGTACAGACAAATGCTTTGTTTTAGCCAATTCCCTGCTCTTTTTTTCTGCATATTGTTTTCTCAAATAGCTTTGCTATTAAAAACAAAAGACATCTTGTGAAATATATTAATGCAGCATGAAGAAAACCTCAAAGTATATCCAGTGGACTTTGCAGGGATCTAAATCCTGTGTTTTCTTAACTTGAATGGGATACATTATCAAAACCTTTCATCATTCTACAGGGCACAGGTTTCCTGTAGCAGCCCTGAGACTTATTAAGGCTACTTGTAGGGTTGTGAAGATGAGTAGATCTGAGCCTACATAACTGATAAAAGGAATGTAACATGAAAGCCAAACATAATGACAGATTTGACTCTACTGACACACAAAAGCAATGTTGTGTGTTTGGCAAATAGATGGAGCTAACTAAGACAGTTGATTCACGGTTCTAAAATCTAATTTCCACTGGGAAAGTGACAGTGTTTCCTGTATCTGACTCACCAATACATCTGCTTTCACCTGTCTTCCTCTCTACTTGGCCCTCTGAGGAAGCCACCCAGCTACAACCTGACCCTCTGTTGAAGAACATTCTGTAAGAGCTGCTGCTTTGTCCCCTCTCTCCCACAAGAGCATCTGTTTGTTTTGCCTCCATGTTCCACTCATCCCTCATACTTTAGCAGGTGAATATCAGTCTGCCTAGTTTTCATTCTTTTAATTCCCTTTCATTCAGAATTATTGACATTTGATTGTTTAAATCCTCTGTCTTTCCAGATACAAGTTTTGCTTCTGGGATTCCTTTTATGTGTTAAATATTTAGAACATGGATGATACATTTATCTCAGCCCCTGTATAAGAATATTAGATTGCCAGGCCCAATTCCTTTGAAACTCCACCATCAAGACCTTTTAATAACAAAAGAGGTGTTCTGAGGTTCATAGCTGACCCTTTATAGGGTGTACTTGGGAGCAGACCCAGCAGCAATTTTTTGTTACTTCGGCATGGTATCTATGTTCATTAAGGTAATGAAGCTATTAATTGAATATGTAAGTTCAGGTAATTAAATACAAGACTTATTTCTTTAGTTTAAAGGGTAATAATAAAAAATTTAAACTTGCAAACTAGATCACACATTTAGTGATGATGAATGTGAGCTGCAAAGTGCAATATTCCAATATGAATTAGTTAATTGCATCCATTCATTAGGTGATATACATTAGCAGAAGGTCAATCCATTTGAGGCTCAATGTGTTTTACAAATAATAAATTTCAACAGGTAAATTGAAGAGAAATTCAAAACAGAAAGTTTTTTAATATATTTAAATTCAGAATAAAATCCCTACACCCAAGAACACATTCCCTGCAAGTTCACAGTTACAGCACTGCTGAGGTCACTCTGGCCAGTGAGGGACAGGTGATATTTCAGCTGCTGGCTTAAACTAAAATGCTAATTTTTGAAACTGACCCAGTTATAAAGTGAGTCAAACATTGAGCTTTGTGTTATCACTCTCACTGAATTATTTGAAGCTTGCTTAAATCCTTAAATTTGCATTTCAGTTTTGGACTAAATTTACCATAAATTTGTCAACAACTGGTAAATTTACCAACTGTATCCAGATCCCTGTTTCTTGAACGAATTATTCTGCCCTTTAGGCCTCTTCCTTTTGCAAATTTTGTAAATTTACCAACTGTTAATTTGCCAGCATTTAACAGTTCTACTGGGTATAAAATAACCAATATCACAGGTAAAAAAGCTGATTTGTTTGACTCAGTTTACTAAAAATGATCCATTTGACTAATTTTTAGTTTAAAAAGTGTTAAATCAAGTTTTCTTCCTTAGATATTTGTGAATATTCAGTAATAAAGTGTTCTCGATATCAGCATTTTTTTTTTCTGGTGTTAAAGGTAATGTAGAAATAAGGAAAGCAAAAGTAGATTTTATTCTGTTTATTTATAACTTTACATATATCCAGACTCAAACAATTATTAATAAGATTTCTAATATTAGAACAATTGATTCACTGAGATACACAAAAAAAATCTGAAATAATATTTTAGAGGATGCTCACACTATTGTGAGTGTTGCTTCACAGATCATATTGTTTAGGTGTATAACTATAGCTTTTAACTTTCTATGTATTATATAGCTTTGTCTGGAGCAAGGATTGCTCCCATCCTGCACACAGCTCAAGGGCCATAATTCTTAAAGAGATTTCAACCAGTGGGCCTTTTGCAATGGTCAGGCATAGAGACATTTAGAGAATTGATTCAATTAACCTAGAGGAAAAAAGTGCTATAATGTGTGATTTATGTTTGCAGATAAATTAAAATACAAGTATCTCCTGAAGAGCATTTGCTGCCCTCATGGCCGGTAATGAAAATAGCAGGCAATTAAAATAGAACACCTGAGGTTGAAGCTTTAATTTATATATCAGAAAATGAAGTTCAGATTTCCTAAGTGGAAGTCTAAGCTGAAAAATAACTTAGGGGAAGTTTTTATTCAATCTTTACTTTTCTTCCAAAAGTAATTTATAAAGCACACAAGAAATAGGAAGAGACATTTACTGAAGCAGGAGGCAGAGGGTACAGAGGAGTGGGATCTCTCAATCAATACTGAATTTGTATGAGGAACCAGGAATATCCTTGCTAAATGGTAGTGGAACAGCTGAGGGAAAAAGTTATATATAAAAGAACTTATGGGTCATATTGAAATAATTTTGGGGTAGATTTTGCAGTTGATCTTGAAAGGAATAATTGTAAGTGTCTGATAGAGTGATGTGACTCAGTTGCTTCCTGTGTGTGATAGTGAGTTCTGGAGCTCTCTCAGGAGCATAAGAAATGTTCATGGATTAGAAGTAGTGAGAACGAAGAGCTTTTGCTTGGAGTGTTGTTGGAGTCGCTGCATCCATTACCCATTTCAGGGGTGTATCCATATGTGCTTTAGCACAGCTAATCTGCCCAAAAGATGTTCTGAGATACAAAGAGTTTCACCTTATGCCCAAGTTTTATGACTTCCTTTAGACAGCAGGTATACAGTAGCATAGAGCAGAAAAATACCAGTACTCTGACTGAGAAACCCAGGAATGCCTTAATTACATCTGTATTGTCTTCAGCATTGCAACTTTGTCTTTTGCACCCTGTCTGGCTACCACAAGTCCTGTTCCCATCAGATGGTGTTTGTATAAGCCAGGTCTATATCCTTATCTATAAATAATACCAGCTGCTGGGAGTGGGTGGAAAAATTGAGGCTTCTAAATATAAAGGTATATCTTCAAATTATGCATTCAGATTGCTCCACATATAAAAAACAAAACCCTCCAGGAATGAGTTTGATGTTGGCTGTATACTAGCCTAAATTCTAACACTGTAGCAAGAAACAGAGTCACTTGGTTGTTCTTCATTTTATTGACAACCATTTAATCACAAAGTGTGAAGACTTTGTCATTGCAATCTGAAACAGAACATATTTGTTTCCTGATTTGCTGTCTAAGTAAAAGTTTAATTAAAACGCATTCACGTGAGAGAAAATAGCCAGTCTGACTCTACTGACAGTTGATTTAGTTCTGCAAATTTACAAAAAAAACCCCACAAAAATACCCAGAAACTACAGCACTGCAATAGGTGGTTTTCTATTGTATGGAGGTGTTTAGGGACCACTAGGCTGAGCCTTGAGTATTGATTCTGTTTATTTTCTTTTTTTGGATTCACTTTTTCTTTCACAGATTAATTAATTTCCTTCTGTATTCATTGTTTTCACTGAGTTATTATCCTAATGTCCAAGGCAATCCCTTCCACAGTAAATTATATATTAAATCTTAAACATTTGCTTTTATGATTTGAAGCCATGACTCGATTTGCTGTCATGAAGTAGCCAGTGTGGTGCTGAAGCCCGGAAGCAGCTCCCCGGCCTGGGTCCATCAGTGTCCCCAAAATCTCTAAGACTTCCCTCCCCACTCTGCTTGCCAGAGCTGCTCTGGTCCTTGGTGAGCCCACCTTGGCCTGGGCACCAAGGGCTGAGGCATTGGTGTCTTCCCAGGTGGTGGAAGAGGAACTCCAGCCAGTCCCTCGCTGTCCAGAAGAGCAATTGTACACGTGGGCCGTGTCTTCTGGGGAACCCTCTGAGGGTGGCTGTGCACCAGGAGCCTGTGGAATGGTAAGTGCACTCCTATTCTCCATCTGGGAATGCCAACAAGCCCTCGATCTAAAGCTCTCCGTGGGCTTTTGCAAACTGAATTGCTTTTAGGTGTAAGAGGAATGTGACTTGTACAGCACGAATTTGATGAAGGTCACTCTAACCAGCTCCAGATTATGTGGGTCTGAGCTGCATCGCCACACACTGGAATCCCTTCTCACCAAAATCTCCTGAATTTTATTGATCTAATAATGAATACAGTTTCCTCATTCCTGAAACTTGTTTAAAAGGAGCACATCCCCACTCTGATTTATTTTAAAGTGGCTTTTAGAAGGTGTCATCCTTGTGATGAAGTGTTAGGTCTATGTTGCCAGTGTGCCATTAAAAATTGAATTTCTGACGTTTAAATGTCTCACTCATCCCAAGTGTCACAGTTTGACAGCTCTGCATGTCACATTACAGCAGAATATTATGAATCCATTTCCTCTGTCAGGTCAAAAAAAAAAAAAAAGACTGAAAACGAGAGAATGCAAAATCTGCAGTCTTCTTCATTAGTGAGACGGAAATTTACAGAAATATGCATGTTAACCCTGAAATTACTTAATTGGCACTCTGTACCTTGTGCTGCCTGTCTATGCCCAAGCAGTCTTTGTTCCATGCTCTTCTACAAACACTAAGAGAATGCTGAGACAATCTTTTCAATTGTCTGTGAACTTGTCAAACATGGAGTGAGGAATATAAAGGGCATCAACAAACAAATACTGTAACAAAATCAAAACATGGCCAGATCCCGTTGTTTATTTTTGACTGTCAATGAAAAGGTCATGTGGTGTATTTCTTGTTGCTTTGTTTTGCAAACTTTAGACAGCTGTAGATTTGGTGTCTTTTCTTTGTTCGTTTGTCTGGTACTTGATAACTTCAAAACATGACTCTGATCGCGTTCAAAATATTGGGAGTGTTTGCATCAGAACTTCACTGATTTTGCATGAAGCAATGAAAACGGCCTGGGCTTTGTATGTTTTCTGCCTAGAAGGTTTGACCAGGGAGAGTGTAGGGCTTTGACAATAAATTTCTGATGCCTGTCAGCTCGTGGATCTGGCTCCATTTGGCCACTGCCTTCCCAGTAACCTGCTGTACGGCATTGCCCAGCCTCTTCTCTTGCACGACGTGAACTCCCGCTAAGAGGGCCCCCAAAAATAATAGCTGGCATCAAGTGGCCGTTGCTTGAATAAATTATTCTGCCCTTTAAGCCTCTTCCTTTTGCAGAGAACTGTCAGGAAAAGCGCGGCCGCGGCGGGGCCTGCCCTGGCCGTGAGGCGCTGCTCCCCGC
>WEIU01017782.1:2561118-2637077 GCA_013389925.1 Aegithalos caudatus
AAAAAATCCAAACAAAAAAAAACTGCTGAAAGACTGCCTTGAATCTGTAGTAAAAGAAAAAGATTTTTAGCCCTGTAATCTGAAAAACCACAGGATAATAGAAAGCAAATTAGATCTGCTGGGACTGGCTTTGCCACTTTTCTTTTAAATGTACTGTTTTCTACAGAGCTGCTGGGGTTTATTTTCAGTGAAAAATCAGTAGTTCTCGGGTATGTTTTGGTTGCTTTTGATGTACTTCAGAGGACATTACTATACATACCTGTGTATCTCAATCAGAAAATAAAAACGTTTTCTTTCTTCAATTACCCTGTGTGCCCAAGGGACTCTTTTACATTTCCTGGAGGACTCTTAATACCACCAGGTTGTTACTGGAACAGGTCTCTACGAACTTCCATGATTCTTGAATACACTCTTGAACAATATTGCGAGAGGGCATGTTTTTCCTACAAACCTTTAAGAGTGATTTTCATAAAGAGAAGGTGAGGAACAAACCCACTGGGTCAATGTAGAAAAATCTGCTGGGTTTCTGTGGTGTCTTATGAGACTAAATTGGTTTTCTTGATTAAAATGGGCTTTGAGTACAGTCATTTGTTTGTAAATGCATTTTACATTTAAAAAATCGTTTATATATTTTTAATCTTCACATCTTCAGTATCTTTAAAGAATGTTGTTTTTTTTTCCTGTTGGAGAGGTTTCAGATCTATTGTATAAACAGATTACAATGTGTCAGACTTTGTTTCTAATTACCAAGTAACTTAATAGGAAAATAAGCACATCAGCACTGGAAAAAGGTGATAACATTTTAATGCTGATAGGAGACTGATTTTGGCCGATGTAGTGTAATTTTTTCTTCTATATCATCGCTTTAAAAGCTTTTCATCTTTTCTCTTTTTTTTTAGTGGGTGCCAAAACTAATTTGTCTTCTAATTTGTTACAGCAATTCCTTGTTCTAGAAGAATGTTTCAGAAGAAAGTCAACTATTTTAAATTTCATTACATTTTAATGCAAACTACAGTATGCAAATTTTAAAAAGCATATGGTTTCTTGCTCATAATTTCTTTTTAAATAGTTAAATAAGTAAGGAATGCAGTTATTGGATGCTGTGTAGTGCTACACCTCGGGAGCAATCATACTGTGCAAAGAGTATTTGGCAGGAATTTTGTTCATTGCTGGTTTCAGTGTGAATTGTGCTTCAGGAGGGTTTGGTGGGAAATACTTGAGAGTAGTATCACAGCCAGTTTGCATCATAAATGTACTTGCATTTCTCTGTTCTAAAACTGGAGAATTGTTTCTAAAAATCTTTGAAAAATACAGCAGTCACCAGCAATCATAGCTTCTTTCTGTGAGAATGTACAGTGACCTTTAATAAATCAATACATAATGTCATCATCTCAGATCTACAAGGTTACACATTTTATACTAATAGAACAATTAAAAGAAAGTTATTTCATTTCAATATTAAGCCAAAAACAACAGCAACATATTTCTTCTAAGCTTGGGTTTGAGATATCAGGTAACTCCTGGTTGCTTTTGAGAAAATTTTGGTTTAGGACAGGTATCAAATGTTTCACTTGGCATATCCTCTGTCTCTGTTTTTCTGTCTGTCTCGCTCTTTCCTCCTTTTTCTCTTTCTCTGCAGGAAATTCAAGTGATTTATAGATAATTGGAGTCTTCAGCTTGGAGTTTTGTCTTGGGCAGGACTTTTATCCAGGATCCACTTTCCCACCTATTACAAAGAAAAACAATCAAAAATGAAATAATGGATTGTAACTTGATTCTTTCTTTTGGGGGAGTGGTCATTTCATGTCCTAAATGACAAACAACTTCCATAAACAATAAATAACATTAGACTAAAGCACTTTGGCAAGGAAAAAAAGAAAACAACCACCCCAGACCTTGTAAAATCAGACATCTGTGAGCATTCCTAGCAGTCTCTCCCTTTCTTGTTAGCTGGGAATTTTAAATACACAAGCAGAACACAGAATTCTTGAACTCTTTATTACAGGTGTCTATGAATATAAAAACAACCATTTGGAAGTTAATTCTTTATGAAAAATGGAACTATCTGTGAACATTTAAACTTAGTGAAAAAAAATTTAAATATATTTTGCCAATTAAATTCTATTTCTGTAATTCTAAAGCTGGTAAATAGACAGGCTCTTTTAGGTATAACATGTTAAAATTCCGGGATTCTCTAAGTGAGTTTTGTTAAAGGTTTTTAATATTTACCGGGAAAAAGAAAAATATTCATTAATCTTTTAATAACTGCATTATCCTTGGGGTTGCTATGAAAGCTGCTTCCAACTACATAGATGAAACAGATGTCCCCTGTGTAATTATAATTTATTCGAATATTTAGTAGAATTATTGAAACTTGTGAAATATTACTCTGGGAAGTTTATTGAAATAAGCAGAAAACTGTATGTGAAGTCCTTCCGATCCGTACACCTGACAGAGCACCCAGAGGCAATGTAGGTTTGAGTAGGTCAGAACAAATATGATTTAGTGATGAAAATTACCCAATGCCATGGTTTTATGTAAGATGTGCAGCAGTCGCTTTTGGGACTTCAGTATTGGAAGTCAGCCTATGTTGCTTAAAAAAAACCCCAGTCATTAGAAATATTTTTCCCAGGTTTTTAATACCTTGGCACGGTCTGTGAAAAATAAAGTGTTGTCTATGTTGTGTAATAAGAACTGGTGAGCAGGATGTGAACCAGACGTGCAGGTGAGTGTTCAAGTACACAGGGTTAAGTTTTGTGTGGCTGGCAAGTACTAGAACTGCTACATTCAGGATTCTCTCTCTTTTCACCGTGATGACTCCTTAACTCTTTACCTTTTAACATTAGCATTTGGGGAGGGATTGCATCTGCAGAATAGGGCATCTTGGAGTATTGCATGGAATTTGGTTTTTCCACAGCCCTGTGGCACAGCAAGCCCTCCTGAGGTTTGTCAGGAGCGTGCTGGCAGTGCTGTGCTCCATATGTAAGGGGGCATGTAGGTAGGAAGGGGATCCAGCCCTCCCCCTGGGAATAAGTCACGCTTTTACAAAAGTCAACTTTGTGTCAGAAACTCTTCCAGAACTGGCTGTACCTCCTTAATCAGATGTGTGAGAGAAGCAGTAGCATGATGTCTGCTGAGGACATGTCATTAACATGTTTAGTATAGGGAGCACAGCTCAGAGAACCTGACAGCTGCTGAGGATGGTCGGAGGGTTCACACTGCTACACTGATGCCTCTCTTTTAAGCAACTCCATTGTGCCTCCCAAGACTGTCTCACAAGTATTTGACAGTAGATATGGAATCAGCCCAGTGGATTGAGCCCTGTGCAGCATTTCCCTTCTGCTGTCTCTATTTGAGGAGCTAAAGGTGTTTCTGCAGGATGTGGCTGTCCTTCCTTTGTTATGGCATAATCACATCTGCTTTACAAAATATTTTCTTTGTGGTTTTAATAAGTCATGTTGACTCTTTTAAGAACAGCCTGGTATAGAATGATCACTCTGTCAGGTAGCTGAGGGAATAAACGTTCTCAGTTTGCATCATGTTGAGCACACTAATCCAGATGGATGTTTCAAGTTTTGTTTCTTGCTTGCCAACTGATTTAAGTCTGAGCAAGAGCTGAACAACTTTAGCATAAGGAAAAGCTGAAGAATTGTGGTTTTGAGAGCTTTTTAAAAAGAGGTGCCCTACAGGGATAAAGTTACAGCACAGTGGCAGTGAGGAGGTACATGAAACGTTTCTCTATTAGCAGCCTATGATTTAGGTGACAACCATATCTTCTTTGTCCTGTGTAAGAGGGTTTGCCTCTACCCTTACACCACAGGCTAAAATCTGTCCAGTTTCTGCACATGGGCCAGATAAACTATCCAGCACTGCAACCAAAAGCTATAAACAGGAGTTTGTATGAAGTGTAGGCAAACTGCTTCTGGGTAGACAAAAGCTAACAAATACATCTCAAGTTGTCATATGATAAGCATCTGGGTTTGAAGCATTTTATTTCTAGGTTTCAGTGTATTCGTTCCCATTGTGCTTCCTTGACATTACCCTTTCCATTAAAATTTCCAGCATGTGTTTTCCAGATAAAATTCTAGACTGACATTATGATAGGAAGCAGGAAGTAATTTTATTTAGATTAATATGCACAATCTTTGTTATTTTTTTAATGGAAGACAAACTTTGGTAAAACTCAGGTGAGGAATACATGTACTTTGCCATCTGTCTTTCCCTATGTGAGCTACTTTAGTGCCTTTTGAAGTCAGATCCACTGAGCGATGCCTGAAAAAATCAGCTTGGCTTTTGGGTCACCTGGGTGATCACAGTTCTTTTACAAAAGATGGGGCACAGAAAATTAGATATTTTTTCCATGAAAAGCAGACAAATAGAACAGCTTCTTTACTCCTTTGTGGAACACTTTGGCATTTGATGCTGACACTAGGGATGCTGCTCTGTATCATCACATATGATATTTCAGTGTATATACTGTATGCAGATTTACGTTGTTTAAGTCTGCAGTTTGAATTCTCTTCCAGTGTTTTCATACTTTGTGTTTAGTATTACAATCCATCAATTCAGATAGTGATCAGAAAATATTTATGCACTCCCTTCCAATTAGTAGCCTGAATATGGGATTATTCTTTCCTCCCAAACCTTTACGGTCTTCTGCACAAACCCAATTTCCCCAAGTTTTGCATGAGGGAACAAGAAACAAGCGTAGCCTTACATGTATCCAGTCCCTGCCTTTGCTTATTCCAGTATAGCCACGACAGCCATGAGCCTTAAAAACACAGAAAGCACGAGCTTGAACTGGCCTCAACTAGAGAACTGTGGCAGACTGCTGTGTTACTGGGGGGTAACTATGGCAGCAGTGACCTCTTACTCTGCTGAATCTGCAGGGAGAGACTGGATCTTTAGGGGAAATGCACCCTGGTTTAATGCATCAAGCAGTACAATGATATATTGGTTCTGTCCAGTTGGCAGGGTCAGATGATGCACTGAAAGACTTTCTCATTGCTTTTCTTATTGCAAAAAATGTTTAACACTTTAAATACTCAAATGCAAAAGATCCATGTATTTATTTGCATACCACAACCATGAGGCCAGTAATAATCAGAGCACTTGCCAGAGTTGAAAGGCAGACAAATTCATACCCCTGCTCTGAAGTAAACAGAGCAGAAACTTGAATGTGAATCCCTGATTTCTGATGGGGAATAGATGCAAATTTTGCCAACTCTGGCTGTCTTTCGGAAGAATTTCACATTACCTGCCATTGGATAATTCACTTCTAAGTACTTATGAGGTCTCAGACATCAGTTTGATAGCCCAGTAGGCAAGACACTAATGAAGGAAAAGTAGGAGGATTCAGGTCTTTGCAAGAATAATCATGATGTTGGACAGAACAAGGAATAACACATGCTCTCACATTCTTACTCTTTCATTCTGACAAAAAAAAAAAAACACCTCCTTAATTCTCTGTTTCATTTTGTCCTTCAGAAAAAATTTCCACAGAAGTTTGCCATTTCTGGTGCATTTCCACATTACATTTCTATCTTGTAGATCTGCACTATCTGATAACTCCCCCTGTCCAAAAATTCTTGATGCAGCTTGTCCATCTTCCTGTCCATGCAAAATTTTTCCCGGCAGATCTTAATGGGCTCTGCCAGTTTGAAGTTACTCACTGCCATAAACTGCCTGGGAGGACCACAGCATGGAACACTGGATCCAGCTGTCCTTTCTTTACAAGGCACATGAACAGTTTCCTTCAGTGAGCTGTTCATGGACATTGCAAATCAGTGGGCACAGATCAGCATCCAGAAGTTTTCTGAACCCTTCCTTCCAAGAGGCTTGGCTTTGTGTTTCCTGCCTTTGGCAAAATTCATCTCTGTTGTGTTGCCCAAATGTCATTTAACTTCAGCCCCAGTAATATTTTCTACAATACTCTGATTAGCCTGAACATTTTTATCTACAAACTCTGTACCTTACTATTAATGATCTGCAAAGGCAGGTGAGCCAAGATATTGATTGCCAGTCACAGTAATGAAGGGGCACCTTGCTATTAACCTCTTTCCAGGGAGAATTATCCGTTTATTTCCAGTCTTTTTATCTTATCTCTTAACCACTTTTTAATCCATGGCAGGACTTTATCTTTCACCATATGGTTACTAACTTTCCTTAATAGCCTCTTGCTAAGGACTTTATCATCAAAAGCCTTTTTAAAGTCTAAATAAATTGTATCCACTGTTTCATCTCAGCTTCTCATTTGACTAACTATCTTCCAAGAAATCTCACACATTTACAGAGATAAATGACAAAAGATGAGTTCAGTGGTCCATATAATAAATTCTTTGTCAGATCTTGCATGAAGTCATATTTCTTCTTTTACAGTTTTGCAGTTATCTTTAGTAAGGCTGGACTGTAACATTTCTCTATTTATTTTTTGAGAATTCTTTCATTCTCCCCAGTTCTAAAAAAACCCCCCACAGCTTTTTATCTGTTTGGGGTTTCTTTAGGAGTAGAACTCATTCCCTGAAACAAGTAACCAATATATCAAATCTAGTTCAGTTGAAAGAAATGACAGACAAAAAAAAATGCAATTAAACAAAGATAAGATTATGAGGAAGCTATGTAAATGTAATATAAGTACAGATGTGCAAAGGTTTAAAAATCTTCAGAAAGCTGCAGTTTCTATGCAGTTCTCTAGTGAGGAATCCTCAGACAAGGGCTGGCATCTCTACTCAAAGCACAGTAAGTGCATGAATAGCTGTGTGAAGATTTACTACCAGCTATTACACAGAGAACGATGAAGTCTAAACACTGATTGCCATCCAAGGGCTCAGTCGTTCATTACTGTTGTGCTTAGCAAATTAATTCCTGTTCAAACTGCATATTCCTGTTTTTCTCCAAAACACAAGTTCCCTTATTTCAGAATTTGTCCAAAACCATCTTCCTATTCATCAGTCTTTTCTGCAAATAGCAATCTACCTTTGTGACATGAATGCAGCACATCAATGCTAAGACACACGGCGAACTAAAGTTTAGGAAGACTTCATTACTAAAAGTATGATATGTGAAGCCACATCAAAGTGTTGCTGCAATAACATTGCTGCAATAGTCTCCCAAATGACAAAAGAAAAAAAGAACCTTATCCTTGATTACTTGGAGTCAGTGCCTTTCATAGAGAGCCTAGTGAACTATGTTTTATTGAAGACATGAAACATATTGCATTCCAGCCTTGTTGGACTGAAGTGGGAAAATACTGCAGAGAACCATCCACATCATATTCTGTGACCCAAGTGAAAATGTTTCAGGTCAGCTCAATCTCAATTGGCTTCAGCTGGAGACTAAAACATGGGGACCACACTGACCACTAGACCTCACCATAATCTGTGTGGGATTCGTAGGTAATGAAGACTTTGAATTGAACTCCAAGTCTAAGGGGATGCTGTGGGACAGCTGTGAGGGGCCTACAGCAGGTGGTGTGGTTACAGAAAAGATATGTTTCTTAATTTCCATGCGGATTTATAGTATGCCCTAATTTAAATTAAGTTACCAAAAAAATCCATTTGGAAAGTCACAAAAATACCATAAGTGTTGCATGGTAAAACGGGCTGCAGCCCCTTTGCTGAACTTGGAAAGAGGATGCCACTGTCCTCTTACCATGCTCTGGTCCTGTGGCAATGATTACACTAAATCCCTTGGGTTTTACTTAGAAACTATCAGAAAGTGCCTTTCCAGACAGACATTCCAAACACAGGTATTTACACAGGTAAGTCTTATCTCTAAAGTGAGCCTGATTTCTTTCCAAAGCAGAGCTATTTACCATTTTGGGTAAATACACGTATTTTTAGACTGTCTTATAAAGGCTGATCTTATCCTCTTGTCAATAGGTCTGCATGCCTTAAATTTGGTCCCAAGTGACTACAACTGGTTAGAATGTCAGGTGTACATTTTATCTGAAATAGATCTCTCCAATTGGAAGATCCTTCCAGATCTGAGCTGTGGCATTGTTTCCTTATGCTTCAGTGGGAAAAACACTACTTATTGCATCGTCGTCAGCCTCCTCATCACCCCCACAATCACCCTGGTATAATCTCAGTGGCTTTCCTGATGCCTTTTGAAAACTGGAAGAACTGATGCAGTAGATTTCAGGATGCATTAGCATTAGGATTTCTTTTTATTTCAGGAACTTTATTTCAGCTTCTTGCAGCACAATTGGGAATGAAGCACTGGGCCTGTCCTCGACATGGCCCTTAAATGATTTTTGGTATACTGCTGGTGTTAGATTTTTAATAAAGATGATTCTCCAGAACAAGTATTTTACCTGTCATTTTCTAGTCTTCCAACTAGTGGCTCTGCTTTTCTAATTTTTGAGCGGAAATATAATCTACTTTGAGATAGCCAAATAAGAATCTCCCCAGAATGAGCAGCCACCTCTGGAAGTATCTTCAGTCTCCCTTCCATAGCCAGGTTGTTTTCAGAACCCAGTGACTCTCCCACAGCTTGTATCTACTTATTTATTTAATTTAGGCTTCTCTCGGCTGTTTTATTTTTGTTACCTTTCCAGTAATTTTCTTCAGAATATTTAGTATGTTTAGTAGAAATTTTTATTTTTTGTGTTTGCAGTCTTTGTGTTTTCCAGCCTACTTTTCCTCTCATATCTTCCTTCTTTTCCAGCCCATTTATTTTCTTGCTTGTGCTTCCCATTTTTAGTCTTGGGAATGCAAATCTTCTTTGACTCTTTCACATTCTTAAGCCTCCATGCTGATTCTATGGATTTTAATTTCCGAGCTTCAAGCAGGGAGTTTCTAAGTTACTTCCTCTTTTAAAAAAATCTGCTTCTTGAAGTTTAGTATCCCAGAGAGTATGGCTTCTTCATGTGTTTCTCTCCTGCAATGAAGCTGGAATTATTTACATGGTAACCATTTCTCAGGGGTTCAGACACAATTTTTAGTCCTTGACAGGACTATGTCAAATGTTGTTTACATTAGGATACAGAAAACTCTGTTCTCTACACACTATTTCAGTGCAGCTTTCACTGAACTAATGCACAGTTATTTTGGCACCAGCCTTACTGCCTTCATACTCTTTTTCCTCTTCAGTACCAGTTCAATGTCACTTCAGTTGCTCTTATTTAGAAGTCAGTACCTCACTCCTATTATCCTTCACGATCTACACTGATTCTATATCCGTGGGTCCACATTTTGTGTTATTTCTCTCCTCCAAGCAGTGCCCACGCAAAGCGTTGCACACAGAGCTGCTCCCCCCTCTGCAGCCCGACTTGTCCTCCCTACACAGCTTACATGTAAAAAGTGTGGTATGCCTCTGATAATTCTCATCCCCTTATGCTCAAAAAACGCTGGTTTTTTCCTCTCTGTGATATAGTCCAGATCACCCATTTTCACACTCAGCTTTTTAGGCTGGTTTATAGGCACTTGCGCTTTTATTTCCCAACTATACGATGACCTAGATGAAAATTGTGATCTAGTTAGTTGCAAAACCCTGTAAAGTCTTTTCAGCTCAATCACAAAAGCACTTCCCATGACACTGCACCTCACTTTTATTTACCATTCTGCTAGTGTAAAATGTCCTGAAAATAGAATTTAATTTTAAACTGGGTTTAATACTTCTTTATATTGTCAAATTGATTTGAGAAGGCATTTACGTAACTGACAGGTGGATACATAGATTTCTTTTTTTTTAAGGAACCACTTCATTTTGTTGTCTGAAACATATTTGGAGTATATGTTAAACATTCTTTGCACCCAGACATAAAAGCACTGTCCTGATTCTACTGGATATTTTCAAAGCTTACCATAACATATGCATTTTACATTTGCTTATGTTTCTTTTCGTAACAGGAATAGTTTATTCTTGAATTGTTCAAAACTAGCAAGAAATTACCACCTACCTTCCAAATCAAGGGACTTTTTGTTTTTTTCCAGTTGCTTCAGTTGTGACACACCGTTGTAGCAGTCCTGTACTAGAATGGTCTGCATGGACCTTGAGAAACAAGCACGGTTATTTTTCACATCTGGCTAAGCCTTTACGCCCTTTTCCATCAGTGCCTGACATTTTGTTGGTCTTCCTCTTTTTGTCCTTATCATACTTTCTTTACCACGGCTACTTAACAGCCTCTTCTCCTTTGTGATGTTTATTGGATTCTGTTTTCCTGAGAGGTGAAAATCAAGCTCTGCTTTTTTCACTATTCATTTGAAATACTGATATAAGACCAGCACTAAATGTGCTATAGCTATGCTGATGATGGTCTGGGAGTCTCGGTGGTTCAACCCTTTGATAGTGATTTTTAAATCCATTTGTTACATTACTAAAGATGTTTTTAGCTGGCATCACTCAACTGCAAGTGTTAATATTCTACTCCATCACATCTTTCAGAAGGCATTAATTGATTCAGCCTCACTGTAAAACTGTGACAAGGTTCCTTCACAGATGGGGGAGTTTAAATTTGTGGGAGTGTAACCATGACTAACTCAGACAGTAGGTCAGTGTCAGAGCCAGGATCTCTTACTAAACCAGCCAGACTACAAGAAGATCAAGCCTCTATTTTTATATGTGATATTCTGGGAAATGGCAATAGAGATGGATTTTGGAGCTGGTGTTTACCTGTGGATGCCTATGCCTGTCTGCATTTCTGTATGTTATTAATTGCACACTTCTCTGTGTGCTCGCTGTACATGCACACACGGTGTAGGTGAAAAGACCCCTTTCTTTGTGCTCTTTGCTCTCTTTGTGTGTCACTTCATCAGGAGTTGTCTCTGTTGTTGTTCCTCTGAGTGTTGTCAGGGAGGCAGTGCCCTCCTTGCTGCAAGATCTGCATAATGAGTTCAGATGAAGCTGGAGCCGGTGATGTTGTTCCCCTCTGTACTTCTCTTTAGGAGGAGGAATATTCCATCACTGCAAAGCGGTGACAGTACTGGAACTCCAGTTCTGGCATTGCTTCTATTCACGTCTCGAAGGTTTTGTTTTAGTAAGGCACTCCAGCATGGAGGGAGAAGGAAGGCCCAGTGCAGAGCATGCCCACTGACTGGTGCAGCACAGCTCTTCCTCCCATCAGCCAAGACAATGGCTTTTAATGCCTGGATTCTGCATGCAACACAAATGTGTTCATGCACTTGCTCTCTGTCTCAGTTAATTTCTTCCCTTGACGGAGCAACAGGACAAATCCTTTGATAACTTGTTTCCTGGTTAGAAGCATTTACCTGCTTTCCTGGAGTGGTTCCCTGTGACTGGGAGCCTTTGTAGTCAGCTCTTCCAGCTGTTTGCCTAAATGGTCTTTAGGGAGACTAAAAGCAGTGAACCAGGAATAGCAACATCTGACTTCAGCCAAGTGCCATGGGAATTTAGTTATTACTCACTGGATTGGATTGGCAACATACCTTATACCAGGTACCTGCCAAAGGCTGCATGCCATGAGCCTTCACAAACAGCTGTCGCTGATGTGCTCCTTGCAGAAGGGGGGCACTGGGTGACATGTTTGCTGTAATTAATACTGGACTCCATACCTTTGCATACCAATAGTATTTGCAATGTTTGGATGAAAATTTTCTCAGATTAAAATCTTGATAGTGATTTTAGCCATTTAGTGATCATGTGTCATTGTGTTCACTGCTAGCATAAATCCTATCTTGTAGACAGTAGGGAAACTAATGAAGTTTGCCTGTATTCTGGCATCATTACAAGGGGTTCCAGAGAAAAATGGTGTTTGGGTAAAAAGGGGAAAAGAAACATGAATTTTAAAGGAAATGGGGAGAGGGCATCTCAGGACTGTATATATGAGTATTCAAGTTTTATGGAAGGCTCTGTATTGACAAGACTTACAGTGCACTTTGAGGAAAGCTCAGTATAACCAGGTTTTGGTTTTGCCCTAGACAACTTTTTATTATACTGTATGTCTGGCAAAAGTTTAGGGTCATGTTTTTCATTTATATACTTGAACTCATTAGTCTGTTTCTATTTAAAGCTAAATAGAAGAGCTCATTTTTCATGTCTTCATCTCTATAGAGAATAGCTTGCTGGTAATATACAAAAATGTTACATTCTATCAAACATTGGGATTATTTTGGTATATGCTCAGGTTGGGGATATCCTCAGTCTATTTGATTGAGAATGTAATTGGCTCTTGCAAGAACACTCCACATCCAATTTTAGCTTTAGCACCACAGTGTACTTTGAGGTGTAAATCTGTCAGGTATCCAAACACAGCAGGTTACTTTGACAGTCTAAACCCACTTCTCCCCAATCAGCTTTATGAATAATAAAAAGCAGAATGGCCTATTCCAGTTTTCTACATATAAAGGCATTGACTTAATCAACAGAATGGACTGAAGGAGAAATCAGATCTATACTCTGAGGAAAGGGAGTTTAACGGTTTCTTCGGTCCAGAAGAATATTCTAAAGTAAATTAGTATTTTCCAAGACTTTTTATTGAAAAGATTTTCCAGCCTGAGAGATTTCGTTGCAGCATTGAATGAGAGGTGTTGGGTTCCTTTGCATCTTCTTGAAGAGCAAAAAGAATTTATAAATCAGACTTCTGGGAATTGTTATCTCACAGCTTCTTCTAACAAACACAACAATTTGTTTTAAAGGCTTTCACCAAAGATGTCATAAGTGGTAATCCCTATGTTGTAAGTGGGTACTTAATGTGATTTAACTTAATGCTGATGATGCAAAGCTATTCTCCCCCAAAGCCCATTAAGAACATCCAATTTTCTGGTAGACTAACACTCCTGCTTACTATCGTAGGAGATAAGTGACTGTTTAACCAGGACAATAAGGAATACTTTCAAACCAAGGCTGCAAAATTGAGTGGCCACAAAACTGTTCTTTGTGAAAGTTCAGACTTTGAATGTAAATGTCACAAGCTGAGTTTTTTCTTTTTAGGAGTAGTTTTAATTTCTGTATATACAGACATGGACATACAGGCACTTTGCATCATCTTAATAGGTGTACTGGTGAAAATCAGTATTTATGAAGTCAGTAGGCATGGTCTAGTAAGAAAAAGGCCACTGCAAGCTATTTGTGTAAATTAAGTAAAGAAATGGATAAATAATGAGTTTTATTTCATGTCTCTCTAAAGTGCAGATAATTCTAACAGTTTATCCAAGCTAATGCTTCTCACACCACATGCTTTTTGTGGATTCTATACATGCAGAACAGCACAAAAGGAAATGTCTCTGGCATCATTAACAAAACATGCTAACAGTAATATTTGAAAAGCTTCAGGATGCAAAGTAGAAGCGAAGGCAAACTTTTCAGGAGCTTAAGGTTGCTCACTTGGGTCTAATATAGACTTAGCACTTTGCAGGTCAGTGGCTCTGCTATTTGTCTCTGACCTAACAGATCTGGAGTTCTTCACATCAAAACCAAGTCTTGCTGAGCTGAGATCAAACGTGTTAAGGTAAGGATCTTGCCAGTGATTTATCGTGCCAGGGAGGGTGATCAGGCCATAAGGGGCCACTGCAAATGAAGCTGACATTCCAGCAATTTCTCATGTGTAGTTATAAGGTAATTTTCTCAGGCAGAGCTTTTAAGTCAAAATAAATTTGCTCATTGTATTTTTCTGTGTTGTCTATAATGTCTGAAATCCTAGGAGGAATATTTATTTATGCAGCACAGCTATTCTAAGTAAGAACTTGTTCCTGGTGATGAACATTTAAAATGGCAGTTACCTACAAGGGAGATTAAATTTTTCCAAATGGCAGAGCATGTTTCCCGTGTACAGATAAATAGCTCACACTGTTTTCTGTCACAAGGCTTGCAATGCACAAACAGTGCAAAACACAGGAGAACTACACAGAGTAATACGAGTCTTGTTTGCACAAACCCCTGCTCAATCCCACCATTTCAAATGAATGCTTGTGGAAGGGTTTCCAGGATCAAGTTCTTAATAGCCACAACTTCATTAAAGCCCAGTGACAGCCCAGTAATTGATTATGTAAACAAATACTCCCCCTCCCCACTCTCGATTTAGTGGATTTTTAAAAATCTTCCATTATTTCACTTTTTAAGGTGCAGTAAGTGACATCAAGGATCATACTCCATAAAAACCACTGCCATCGTTATCCAACTCATCCAGTGATGGCTTGTCTTTGTAATTAGTGAAAATGGAAAGCACAGTTAATTTTTTAGTCATCCTGGTTTCACAAGCAATGTTTTCTGATGCAGTTAAAGACAGCAAATGTTCTTCTCCAGCAATTAAAGAGTCCTGATGATGAAAGGATAAGTAAAGCTCGGGAGCTTAGTTTCTTAGGAATACATGAAATATTACCTGAGCTATGTTATTGCTCCTGTATTGTTCTACTAACAGCAGACAAATTCTTCATTAACTGAAAAAAAGTAAAGATTACTTTGAGGAAAGCCTTTATGTGCTGCAACGAAAGTTTCTTCCCACAGGTTTAATAAGGCAGCCAAAAGGAGTAAAATGTTTGTGGTGGGTATAGTTCAAAGACAATACAATCTGAAGTTTCTTCTCTTTAGATTAATTTTCTTGAACAACCAGGCGCAAAATAATCCCTTTAATGAGACTGAATTGAAATAACGGATGCTGTATCAGCATGTGGCACAGTGAGAAACTAAAATAGAAAAGGGTATCATCACAGTTTGGCAGCCTGGGTTTTGTGCAGGAAATACTTGGGGGGAGGAGGAAAGTAAGCACGCTACTGCATGTTGTTAAGACTTATTTAATCTTCTTAACTAATTACTCACACTTCCTAATTCAAAATCATACAAACAAAAATGTTTAGATAAGCCGGGAGTTTTTTCAAATGGGCACCCCCTACAGCTTAGAAAACAAACATGACAGGTTTCCCCTGTCTGATGTGCTGCCATTTGCAGAAGAACAGACCCAACTCCCAGAAAGACAGAAGACTAATTAAGACAGGAAGACAGGCAGGTCAAACATTTGGTGTGAGGGATGTGGGACATAGGGGAGAAAAAATCACGTTACATTCCACTTTCACAGCAGACTGACGGGAGGCTTCAAGCCCTTTCTCTGATTCCATTTGCTGCTCAGAGACCCTGGATTCCTCCGGTTTCTCCTCCCATCACACCCCTTTCCTAGCATACCATTCCCTAGACCTCTTCTAGCTGTGAGTTGGCTCAGTGGGGGACTCGCCCTATCTGCCTTTAAGCACCTGAACAACATCCAGGTGAGCAGAACAGGGCAGCAGCCCCTGCAGACAGGTCCTGCCTTGCCCTCTCCTCCCACCTCTCTGGGACTGAAAAGAGACAGAGCTGCTGCCACCATTAGGGCTCGATCATGGGAATCCTCCTCCTGCTCATGTTGCCCACACTGAAGTCTGACTTAATTTACACAGGCTGAAATGTCACTGAACCTTGATGTTTTCACCTCTTTCAAACACTTGGCTTCTGATCCAAAGTGCTCTGGTATGAAGCACTGGCTTTAGTTTTGGTGGAGTTGACTGAGGCCTTGCTACTTGGGATTTACACCCAGAGAAGACAAACACCCTGATCTTCTCATCAGACACCTACCCTGGGCACAGGATGGGCTTGCACAAACAGAATTGTACCAGAGCTGGCTGCACTGCCTCACTGACAGCGAAACCAGAGCAGCCCCATTCACTTCTTGGGCATTTTATTTCTGATCCCACTTTTTTGATCCTCCTGCTGTACTGTGTTTGTTGAGGTTTAAAATTCTCCTTCTCAGTACGCTTACAAGTTTGCACTTTAGACTTCTTGAATGCAATTGCAAGCTTGATTTTATGAAGGAAAGCCCCATTTATGGTATACCATAGCCAAAAGCCATGACGTTATCCATCAGGGTCTGAGGTCCAAATGAGAGTTTAAAAAAGAACAAGCATGCCACAGCACACAAAGCTTTAGAACAGAGCTCTTCTTCCTTTTCAGTTTTTTCTTTTTTTCCCTTTTTTTAATTTTTACAGTGTGGGGGATGTGAGTAAGGAGAGAGAAGGACAACCCAGCAGCCAAAAAGGAAAAAGAAAAATCAACATATTATGGTTTTGTTTGGCCTTTCAGACCTCACAGGCTCTAGAGCATGTGTCAAGTTTCCAGTGAAACAGCTTTGTTTCCCAGTACAAACATCCCTCTGGAGGCTGTTGCCACTGATTCCTTTTCCTCAACTGGGGCCTGATTCAGCTCCCACCAAAACCAGCTGCATTTTCCCTTTTGTTCTACTCTGGACCTTTTGGACCTCTTGTAGCTGAAAACCAGCTATGCCCACGGGAGCTTGCTTGCCTGAATTAAATTTGGTGCACAGTTGTTCCTGTACAGTTCACTGTTACTCTCACACAATTGCAGTTTCCCTGCAGCTATAAGGCACCTCTCTAAAGAACCCAAATCTGGGTAACTCCAGGGGATGATCCTGCTCTGGGGTAATGAATGACATGAGAACCACCTGGGGTGCTGTGCTGGCCAGGCTGCCTTGGCTCATGCAAGGGTATCCCCTGAAAGCAGCACAGCCACTGGCCCAGCATGGAGAGGCTCATTCAGGGCTCAGAAGCAGGATTCTGCACTGACAGTGCTTGGGGAGGCTGGCCTTGAAGCCCATTACTCACCTTTTGAGAACTGCTAGCAAGAAGCTGTGGACTCTTGCCGGTTACCTGAACAATCCTCTTAAAAATAAAATTAAATGGCACTGCTGATCCAGCATCAGTCATTCAGCCAGCAGACTGCTGGCACTGGCTTTTGCTTTCCTAGTGCCTTCTTATAAACCAGGTTTTTGCTGATTCCATAGCCAGCTGTTGGTTTCCAGTCACTCCCAGGAGTCCCTCACAACACACTTTAGAATGTGAGAGATTTGCTGTATCAAGACAGCCATAAAAGTGAAGGAAAACAAGGCCTGTGAAAATAAACAAGCTGCACCTCTGATTGGCAATCCCACCTAGTTCATTCCCTTACAATCGTACTAATCATTAGGACTCTTGAAATGTTTCCCAAGGAGAGGAAATTGAAGTTGCTGAGATGGGAAAGGATATGAAATTTCCTGACCAGACTGAGGCACAGGTGCCCGGTATCTGGGATGTTATGCAGTATTTACCAAGGGAAATGCTGCTGCTGGATTTTTTGCATGCCTCTAAAATTGTTGTCCGTCCCCCCCTCAAAAAAGAAGTGCCATTATGTACTTCCTAATGCCTCCAGCTCTGAGAAGATGCTGAGGGCCAAGCAGCTGTGATTCTCTTATAAAGTACTTTGGCATCTGATGCCCCCTCCCCCATCCCAGCAGATTTAGTGTCAAAAGCTCTCTAAGGAAAAAGCCACATATGAAAAAAAGATCTTTGATGGAATGAAACTATAACCAGCTACTAAATCAACTGTGTTAGGAAATTCCCATTCCTTCCTCCATTCATCCAGAACCAAATCTCCTGTGGGAAGCCATTATTATTTGGATGTTAAAATCCTCTTCCTGTACCAAAAAAACATTTCTGGAGTTGCAACAGCACAAAAACCTTGTTTATTAAATCCATGGGAAAATAATTCCACCTCCAAAGAGCTGAATGCTGGGCCACTGTCTGTCCACTGCCTGAAGTTCTTAGTTAACCAGCTGGGGAGCCTGAAGAAAATGTCTCATGACATCATCACTAAGCAATATCGAATTAAGAATGTAGATCATCATTTCCCTCACACATCATTTAAGAACATTTTCAAGAAAGGAAATGAAAAGTTACATTGTTGCCACCTGTGTTGATTACTCTCCTGAATTAAGAGAGCCCAAAATCTTTTTTTTTTCCCCTGTATGTTTTAAGGAAAGACAATATGAAAAAAGAGGCAATGAGCATGCAGGAATCCCCAGTGATTGTAAAAATCAGTTCTATTTCCCAAATCCAGGGCTAGCCCCTGGCTCAACAGCAGAGGGAATTTGAAGTGCCATGAAACTAAAGTTCCTTCAACTAAGAGCTTCAAAAGAGGTATTAGTTCTGTGCTTTATTTTAATTAATTATATTTATACACACTCATAAAGATAGTTGTTTAGTACTTGCTGGTAAATAGGGACAAAAACACAAAATACATTTTCTCCCTGGTCTAAATTTTGCTGGACTGCAGATCAGAATGTCCAGCCTGTGTTTGTTCACATCCCTTCCTCTTTGATTACTTATCACTCCAATTACCTGCATGGTTTAAAATGAACATTAAGTTACTAATTATTACTAAGCCAGCTGAGATGGATGGCTACTGAAACAAGAGATTGTAGTTGTTTATTTGCAAAGCTAAATTTGCTTTGTGTTATGCTAAAAACATTTACTCTTGGCTTGATTTCAAAACTGATGAGCACCCAGAATGCTGTGAACCCAGTGTGTAATGCTTGTGAAGCACAGGTCTTGTGCAAAATGCAATGTATGATTTTCTTCCAATGACATGTCAGCAGTTTCAAAGTAGCTTGGAATATTTACACGGTAACTCTGGAGTTTACTTTTCCTTTGTATACTTTCCAGCATGATGAGGTATCTCCAAGGCTCTGAACAGTCACTTGACCTGTAGGTTCTCTTGATCAGCCCTGCGGAACTCTCAACAGAGGCATTTATAATTAGCCACAGGCAGGATTTGAAGCTAGTGAAGACATGGTGGGACCATTATCTTGCAAAGTTCTAGCAAAAGATCTCTGAGAAAATGTGTGTATGAGAAAGAGGTTATTGTCAGTACCAGGAGGGATGTGACTGTTCTCTTTAGGAAAATCCATGTTCCTCTCCATCTTTCATTTGGAAAGGCACAGAAGTTGCCCAGAGACCTGTGTGATGAGATCTCATGAGAAGGATGACACTCCAAGGGGCATCATGTTCACAGGGGCCACTGGGAGCTTCCACCCAGGCCTGTCACACTGCACTGTTTGGAACAGCCCCTGCCAACCTCACATACCCCAGCTCCCCTGCTGCTCTGCTCCGCTGGCCCCTTTGACACCCCTGGGGAAAAAACATACTGGGTTTCCTCCTTTGCCCACTGCACACCACCACAGCCACACTCCTCCCTTACAGGAGGCCTTGGCTGCTTTGCCACTTGGGTTTGTCCTTGGCTAAATCGTTGTGCTGACAGGGACACCTCAGTACAGCAGCAAAGTTGCCTTTTATCTTCTTGCTCTGACACTGCCATTACTGCCTCTACTGAGAGTAAATGGCAAACAAAATGTTTGTGTATTCCAAGAGTTTTCAAGTGCTCCCTTCTTCCCTTTGCCTTTTGGCACAATGCTATTGATAGCGCCCAACAGGCCAGATCATTTAACTACCACAATGCCACATAGCAAATGCATGACACACTATAGACTTTTTCTTCTCCCCACTGCATATCACAAAAGGTAACACTAGGACTCAAACAAAAACAAATTACCTCAGTAACTCCTAGAAAACTCAAGTGGTTAATCAGTTACCTTTTATTTACATATATATGCTTAATGCTGAATTAAGTTGTAAAAACCAAAGGCTGATTTATAGCCCCAGTCAGCCTTAATTAACATTGATTCCAGGGGAATAGTAAATGTGAATAGCCTTCACAATTGAGGTTGAACAATGAACTCACTGGGTGTTGTCCAATTTGTAGCATGATTTACATGGAAGCAAGCCCTTCTTTTTCTAGGGTTACCCCTTTTTTATCTGGTGTTTAGGATGGGTTATATATAATCCATAGATAGGAACATTTGCTGTCAAATATTCTCCGTGATTTAGAGTTAGCCTTTACCATGGTCACTATAAATAAGGGAGAAAAAAACCCAATTTGAGGCTTTGCAGGGATTCCTTTTTCTTGCAATGTGTCATCGCTTCTCCATTTCATGGCATTTTTACGAAGTGGCCATAATGAAAGTCAGATTAAATGTACAGGATATATACGTTTAATCAACAGCCATTGGAGTCAGTAGTGCTGGAAGAGTTATAAAAGCCCCTGTGAATGCAAATTTATTGCAAAAGAATCTGCGTCTCGGTGGTAGGAATATCTGCTGAATGGTACTACCTGACACAGAACACCTAAAACTTTCAAAAGTGAATTATTTAAGTGTAAGGCTTTGCTTGTAAAGCCGCCAGCTGCTGGATTTCAAGACTTGAAACTGTTCCAAAACATGGGACTAGGTACTTTATTTGTGCACTAGAGTAAATACTCTGATTTTACTGCCAATTTAAATGTGCTCAGTTTACAGTAATGAGCTTGTATAGGCAATACCTTGTTTATAGAAAGTGGAACAGGAAGAAACTAACATTAACCATTAACAGTAGCAATTTCTCTTGCTTTCAGCTCTAACTTTATGCCAAATAGATCCTTCCCATGTCCTATCTGAAATATTTACTATTACTGTTCTTTTTCTAAGTCAGTGGGATAAACGGAGCATTAAATAAAATCATACAGCTTTTCCTTCCAGTCAGCTTGAAATGCAGCACTCTTTTGTAATTCCAAGGCACAATTTCTCATTCCTATGGTGAAACGTATTTCAAGAACAAATATATGTCCTGTGTACAAACCTGATGATAGGTGTTAATCACAGAAGAATGGAGTTAACATTTTTAAATCTATTTTAAAAAGAACAGACCACTTTTCTAAGGGAAGTGTACTGAATTGTGGCTGCCACAATTTCTCAGGTTCTTGTACTCAACCAAACTGCTTTATTCTTTCAATGCAGCTCACACGAGAAGCCCATGTGTTTATGTACATCCTGTCACCTTAAACAAACATGCTTACATCTTCTCTGGCCATCTGCTCTTGAAGCTGGAAGCTTTTCTCCCTTCCCCTCCCTCCTCAGCACCCCCAACACTCACTGGGTGCAGAGTTAACTCTGAGAAAACTCAGTGGAAAGCATGAAGTAAATTCCTTCTTCCTCACAGGTCACAGATCTCACTCAGTGTTTCTTTGCTTCACTTACAGCCTAAAAGTGACAACGGTACACCAGGGGATTTTGGCTTATGGTGTTGGTCACTGGAGATCGTACTGGTGATTCTTTATCTCATTTTGGGTTAGCTCCACAATGTCCTGACAGGGCCCAGTACTTGGGTGTGCTGAACTGTGTCATCATGGAGCAGGAAGACACCCACACAGTCTGAGGAGCTCACAGTCCAAGGACACAAACAGGCTCAGGATAAATAGGGCATGCAAGGAAAGCAATGGTAGTGGCATGGTAGGTCCTGAGTTCAGCAACCTCTGAAAACCTGAACAGAGGAGGCATGGGGGAGTAAAGAAAGGACAGTCTCTGGAATGGATGGAGGGGCACACAGCAAAGAGGCTGAAGTTTGAGGCAGAGGGAAGATGAGGAAACACAACAGAAACACATCCATAATAGCAAAAGTGCATGGAATTGTTTGTTTCTGTGTACAGTTCTATTGCCAGGGTCTTTTCCAGGCAGGCACACGTTGCTCCCACAGAAGGCTGCAGTGAGCTGGACACGAGTGAGCTCTGGAGCAGAAGCTGTGACACTGCAGTTACCATGGCACTGAGCCTGAGCTAATAAGCCCTGCTGAGAGGAACAGGACTTCCATTTGGCTTGGGGAATAGGTTTGAGCAAGCTCTTGTCTGGTAAATGAAAACTCTACAGGTGTATTTTTGCCTTCATGTGTACAGAGATGGGCCAGTTTCTCTCACCTGTGTATCTCTGATTGGAACTGAGACTCCTCAAGCTTTCAAAGGGTCCCCGTCTTTATTAACACAGCCCTGTATGCATAAAACCCCACCCAAAAACAGGTGGTGAACATTCCT
This sequence comes from Aegithalos caudatus, assembly GCA_013389925.1. NCBI lineage: Eukaryota > Metazoa > Chordata > Aves > Passeriformes > Aegithalidae > Aegithalos > Aegithalos caudatus. The sequence goes on from WEIU01017782.1 coordinate 2,582,770, forward strand.
TGTGTATGCGTGTGAACTCCTGCTTTCAGTGGAGGCAGGGGTAAAATTCTTGTGTATTTCAACGAGGCCAGGACATTCTCTTACACGTTTAAAGTTGTACTTCATGAAATCCAATAAAAGTACATTGATATCTGGACTCCAAGGAACCCAAAGGTTGCCTGGACTTTTTGAACACTTTCATTCTTAAAAAGATTTAAAAGACAGAAAGAGTCTGAATACCTGTAAAACTTTTCGCTCAGTCCTTTTCATGTAGTGACTTCTTTATACTTGCTAATAAATAATTGCATCCTGTTCTTAATTCAGCAGAATTCAACTGACATGTATGCAGCTACCAGTAAAAATCTACTTTAAATAAACTCATTTTTCATTACCTTTCTCAAGACAGCTGTTGTCAGCACCATTACCATTTAAATTTGTTTTGCCCCTGACAATTAAAATGATATCAACACTGAGAGAATGTAACAATTTCCATTGTTCCTAGCAGATAAGCAAGTTAATTTTGTGCTGCAAGCCGTCACTGTAGCCATAATTAACTGACTGTGTATTGAAGAACTGTGATGTTTGAGATTATTCAGCCTTGACTGGGATGTATCAGTGACTAAATGTTTACTTACTGAACTGAGTGATTACTCCAAATCCTTGTCTTGTCTCCAGCAGTTTCAAGGCTTTTTCTCTGATACAGGTATTTCTTTTTTTAGTTCATTTGTTACAGTTTTTGAACCAAATTTGAATATCAACCAATGTTTAGACTTTGATGTTGCTTCTATAATGACACTGCTATAGAATACAGAAAAGACATCAGGGGCTGACCTCAGCCTGAACTCTTGAAACTGTAATTTTCACATGCAAAAATAGGTTTCAGTTCTTTTGTATTAGAATCCACAGCTTTTCTCATGAGTTTGTTGTTATATACAGTACTGTTTGTTCATGCAGGAGACCTGATGACTTTTCTTCCTTTTCTAGATTTTCATCAATAATGAGTGGCAGAATTCTGAAAGTGGAAGAATATTCCCAGTATATAATCCAGCAACAGGAGAACAAATCTGTGACATTCAGGAAGCTGACAAGGTAATGTATCCCATGAATGGCTCTATGTTTAATGTATAAGTAAAAGGTAATAGAAATGTATAACTAGGTAACAGATAACAGAAATGTATAAATAGATCAAAGCAACCAGTCCAGAATAGCACTGTTGGACAGTTCTTTCATTAATCGTAGTTCCAAAACCCATCATGTGACTAAGGTTGTATAACAGCAAATTTCATAAGCTCGCGTGTGTTATTTACCTGTGTCTTCAATTTTCTTTTTCCTTCCTCCCAGGTTGATACAGACAAGGCAGTGAGGGCAGCTCGGCTGGCTTTTTCCCTCGGTTCCGTTTGGAGGAGAATGGACGCCTCAGAAAGAGGCCACCTTTTGGATAAGTTAGCAGACTTGGTCGAAAGAGACAGGACAATCCTTGCTGTAAGCAACACATAAAAATCAGCAGTCAAATCAGTTTTACATTCTGAGAGCCAATTCATTCATGAATGGGTGGATATGAATTGTATGTGAAAAGCACACGCAGCTTCCTGGCTGAAATGGCTCTGTCCACTTACACTGTCTGCGATGGAAAACCCATAGAAGCCAACAAGAGGCTTCCAGTGGGCTCAGACCAGCTTGAAATTGGACATCACACAAAAGCAGGGGTGTGCACACGTGTGCCTGCTACGCACGCCTGTAACTCCTCTAGAATAAGAAATGGCAGGTTGGGAATGTGCAGATGGGAAGGGAAGGGCAGGTGAGATGCCTGGGACACTCAGCTGGTGACACGAAATCCGGGTGCGGCTCCGTTTCGCTCTCGGATGAAGCCATCGGAACGGTGGCATTGTTAATGTTGTTTTCCGCATGTCAAGTGCTTTGAACTAAGCCCGTGAACATCTTAATTCCAGCTTTGTCAACACTTAAATCATCTTACCGCCGGCGGTTACTGTAAAATCGCCATGGGGAGAAGGAAGTGCACAGCAAATCAAGTTTACTCTGCCTGTCATTTAATTTTTATTTCTGGAGCCAAGTTCTTTACTGAGTTGCACTGCAGGCAGCGCCATTAATTGCTCTTGGGGATATAAGTCAGTGCAGAATTAGGCCTCCATTCTTCTCTATAGAAACTCATTTGATGGTTGGTGTGTTACACACGGGCGTCCTTTGCCCATTCTTAATGATTTCTATTAGACAGCTATTGAGAATGAGTTAAGCTACTCAACATCATGGGATATTTTATTGGATTTTTTTTGCTAAATGATCTTAGGAACCCCTAAGAGGATAGCTTATAAGATACTTTTAAAAATAGGAATATTAACTAAAAAATAAAGACATTAGCTTGTTAATTTATGAGCTTCCCTAGAGGAAAGTTTGTTTATTTGATGGCAATAAATAAACTGGCTGTACAGTATAGATATCTCAGACCTCAGCAGGAGTCTTGGCAACCATATAGAGAAATTTTTATATTCACATCAATTATATAAAGAGGGATGTGTCCATTCTTCTCTTTATGGATTCAGATCATTAATACAGGGTTACAAGGAGCCCCTTCTCAGCTGTTATCATTAACATAACAGAACCCGGTTTGACAGGCATTTTTATCTTGGCTCCTGATTAAAGCGATTCAGCATTTATAGATCTGGACCAAACACAGTGGCTATTACGTTCAAAGTACACAAAGGCACATGTACATGCATGTGGATACACACATCAACCCACAAGACAGACAGACAGACAAACACACATAAACACACACATATGTTCTTAAAATCACAGCCATTCCAGATTACTCCAGAAGAAAACAGTTGGGTTTTTCAAGGAAAATACTTTTTGTTCGCATTTGCAAAAGGAAGTAACAAAGGGGATCAGATAATTGTTCTGAACCTTCTGGGTTAAAATTGCATCAAGGTGCAACTGATTGGTCTTCATTAAAATATTTGTCATGATTCAAGAGCTGTTAAGATGGTAAATACTTAGGTATAATAGTCCAAAAATGTTACTATACTTACTATACTTACATCTCTTAACTTTTTCTTGTCCTGCAGACTATGGAATCACTGAACAGTGGCAAACCATTCTTGCAAGCTTTCTATGTAGATCTCCAGGGAGTCATAAAAACCCTGAGGTACTACGCTGGTTGGGCAGACAAAATCCATGGAATGACCATTCCTGTAGGTAAGGGGAATTAAAGCACAGCTATGCACCTAAACCTTCTCATGGCCAGACTAGAGCTTAGTAGCTGACAGCTTTGTGGAAGGCAGAGGAGAAGCCTGAGTTGCCTGGGTTGCACCTACAGTGTGTAGTGTGTTGCTGAAGCAGATGTTGGAAAGTCAGCAAGGGCAGGACTAGGGGCCCTGCTCTTGTTCTGCCCCACATTCACATGTGAGGAGGGCTTGGTTTCTTTTGCATGCATCCATCTGAGAAGGAGATAGCTCAATACCTACATCTAAATATTGACACATGTATAAAAATGGACGAGGTATAAGCCTGAAAAATACCTTGGAACGCATGAAAATAGTGTTGGGTGCCTGTTTAAGAAACAGTACCATCGTGTATAGATCTTGTTTGTATATGTCTTCTTACTGCTTATGCAAATAATTTTACCTTGGACTAACACTGGATCGAACTTAATTTGTACTTTGAGAGCATTCTTAATGTTAATATAGAGAACTACATACAAATGAGATATATTTTGTTATAGATGCTTCTTCAAATTATTCAGTAGGATGAGTTTTATATTGTATGTATGAGATAAACCTTCACGCATGCTAGGAAATTATTATGTTCTTACTTTTTTCCTAAAGAGATTCAAAACAATCCTTACCATTATTTTTATTTAACAAGTCTCTTCTTCCTGCCCCTCCCTCCCAGCTGTTTAACAAATACAGACTGCACTGTCTGATGCAAACATATTCATTTGCAGTCTGGACTAGATGTACCAAGTGCTATAATTATACAACATGGCAAAATAGCAGAAAATGATTTTATGTAGGTACAGTCATTAAGATAAGTGTACTCATCTTTCACCTGCATAAAATAAATCTCTGGAAAAAACATTAAGGAAAATGAACATTCATTATGTGGGTTCTTTTTGGCTTCATGGTGCACATGTTCATTGCACATGCATGTTTATTCCACTCTACCCAGTAAGGCCAGGAGGGCACACTCAGGGGTAAATGCCCGTTGCTGTTGCCCAGCCACTTCCCTGATGTTTCACTGTGTCACAGGATCTGCAGTGCACTCACCTCTCTACAGCAAAGCACCAAACTACCCAAGTGAGGCAAGCAGATAAATTGAAAATGTACCTCCAAAATTTTCAGAAGGGAAACGTCATGTAACTCTTCTTGCAGTGTTACTCATCTTGGTGTTTCACCTTATCAAAATTGCAGTATGCACTGATCTTCACTATCTTATTTTCACCAATGAAATGACAATAATAATATTTCAGGTGTAGACATTCCTGCAAGGACTCAAAGTTTTCCACAGTCATTTAAGTTGAGATTCGTAAATCCCAGTTTTGCTGCTTGCACTTCACATTTAATCATACGAAAGTGCAGACCACACCATAAATTCATGTATTCAGCAAATTTCCTGTTCCCTAATCTCTTTCTCCCTGGTCGGTGAATGCCTCCTTCTCACTCTTTAGCCCCACAGGTACACAGAAATTAGGTCAGCCACCAAAAGGCACTGCCAGATTAAGGAGAATAAATATTCTCTGCTTATTCTTGGTTTCAAGTACCTTATAGGATAAAAGGTGATTTTTTTTTCAGTAAGATGGGCTGGGTGAAAGAAGGCACATTTTCAGCATGCCTTCCTCAGTGAAAACTTTGTGCTAACACAGTTTTCAGTAGTGTAAAATCATAAGTCCATTCACAGATCTTCAGGGGATCAATTAGTTCTTCTTCATTTAACACTCCTCTTTATTCCTCTACTTTCACACCATAAATTCGTCATTCTCATGAAGCTATTTTAGGGCAAAGCCAGTGTTAAACAGCAGTGCTCTTTACATTCATTTACCATCAGCTCACCAAAGATAAACAAGACAACAAAACCAAAAAAAAACCCCACTATTAAATCTTGTCTTTCTATTCAGTGTGCTAATAAATCTGAAACCTCGCAATCTTCTGTTGCTGTTTTTGTTGAAGTTTTATTTTCCTGTAAAATAAAAATGGGCAATTGATAGACAAGTAGAAGAAGAAGTGTGTTTTACAGTCACATTCCTTTTGGTCCCAGAGCTACAAAACCTTCAGACTGCCCTTTGCTTGCTCCCATGCATAAAGCCTTGATGATTTAAATTAAAACAGAATGAGGCTAGGCCAGAAACTGTTAAACTAATAAACTGAATGCAAGCAGAAATGTATCTTTAAAGCAATATATGCTATGATATAGTTTAAAGAACCAATTCAGCTCTCGTCACCCACTTGTTTGCTGTGTCCTGCTATATGAGGCATGGGACTGTATTATGCTTGTTACACAAATAAAATATTCATGCTGGAGACTCCTGATGGAAATCTGAGCAAACACATCTGTGGAAGATATTGCTGTCCCAAAGTGAGATCCCTGGATAAATGGGACTTGCTTTCTGATTAAAAAATGAAAGTCTTTGGGCCAGGTGCTAAGCAGCTGCAAATTGATCTTGCTCTATTAATATCAGTGAGGACTGAAGAATGTCAGTTTACTTCAGCTGAGTATATTAAAAAAAACAAACATTTTAACACAAAATTTTAGATTGGATGTGGGATCATTGTCAGGTCCCTCTCAGGCAATGTTCTTCTGAAGGCCAGCTAGTAAAGGATGAGTAACAGTCTTACTGAGAGAGAGCCACAGCATCTTAGAACAAGGATCATTAGCATGACTTAAAACACTCAAACATTTTAAAAGTCTCCTGTATATTTTCTAAGGGACCTTTCTACGCTCACTGTTTAGAATAATGGAATTAAGCTCATTTAATTCTTAGGCTATTTTGTCATGGTAACAGCTTCTTCTGCATTATGGATGGGGTGGCTCTTAGATCTACCTTTGGCCTGTCCAGAGACATCCAAGCCTTCTGAATAACTTCAAATCACATATGTTCCCAAAGATATTGTTAGAAAGCAACCTCAAAAATCCCATCTTGACAGAAAATCTGTGGATGATGAACTTTGGAAGTAGGTGTCAAAAAGGGCAGCTGTCTAGAGTGTAGTGGGAGACAGCAGGGAGAGCAGCTCTGCATGGGAGGCACCGCTCTGCGGAAAGAACGTTCTGCCTACGCTGGGCAGAATTAACCACCATTTGTCTGCCTTGGCAAGGGGTTCAGGTTATCTATAACTCTGTGTGATGAAGCACGCAGACATGTGGCAGTGATTATGCAGTGACAATCTAAAGTCAGACAGTGCTAATGTAACTGTGTTACTGTTATGTTGCCACCATCCTTCTGGCTGAGAACCCACCTCTCACAGTACTACCGAGTACAAGCTGGTATTTTTAGCTGACTCCTCTGTGTACCTCTTGAGTACTTAGACAGTTTTGCTTGTATGTACTTCTCTGTATTTTGAATTCTACTTTGCTTCTGTCGGATCTGATGAATTTTCCTATGGTCTGTGAACCAGTGCTAGCATCTGTGAAAGATAACCTGGAGAACCAAACTGATCATCTCAGTCTGTGACACAAATATTCTCATCTCCACTGGGGAGCTGTCAAACATCTGGAGATCAAAACCTTACGACGTTTTGTCAATGCAGCACAAACCAATTGATAAACTATTTTCTTCTGCCTTTTCTTGAATCTCTTTTCTCTCTTTCCCTCCCTCCTTTATTTTCTCTGTTCTGTCGCTTGTGTTGGTTGCAGACTATTGTTACCTTTCTCATAATTATTCTGTATCTGGCCCCCAGCTGACATATTAGCTACTCTAGCTCAGGTTTCTACAGAGCAAATCCCGTAAAGTAGATGGATAGAAATAAGCAGACCTGACAGTAAGTTATTTCTAATCAAATTCAAGTTGAAGTCTTTTGTTAAACCCAAGAAACTTTAAGGATTAACCTGTTTATTGTTACCAGATATATCTTAGAGGATATTGCAGCAGGTTCCCAAAACACACTCTCCATTGTGAAGTCAGGCCCTTCCCCAGTATTGCACAAGAGTGGCTGCAGCTCTGGACTGAACAGGGGGGAGAGGCCGGGGTGGCCACTTCCCATCCCAGCCTGGGAGGGAAAGCACATACCCTGTGTCAGACAGAACAATGGGAGCAAAAGCCCTGTAATCTCTCCTCCTCCTCCTCTTACTCCCTTCCGCTGTCTAACCTTTTCTTATCCTGGTAAATCATCTCCTGCCATTAAGCCTAGGTAACCTCATCATTCTTACATACTTAGCTGAAATTATTTTCCCAAGTTAAGAGATTTGAGTTTTTCTAGATGACCAAGCAATGCAGGCCAAGGGGCACATTCAGTTCATGCTTTTAGCATAGCCCTTCCCTCAGCTGTAGCCTCACTGAAAAACATCTGACCTAAATTCAGAGATAGTTTGAGTCTGGACGAGTTTATACTCAATCGAGTACAAAGGTGCAGTAAATCTACTTTGCACGGATGCAGGCCAAGCACACTCACAAAGCTCCTGGTTAGACAGTACCTTAAGTGATCTTTTAACTGATCCACACAGCAGGTCCCTTTCTGGCTCTTTGTTAACTGGGAAGAAACCGACATGTGTAACTTCTTCATGTGCTCCCAAACCACAGGAAGTACATGATGCTCAGTGACACAAGTCACCAACTTTCCCTCTGCATTCCACATCCAGGGATTGTGGTACCTCATTCCATCACTTCACATTGCCTGTGTCCTCAGTGGCAGATGAGTCAGCTGAATGCTACTCTATTACTCCACACTGGTTGTAGGTACACATTTATATTGCTGTGTTCCACTCATGCCTTTCAGGCAATTGCCTTTGTGACTCTTCATTTCTCTCACCCTTAAATCAGCTAAGGCCAGTGTTTCCATGCTACTGCAAGTCTATGTGCAGTACAGCTCTTTGCCAAGGAACAAAGCAGATTACTTTCTGATGGGAAACCTGCTTGCTTTGTTGTGTAGAAAGAACAATTAGGTTGCTCCTGAACCTAGGTTTCCCATGCTGGCTCATAAAAAAACACTTCCATGACTTCTTTATTTCTTTTACTGCCATCAAAGGCTAATCCTTAGAGTTTTTTCCCCTCCCTCTATTTTAATTTTTTTTTTTGTTCTGCCAAGTCAAACTGCACTTGAGAGTAAGCATGCTCATCTGTTTCAGATGGAGATTATTTTACGTTTACAAGACATGAACCCATCGGAGTGTGTGGACAGATCATCCCTGTGAGTATCTCTACTAGTGCTTTCTATTTATTTTCATTTGAACCAGCTCTCTTTAAAGACACATAAAACATGGTCTTGGGCTATGTGTGTTTTCCATTACGAAAAAAGCTGAGCTCATATTGTTGACATATCTTTAACAGCCTCCCTGCAAATGCTTATTTGAACATGCTAATAGGGTTTAGGCTCTGTTATTAGGAGTTAAGTTCTCAAGTCATAGAATTCACATGATTAAAACAAGCAAAGCAAAACACAGTGTTAATATGCTGTCAGTGGTTATGGATGTTCACACAACTTATGGAAAATTGATGCTTTGCTGTGGTAGTCTCTTTATTTATTTAGTTTTTACTGTGATTTATCAGGCTCCTCAGTTCCTGGGAGAATGTGATGTATTTTAATTCCATTCTTTCCTGCTATTTCTTTTACAAGGCTGGAGGAGAAAAGGAAACTCCAGGAGACATATCATTACAATTAACATTGTGTAGCTAATAGAACACATGAAATGTTTGTTTTATTTGTTGTGAGAGAGAAACACATAATTTCTTCAAATCCAATACTCGCCCTACACTCCAGCAGACACCCTCATAATAAAATCTTGCTGAACACTGCATGGGAATTGCACTGAGAGGGTAACTTTTTCAGAAGAGCCAGTTAACCAGCTTTGGCAGAAATTTCAATGGGAGGCTCACATATAGCTATTAAAATATTGCATGGAAGCTTTTTTGCTTGACAAAACACTGGGGGACTAATCAGGCCATTCTCTGAAATTTTTGTTGGTGTTGATTTTTATTTTGTTCACATTACCACAAAGCCACTAAACAGAAATACGGAGCAATTCCATTACAAGAGGAGCAGCCAGAAAAGATTACTTTAACAACGTTGAGCCCTTTTCCCCTATTTATATTTGTTGTTATTTCATGTCTTTGTTAAGGGGTGGCTTTTGTGTTTGGCACTCGGCAGAAACCCAGAGAAACATGCAGTGACTCAGAAAGTCTGTGGCTACAGCCATCCTGCAAACACCTACACACTCTCCTAACTTGGTCCTTATGAATGAAAGATTCCACAGCTCTATCCCCGTTCCTCAGCCAGGCACACGGATGAGCATTTGCTAAATGACAACCCCAGCACCTAATCCCAGTGTTGCTGGACATCTCTTTTGCTTGTTCCACTGAGTTTAAGTGACAGACCTGCTGAAGAAAACCGGCCACAGGCTGAGGATCACGCCAAAAGCAGGATTTGTTTAGTTTAGATGTGTAAACCTTTGTTCAGGGTACCCAGCCATCTACCATACATGTTCGTTCTTCTCTCAGGTTTGTCCTCCAAAGCCTGAAGATGACTGTCACACCCATCTACTCTAACACCACTGCTGATCTGTTCTGTATTTCCTCCATGCTACCAGTCCCAGAGGACAGCCCAGGCCTCTGTGTGTGCTTTGCCATTGCCTGAGCAAATACATTATTCAAAAATAAAATTAAACAGCAAGTCTAACACTGAACTCCTCATCCTCTTTCACATCCCAGCTTCCATCAAAACGTGCTCTTTGGCAGTGCTGTAGCATAAACAGGGCTATATAGTGCCCTATAAAACTGCTGCAAGCTCTCCTTGCAATGCCATTAGAAGTGCAGGCTGTTAGCACACTGCTGGCCCGACAGCTCCCCTCCCAGGTTTATGTACTGGAGATGGAATTAAAACATCACTTTGTCTCCGGAGTTTATAAACAACAGAGGGAGTAAAAAATTGGGTGTTCGGTGAAGGAAAGACAGTTGTGTATTTTTTCAAGCTAGCCAGGGGCTAGAGAGATGTCTGAGAATGGCAGCTGATATGCATCAGGCAGCAACACGTTCTGGCCAGTGGCTGACTCTGAGACTGATATTTTCTATTCTCCTTCTAAAAGAGACTGTTGTATGCATTTGTAAGAGTGATTGTGCAAAAACAGTTATTTTATTACTCTGACATTTTCACTAAAATGAGCAGGACTATCCACTTAACCTGCTAGGATCAGGCCTGGGTACAAAGTCTCCGTACTTTTATCTTTATCCAAGCGTGTTTGTGCATCAAACTAATATAATTCACTACATCATCTGCTGCAATTCAATGAAGTTATAATGAATGACAATACAAAATTTTATAGCAGCAAAGAGTTTCTCAACTTTTTTTTACTGTCTTTTTAACATCTTCCATGTAGATTTCTCAGTAAGAAGTTTTCAAGAAAATTAAATACTTTGATTGAACATTGACATTTATGGACTTTTAATTGTAATTCTATCAATTAAGGATTATGTAATTTTGAGTAGAAATTTTATATCTTAAGATGTGTTCAGGGATATGAAATTCACATCCAAAACTGCTTCAACATAAACAAACAGGTCTTTCCAAATGTATCAGAAGCAAGACCTATTTTCATGGGGGAATTAAAAGTGCCAATAACAAAACAGTAAATAAAAAAAAGTAGTGACTTAAATAATTAACAGATAACAGAATTTTACTTTATGAGATTGCAGGTGGGGGTTGTATTTCTTAGGACAGGAGAGAAAGAACTAAGAGCTCACTGTTGCTGCTTTCTTAATGGAAGTAATTTAAAAAAAAAAAAATCCTTGCTTTGTGCTGGGAAAGATTTATGTTGAGGATCAGCCTGAGAAATAAGTGAGGTATCAGCTTGACATCTTGAAAACAAAACACCACAGCAATATTTTTCCATCTATCAACTTTTTTTTTTCCCTACAGTGGAACTTCCCCCTGCTGATGTTTGCATGGAAGATTGCTCCAGCTCTGTGCTGTGGTAATACAGTAGTTATTAAACCAGCAGAACAAACACCACTCAGTGCTCTCTATATGGGTGCCCTCATCAAGGAGGTAAGAATAATTGAGGGGGAGTGATGTCTGTCTCTCCTTCTGGGGAAGGAACTACCAGCACATGCCTGCTTTAACTCGCTTGTACAGTTCTCATAAGTCATGCTTACCTTCATCCATTCCTATTCTGACAGGCTGGCTTTCCACCAGGAGTTGTCAATATTTTGCCAGGATTTGGTCCAATTGTTGGTGCAGCCATAGCCTCTCATGTTGGCATTGACAAAATCGCTTTCACTGGATCCACTGAGGTAAGAGGATTCACACATTACTGTAAAACATGAATAAATACTTCAGTCTTTGTGCTAGATTTCTTACTGTCACTGAGTAAAAGAGCTACATCTAAATAACAGTGGTCTGTGCTTCCCAGCTAAACTTATGTACCACAGGACTTCCCAAGCACAAACGGCTCCTTTCCTCCAGCCCCTGCTGTGCTCGGCACCTCAGCACAGGAGATATGCCTGGAAAAATATTACTGGGATTTCCTGTGGGCTTATGAGGATGTGAATCACATGCAAGTAGGCAGAACATCCCGTGTATATCATAGCACACATAAGTGCTGCTTTAACATCCATAATTTGTGTATCCTGCTGAACTTGGGGAAAAGGGAGAGGAAGGGAACAAATTGTGCAAATATACTTCAACTTTGATGCTGCATACAAGTATATTGAGGATGAGCAGGAGACCTAAAAAGGAAGGAATGCAGGGAGAAAAGGAACTTGTCCAAGGTGTCAGTTCCCAAAATGATGGGAAGAAGCTGGCCAGAGGGTGAAGGGAGTCAGTTGTCTCCTGGATGCCAAAACATCTTGCTATGAGTCTAGGCTGCAGATGTTAGAGAGGAGGCTCACTCTGAAGATGAAGGCTGCAATCCACAGCAAGACTAACCCCCAAAACTCTCATCACGTCTTGCTCTCAAATATGTGCCAAGCTGGCTGTTATCAGGGTTGGGGTGGGGATGACAGAGGTACTCCAGACTGAAGTCACAGGAGAAGGGGCCTTATCTCATCGTCTGAAGGCAGACAGAAAGGAATCTCTGTGGGAGTTTCAGGGCTGGTTATATTTAGAGAGTGCTAAACCCAGCCCCTTTCAATTCAAAATCTGACTAACTATTGTATGGAGGGAGCTAAACCCCAGGGATCCAGTCTCTCTTTGATATGTTTGACTCCCACTCGTGGCAGTGGAAGGCTTTATGCATCCCAGGGATACTGCTCTTCACAGTGAGGCAATTTGTTTTTCGATTTGCATCAATAAATTTACTGACCATGCAGCCCTCCTAGATATGTGTGAGTATCTCCCTGGTGGGCCCAAGAATTGCAGAGACCAGCTCAATTATTTCAGATAAATTATTCTGGTGGAATTATTCTGGCATTGAGTTTGGAAGTCACACACAAACCTAAATTACCAGTAAAATGTAGCTGCAGTTGTATGCCTAATTTGCACACACAGGTGTTTTGCAATTACTATATGCCTGTACATGATTTTTTAATGATGACTTCAGATTCTAATATACACAGGTTACATTCTAAGTCAATACCCATATTAGATTTCAGATTATTCTATGGAATTACTCTAGCCATTACATCTCCTGTATCCAATTAAGATTAGCATCCTGGAATACTGAAAATTTTAATATGAGCTGATTACCCCCCATAAATTAAGTTGAAACAATTGTTTTCATAAAGATATGTGGTCTCTGTTTAAGATAAATATTCTATTATACAGGATGTTGCACTGTTTGGAAGAGGAAAAATACAGATGGGTTAGGTTTCAAAGTTGTCTCTTGTAGCCAAAATAAATTTTTATTGTAGTTCCAGACAGTTTTAGTTTTAATAGGCGTTTAAACTCAAAAGCTGTGGGTTTTATACTAACTCAGTGCCTACCTTTAAAAGCCTTACTAATAGGAAGTGAAAAGCATTACAGAGATGAAAAAGCAATTCTCTAAAAACCTAAAGCAAGAACAGATGGATCGTTTTAATGCAGAGTTAGTGTAAACTATTCCATATTGTTTCTGATTTCCTGTAACACTGAATTTTTGTAACAGCAAGTCAACATTGTAACATTTTAAACACCATGTTCTGATATGAGCCGGACTATAGTCTCTGACTCCTCCAAAGCAGATTTCAATTTCTAGTGAAATAATAATGGAAATATTGTTTCTCTATGGTACTTGTCTGAAGCATGTCAACTGTACACTCCAGTGGTGGGGATTTCCCAATAGCCATGAGGTGAATAAACTCCATTAACTCCATTCCTCCATTCCATCCATGTGCTAGTTAAGGCAGTTCATGATGGGCAAATTAATGATAAAACCTATAAGTACAAATGCAAAGATCTTCAAATTGAGATTCAGAAGCACAGGTTTTTCTCAAGTTTTCACCATGAGGTTCTTCTATAAAAGTTGTTTACCTTTGAAGCATACTTATAGCTAATGAAAATTCTCAATTTGACTGTAAAAATCACAAAAATGGGCTATTATTATCTTTTTCCTGCAGTGTTCTTAAAACGCAGAAACCAGACTGCTCGTCCTCCTACCAAAAAAAAAAAAAAAAAAAAAAAAAAAAAAAAAAAAAAAAAAAAAAAAAAGCTAATGTGTTCCAATATTTGTGGAACCCAATCCATAGAAACAGGAGCCACAAGGCCAAGTTCACAAACTTAACTCCATAAAGCCTGACACAGCCACACCACAGAGCCCCCAGCCTCACACCTTATCTTGCACCAGGGCCAGTACCAGATGCTCACAGAAGAAGGGAGCATGTGTAGAGTGATCCTTTCCTTGCTGCAGCCTCACAGCATCTGACAATCACTGACTTACACACTTCCGAGCCCAGAGGTGCACGTGGACACTTGTATTCCATGTGCCAATGGCTCTGTCACCTGTCTGTTAGTCCAGTACCTCTTGACACTCCTGATGACTGGGAGGCCTCAAGTCCATGCCCATGCAATGACAACACAGAAATAACTTTTAACTTCTGCCTCTCGTTTCTAGTTTAAAGCCATCCAGCGTGCACTCTCTTCTCTGGGTTTTAGATTCTCAGGTGCTCTGATTTTTTTTAAGTACTGCTATTTACTTTTCATACCCTCCCCCCCATACACAAAATAATATGTGAAAAAGCATAAAGAGCTCTTTTTCTCTGGAGTCTTTACTGTTTGATTTCACTTCTCTCCATCTTTCCTGCTGCCCCTCCTTTTATGGGTTAGCTTGCACACATTAAAGAACAGCCTGCCAACTCTTTCATCCCTCAGCCTATCTGCTTCTTATGAAACACCCTCCCATGGATCATCTTCCTCTCACAATCCCCTAGTACAGGGATCTCAAAACTCTTCCCTCCATAGCTCACTTGGAAGGGGAAGGGTTCTGCAAACCCCTGGCAGGCTATGGATTTCACTCTGACAACTGTCACACTGAAAGAAATAAAATCATACTGAGTATGAATGCCCAACTAAAATACTGTGCCTCCTTAGATACCAGTAGCTTTCTTGGCTTCTCTGCTTGCTTCAGTTCTCTCTACAGCAGCCTGTTTGGTATGGGCATTTTAACCAAAATGTTTATTTTTACAATGTTGGTTTTAGTGAACCAGGTCTAATCCATGATCCTCCTTAATTACAGCAATCTCCTTTCAGGCATCACTGACACATTTTTTCCTCATCTTCCACAATCAGATGAAATTTAAACTGCCATAACCAAACTTTCTTCCAGCCAATATGACCATGTTAACAGTTGATCCTATCCTTTTCCTACTTTTCCTTGAAAGTCCATAATCAACTTACATATCTCATTACATCTTACTGAATTTGTCCTTGGTCCTTCTGGTCCCAAGCTGCAGGGCGAAACTCCCACTCATTGGGAGCATGGCAGAGGTACTGGAAAGCTCAGCTGTGTCCCACTATCCCCGTTGTTTCCTGTACATGTCTTTTCCTTCTGCACTGCCCCTCTCTGCCTCAGCTTCTTCACTGTTCCACATATTCTTGTCTGAGTTCCTTTAAAATAATTATTAGCAACAATTTAATTTAAACTAGTAATATACGATTTCTGAGTTTAACAACAGGTCCAAACTGAGGATGTCTGGCATTCCCGTGTGTCTGCTGTCAGGCTGCAGTGCTCAGTACAGATGTTCTACAAGTCTCTTCCCCAGTGAAATAACAGTGGGCTTTATGTATTTTCAAGACAAATGCTGATGAGGGGACAATTTTTACACATACCACAAATGCAAAGAGTGTCTTCATATTACTTTCTTATTCTCTGAAAGAACTTTTGCTATGCAAAAAAGGTAAGAGGCCTTCAAATATCAGAGAAAAGCAGCCATCAGAAGCAGGCTTACTCTTAATTTGCCTTTATTTCCATTCAAATATCTGAGCTCAGTTAAGGCTTTGCAAACACAGCCATTTTCCTGCTGTGAGCTGTCTGCCTAAGTGTGCTCTATCTAAACTGGAACTGGTGTGGGGATGGTGTACCCCTAAGTTCCTGGTACACAGGGAATAGCTGAGGGAGGTATATTCTGGGTTTAAAATTAGAAATGATTATGGAGAGTTAGAAGTTATATATATTTTTAAATGCAGATTTAAAGCCCTGCCAGGAATAAAAATTGTATTTTGGTTGTTGCAAAGGTTTAATGAGTTCTAATAACTTCTGTTTAAAACCAAATGTGTAACCTCCAAATCAGACTGGCTTACAACTCCCTCCAGTTGTTAAATGCTCTCAAGATGAGAAATATAGATAGCACACAAAACATTTGAAGTTCTGGCCAACAAGAAATGTATCCTAAGTGGCTGGTTTCCACTTTGTTCAAACTACAACCCATTAAAATGCAGACAGATTTAAGATAGGATTCAGGTCTGTGTTCAGGCAGTTCTGTAGAGTAACCCAAATAAATATCCAACAAATTGGTTTGGATGCCTGTGTAAACAAAAGGTCTATAAACAACTGCAATAAACCCCAGCAAAAGAGTCTGCATTTTGCTTGGCAGAATGTTTTCTTTATGCACTTAGATTAACAAACCATGATCTCATCATTAGTCAACAAGATACTAGAGAGACCATCAAAGCAAACTACGGGAGAGTTGAGATTGATTCATGCCAAACAAATGTTTGTAGCTAACAGCTGTATTACCACTGATTCTAATTTACTCAGCAGGATTCTCCTTTCATTTCCAAAGTGAGATGAATGTCCTAATGCATGATGTAGACAGAATGTCTTCCTCCTGCACAGGCAATGAGTTGTGTGAGCTCTCCTGGATCACACAATCTCTTGCTGATTTTAGGCTTCATGAAGAATTGCAACCTGGCATTTTCTACTTTACCAATAAGAATCCTAAAGGTGATCTGACTTATTCTGAGAAGCCTGTGAGCTTATGGCGCTACACATATGCCCTGTATAAGGATTTAAGGAGGGTACATTAGCATTCATTCCTGTTCCTGTGGAATCTTTTGGATCCTATATTGGACAGCTTGTGCCTCCTGAATGAGAAGAAGTTGTTTCCCTTTTCCTTCTTTTGTGTTTTTGGTAGCATTTAGGAAGCAACTGTTGTGCCTCTTTGCCTACAAAAGATGTATGTCAAATCACCTTCTTACACCCAGTACAAATAGGATGGTGTATTTGTCCTATCTATGTTAGCAGGAGTTTACCACAGGCTTCCATGATTTAACCTGTGGAACAAATGAGCCATTTAGAGCTTAGGATTCTCTCCAAGAATTTGTGTTGGGATTGCCTTTTCCCTTGTGCTGCACTATTCAGTATGCTCTTTTCAGGGCTGCTCCTCACATGGTCAGATAAAGCTCTCTTCTTCGTGCCAGTATTTCAAATTCACTTGTCCTTCCAGGAGACACACCCTGAATGTGCCAGGAGGCTCTAAAATGCTTGTCAGAAAGATTTTGCCTATAATCTGGAATTCATAAAAAATAAGGCAGACTGAGTGAGCAGCAGCATGGGTTTGAGGGTTTTGCCAAAACAATGACCAGTGTCTCAACACCTGGAGAAAGAAAACTGTACTTCTAGAAAACATTGAAAATTTCTGTCTGGCTATACCATCTCCCCAAAACTTAATCTCTTGTAACCTAAACCACCTACTGTTCTTCAGATATTCTCTCAATATCCCAAGAAAGGTGTAGAGTGTATTATTTAAAACCCCTAACTAGCTGATGATGTTTATCTCCTCTGTCAAATTTTGCACTGTCCATGGAATCTTTTAATCCATACATCACCCTGTGCCATTCTTCCCTTCACTGTCTTGTCTGTGGCAGTGTCAAGAAGATAACCTGCTGTTCAGCTAGACTGCAGTTCCCCTATATTCAGGTGCTCCCTGATGATTTACTGTTTATCTGTGAGCAACGGAAGGTTCAGAGCAAAGGAAGACCCAGACATTCCGAATGGCAGAGCTGAAGAGGAAGTACCACAAACCCTGGAGGTTTGCTTTTGACTCATGAGACTTTGAGTGCTCTAACAGTAACGGGCAAATCCACTTGTACCCTTTAGAAATACAGATCTCTGTCTGAAAACAGAAAATTAAGAGAACATGAAAGACAAGAAACATTTTTTAATTTCTGCTCAAAGTATTTAAAATGCGACTGCTTAAGCCTCCTCTTGAAAGAGACATTAAACTTCCATATAGAGAAGGCATAAATAAACAACAATCAAATGTTTTAGATCATGATACATTCTCACAGCTCAATGTCACACCATTGACAGTGCAGAAACAGACCCTCCAGGACTAACGTTCAAATAGCTTTGTTGCACAGGAGTGCCTCAAACTCCTTTTTAAATCTTTGTTGTTGTTGATCTGCATAACAAATTGTTTTCTTTGAGATGGACCAAATTACATCTGCCTCACCCTCCATGCAGCTTACAAGGTTATGGTACTTCACCAGCTATCCGGGGATACTCCTGATATCAATCTTGAAGCCTATTCAAAACAAGGATGGGGAGTCAGGGCTTTCTCTGCCAACATTCCTGCTGAATAATCACACAGCTCCATTATCTGTGGGGGAGTCCTCTCTTCCAGCGTTCCCTCTCCGGGCTGTGCTGCCTATTGGGAGCCCAGGGATAGAGCTGAGAGACACCGCGGGAAGCGTGTCCTGAAAGCCCGTGCAGATTGCAACACTATCACTTATCCCTTTCATGCTGTCTTTCTCCATAAAGAGAGGGTCAGCCACAAAAGGCCGCCTTTGTCACTAAATAACCACGGTGCTGGTGCCTTCCCTAAGACTCTTCTCAACTTGTAAGTGCACAGGGCACAATGGGAGCACAGTGAACAAAAATGCTGAGCAGCATGAGCCCCACCATCCTGATGTCTACACTGATCTCTAACAGGAAAGACAGTGAAGCCTTCTATTAAGTTTTTACTTGGAAACTTGACAACAAGTTCCCTATATTAAAAATACCTCAGACTACACTTTTCTAAATTAACACCGCTCTCTCAAAGCCCTTTGGACTTGAACATTTGCCATATACGCTATACTTGGACTTGCATACTTGTCAATCACTTGTTTGCAAAGAATCCTTTCAAAATCTTTACTTACATGTATAGAAGTGTTTTGACATTAAAGTAGAATGGCAGGCAGAGAGATGAGGGCTGGACACACTGCTCTTTCTTGGTTACTCTGTGAATTTTTTGAGGGGAAGTAGCTGGTTACTGTTGTTTGAGAGAGGGAGGTTCAAGGCAGGGAGGGTGTGAATGGCATTGGCAGGCACGAGCTATAAACACAGAACTCTGGTTTCCAGTGTACATTTTCAGCACAGTTTGGGAGGCTGGAATTTCCAGATGACGTGCTCGATGTATGTGTGGTGGGGGTGGAAGGCAGAAAAGATCCTTTTTTTTTCAGGTTCACTTCTGGCTGTCAGTCAAACATAGCAATAAAATCAGCTCCAATTAAGGGGATATGCAAGGAATTTCATGATAATGTCAACACTCCATTCCATCAATACAGGGATAAAGAAAAAAAGCTTTTTTTTTTTTTTTTTTTTTTTTTAAAAAAAAAACCTCAGTCACACTCAACTGTGGTATCACCAGAT
Organism: Aegithalos caudatus; assembly: GCA_013389925.1. Taxonomy (NCBI): domain Eukaryota; kingdom Metazoa; phylum Chordata; class Aves; order Passeriformes; family Aegithalidae; genus Aegithalos; species Aegithalos caudatus. Next base: position 2,601,952 of record WEIU01017782.1, read on the forward strand.
AAACAGTTAATCACAAAGGTACATGAAGTGGTTCACAATTCCTTCATTATCCTGTGAGGTTTTTCCTTTGTTTTTTGTTGGTTTTTTTTGTATTTTTTTTTTTTCTTTGGGGCCCTGGTTTCTGTTTCATTTGCTTTCTGATTACTCCAGTGCTGACTTAACTTTCTCTAGCAGACTGCCTTCAATTCTCTAAGAGGTTCAGCTTCTCATCCATTAACCCCTTGCTGCAGGGAATCTCATTCACAAAACCTTAGAAATAGAAAACAGATAGAGAGACTAGAGTACTACATGGATAAAAAAGCCCAGCTCTGGACTCACTCCCATCTCACTTCACCTCTAACTTTCTGTGCGACATTAAAACATGTCCCAGTTAAAATAAAGCATTTACCAAGGTTCTTAGGCTTCTCAATATTCAATAGGTATTCTTAATCCTGTGTTTTACCATGTAGGAGTCTAAATCTACCTGTGATTACTTCCTCAGCTGCAAAATGGTCACAGTTACACTGCAGCTGTACAAAAGCTGATCTATTTTGGATGTGTTGAGCCAGGGAGAGGAGAATTTCCGAGAAGCACAGCTGCCTCTCCAACTGTACTGATGTGGAAGAATATCAAATCTGTAGCTGTCAGATTTCTACTCCATTTAATCTACTCTCATGTTCATTGGTGAAACCTGCAATTTGTGGCTGCTCCAACTGACCCCACAATCTACAAAGACATTTCAGAGGTGATTTGGACCGCCTCAACTCATATTATCTGTGGTGCAGCTGTGGGTCAGGTCTGGGATGCTTTTTTAACTTCTTGCCTACTTGGTATTCTGCTCTGTGCTGTTAATCCTGCAGAAGAGGAGGATGGTTTCGTCAGAATTTGATGTATTAAGCCTTGTGAACATGTCAGTGGTTTGAATGGAAGTAATTGTAGTTACATCCATTTCAGATTTCTAACTCAGCCTTCCTAAAATGCCCTAAAAGAAAGCCCCAAGCCATTTTAGCATAGCTGCATAGGGGTGAAGGTACACAACTTAGTGCTGTCCCTTATCCCTTCTCAATTTCTAGGGAAAAAAGAAAAAAAACAAAAAAACCTCAAAAAACCTGGAAAGCTGTCCACTACTGATGAGAATGTGTTTGGAAAGAAGAACCTGCTGGATTATTTAAATCTCTGCTCTACCAATAGCCAACCCTGGCTGTTAAAATGAACTGTATGACTACATTCCCTGTAAAATGTGTCTCCATTTCCTTTCAGGTTGGGAAGCTGATCCAAGAAGCAGCTGGAAGGAGTAATTTGAAGAGAGTTACACTGGAGCTGGGTGGGAAAAGCCCAAACATTATTTTCGCAGATGCTGATTGTAAGTCAGCATTTCCATATTTTTGCTAAAAGCATGATTGCATGATGTCTTTTTTCTTTATTATTTAACTAATTTTAGGGCACATCTTTCATATAAAGTGAAGTGAAGCAATACAGCTGTATCTAATGGCACTTTTCAATTTTACAGAAGCAACCTAAGGTGTGCTGTCTTTTATAAAATACTTCTGAACCCACAGATTCATAGACAACAAGAGGGCAGAAAAAAGGTTATAACCAAGCATATAGAGATGGTGTTTTTCACATAGTCCCACACACATTTGCCATCCTATGCTCTGCAGCAAGGTGATTTAGTGCTTTAAATCTAGAAATTTGTGATTTTTTTGGTTCAAAGCAATTATAAAAAGGGAGGACTTTTATGTTCACTTGACTTGCTAATCTGGTCAGTGCAGTATTCCTTTGTTAAGTAGGTGTAAAGGGAGATTGTTCCATTTTTAAATTTTTCACAACTAAAGAATTGTGTATTGAAATATTCTCACTACGGCTGTCAGCAGGGAGCTGAAAATTTTGGCGGATGTATGATGTTGTGCAGCTGAGATTTTTGGCACCTGAGAAGGTACAGGACAGCTGTTTAGGATAGAATACAAACACAAACTAGAAATTTCTGCTCAAATGATCAGCAACGAAATAGTTACAATGTTGATATCTAAATTGTCAGCAGGAGGTTTTGAAGTTAACACCCCGTTAAGATGAATGAGATGGTTCACACCTTGCTCTGAGCTCTTGTTTCAGGCTGGGTGCAGGCACACTGCACTCAATGCCCCTTCTGAGAACTTTGCAACCCCAATAAATAAACACATGAGGATTTGGTCTTCTCATTTAAAAGGGGGAAGTGAATAGAATGATTTTGAACAGCATGGATTAGAAGAGATGGTTACAATCCTGTATCCATTTTCAAAACTTATCCATATCTGAAAAACTAGGGAAAGCTTGAAAACTTCCAGCAGCTTTTCTACATAGAAATGCTTTTCAGCCACAGTCATCTTGGGTAAGCTAAAAAAGCTCTTGTCAGCTGGAGCCAGACACAGATATTCCAGCCTTCTACCCCAGTTACTCATCTCCACCTCCCACCAGATATCACCACACCTCAAATGTCCCTCACCTGCTAACTCAGACTTGAATACCTAAACATTTCTAGTAGAGTGACATGTGCCAGAGGCAGGTCTGTGTTATGACCTTCCACGGGGGAAGGAAAACTGCTCTTCCCACAATTACAACCTCCAGCACTTGGCCTAAGATTTAAACTTCAAAGCTCTGATTATTTAAAAACAGCAATTGGCTCACTGTTCCAAAGGAGTTGTTTGTTCTGCTTGAGGAACACTGTGCCAAAAATTAGCAGAAAGCATGATAAAGCTGTTGAAGGTTTAGTGCACCAAAAAACCAGAGAAGAATGGTTAGAGCCCCTCATGGTGAAAAACTGTTAACAATAGAGGATGAAACATTAGTTAATCACAGCTATCCACTAGTGTTTTCAATCTCCATGGAGCTGCCAGGGGAAATTTGAATGTGGTCCAGGGAACACCCCACATAATTTTTCTAAAGAGCACACTGAGGGCATAAAAAGACATTTCTGTTAGACAGAGTTGTCTAGAGTGTACTGAAAGTAAAGCACTGTTGCTTTGTTTAGTCCATAAAAGATTGTACTTTAAGCAATGTTCCAAAGTGTTACAACTGGTAACAGAGGTATTACAGTGCTGTAGGGCATCACTGTTTAGGGATGAATTCATTATTCTTGTCTAGGCAGTTATTACACCCAAAGTAAGAATGCAGCCTTGAATGTGACCACATCCTCTCTCCTGCTTGGACAGAATGTGTTAGCTGTACCTCCAAGGAAGTTAGAGTAGAAATCAAAGGTTGGTTGTTCTATAATAGACATATAATTTTAAAGCCTTACCCAGTCATCTGCATGGGCCAAAAGGAAATTTCTATGTTGCAGGAAAAGAGTCTGTCTTTCTGGGAAGGATGAGTCTTGCCATTATTAAAGTAAAATTCTCCCATGAATTTGGTTTGCTGTAGTTCTCACACATGAAGTATTAAACCCAGTGCCAACCTGGGATCACAGACAAATTTTCCTCTCCTATAGTGACGCAGTCAGATGTATTTATGTGGGGTACATCCTGCTTCTGAGGATCCCTCAAGGGTTTTACTTGGTAAATGGCATGTTGCTGGACACTAGTGAAGTTGTTCTTGCATATCTTACTCCTATTGACTGCTAAAGCACTGTCTTTACTTTTCCAGTGGGAATCACCCTCATTTCTGACCTGACACAACTATGGGATGTCTTGATTTAGTTTTATTTAACGAAATTCTACTACTGAAGCTTTGGGAATGTGGCACTGTGTAATACACACAGCACTGGTGCAAAGGCAGATTTGCCCATGGTGTTCAGTGTAACGTGTGCTGTGTCTTGGTTTTCAGTGGACTACGCTGTAGAACAAGCTCACCAAGGAGTCTTCTTCAATCAAGGCCAGTGCTGCACTGCAGGCTCACGGATTTATGTGGAAGAATCAATTTACGAAGAGTTTGTTAGAAGAAGTGTAGAACGTGCAAAGAGGAGAGTTGTGGGGAGTCCTTTTGACCCAACTACAGAACAAGGTCCACAGGTAAAGGAGTAGGGCTTTAGCTCACCTCTCCAGGAGTGCCTAGAATATTTAAACTCCACTAAGGCAGAGGTCAGTCAGTGCACACTCACTCAAAGGTCCAGGGTAGCTGACACAATACATGCTTTCAAGATTAAAATTCTAAAGGAATAAATAAGATGTGCAGCTCTGAGGTGTTTCTTGTTAAATAAAAAAAAAAAATCTCAGTTTAAATATCAATGTTTGCCTCCCAGTTTTAAGAGCAAGATTTGGATCTTCAGCCCCCAAAATACAGCTGTAAACTGTAAGAAGCTCTTAAAAGTCTCTGCGAGCACTTAACTGTTGAGAACTGTCTACAACCATAACTGTGCTTGGAGATCCAGGAATTCAAAACAGAAGATGGGCATAATCAGAAATAATTCCTTGGAAAATGTTCCTGCCACTAATAACTAGCCGGGCTTATAACATTTTCAGGAAGTTAATCTGGGACAAAAACTAATGATCTGCTTCTTTTGTGCTTGTAAACTAGATTGCTTAGCAAGAGCATGGGTTAACCACAAACATAAGGTGACACACCTTAAGAAGTCTGAGCCCAAAGTTACAGTCAACACCGGCTTGTAGATCTTTGGCATCTGCAGCTCAAAGAGCAGTGATGGAAGCAGGAACCGCTCACTGGAACATGACTTGTCTAAAACCTGTTTGGACTCAGTTGTCAAGTACATGGTCTGCAAACCAAACAGCTTTTTCTCTCTTTCAGATTGATAAAAAACAATACAACAAGATCTTGGAACTGATTCAAAGTGGCATCACTGAAGGAGCAAAACTTGAATGTGGGGGAAAGGGGCTGGGAAGAAAGGGATTCTTCATTGAACCTACGGTGTTTTCCAATGTAACAGATGACATGCGGATTGCCAAGGAGGAGGTATTCACTTGTGTGGGCAAGATCCTTTTAAAATGTCCTAAATATTACTTTTCCCCTTTTGTTTAATTCCTGAGACAAAAGCTTCAGAGTGTAAATTATGACCATATTAAAAAAAAAATCTTTTCAGAACTCCTTATGCACACAGCAAGTGACATCAGCTTGGTAAGGAAGCTCAATTTTTGTCACTGCCTGTAAGGTCTCAGATATTAAAGATGAGATATGGATAGAATGGATAAGTTCCCTTGTGGCAGCTGGTTTGGAAATTCATGCAGTTTTCCAGATATTATCAGTATTTATCATAAAATTTTGCTGTGGGCAATTTTAAAGAGTATAATAGGAGAGAGAAGATAATTAAGAAGGCAGAATAAAACTAAAATGCCTCTGAGGGGGTAGTTTATTAAGTATTAATCTTTGTTGCAGATTTTTGGGCCCGTTCAAGAAATACTGAGATTTAAAACCATGGATGAAGTTATAGAGAGAGCCAACAATTCTGATTTTGGGCTGGTAGCTGCTGTCTTTACCAACGACATAAACAAGGCCCTGACAGTCTCTTCAGCAATGCAGGCTGGGACAGTCTGGTAAGCAGAAATGATCCCACTCCGCTGTTGAACATAAAGAGTTTGACTCACTATCATCATTTCACTTCAGTTTTGCATCCTTTGTTAAGAATATTTATGCAGCCCATGCTAGTGGCGGATCACTGGCCAAGCCATGGAACAGCAGTGGGGAGGGGCTGTGGCTGCTCCCTGCTGGGGAATGCTGCTGGAGCTGGGAAGCACCTTGCTCGCCAGGAGCACGGCAGGCACTGCTGAGCCCTGTTACTGAAAACAAGCAGGATGCAGGATCTTTTCTGGGAGCACAAGAATCCTGGGAGGTTTCACTAGAGGCACAAAGGGTTGTGTACTTCCTACAACATCAAGGAACTGAAGGGACACCTCCTCTCCAGTGTTTAGGGATAGGGAATGGCAACTCTAAAGTTTAGTAGCTTGTGATTTAGTATGTCAAACCTGAGTAAACTGAAGATCTGCAAGAAATTAGGGAGAAAAAGGGCAAACTCACCTCTAACAGCTGTTATAAACTGGCACTGAGGTTTGGCAGCAGATTAACAGTTCATTACTGAAGATGTGTCCAAGGGTATGGTGCTCTCCTCCGGCCCTCACAGGTCAAATCCAATTCTCCTTAGGAGTAAGAAGCAGACTGTTGTTTTTGTAGCATAAATCCCTCATTTATTTTCAACATGAAACAAGTTTGTTATTACTAAGAGGTATGGAGTGTCCTTAGCTCCACAAGTTTCATCCTCTCTCTGAGTTAGCCAAAGGTCTCCCTGGCGGTGCAGCTGGACTTAATGCCTCTTCTTGTTACAGGATAAATTGCTACAATGCCTTAAATGCCCAAAGTCCTTTTGGAGGATTCAAAATGTCTGGCAATGGAAGAGAGATGTAAGTATTACACTGCTGTTTTCTACATTGTTTTCAACTCTACAACTTAATAAACATTAGTGAATGCTTCCATGCAAATTAAGATCCAGAAATACACCAACCTGAGAATCAGGGCATAATATAAGGTGACCTTTAATCATCATTTCCAGTTCTAAATGCAATTGATTTGCATGGTAGTACCACCTTTTTTTTTCTTTTTAAACACTGCAAACTAACTTATTGGAATTCTCTTCCTATCCTGAAAGGAACTGAAAATTTCTGAATATTTTTCTGAACTTGTAATCTGTGTTTTCTGGAAGGCTTTTTTAGCCATATTAAGCATCACTTTTCAGAAAGACTCTTTCTTTGGTGCTGCTGAGTGCTTCTTGACTGTTTTGGTATACTTGTTTCAGAGTTGTTTGGCCATGAGTTGTGCCTCTCTTGGTAGTTATTTCTTTCCTTTCTTCAGTTTTGTTCTATATTTATTAATACAGGAGCATTTGAATTTTATTAAAAAGTTATCAGCTTGCAGATTTTTAAATGAGATCAGACAAAGAGAAAGAAAAAAAATGTGTTTACATCCCTTTGAAAAAAACCACTTGCCATTATACAGCTTTCTGTCTTTCTTATTCCATTTAGCACTAAGTGCCAAATATTTTGAAATGGAGCTCCACAGTTAAATATTGTCCCATGTACCTAATTTAAAATCTTACCAGTTTCTCATTCTCATTACAATCACGAGAAAATTTAGCAATTGCATCAGCCCCAGATTGGTTACATACCAAGGATTCAATTAATTTCTATGCAGGAGGTATGTGTACCAGATATGTCTCACCTAAGCTTTCAAAATAGCTTATGGCTAATGGCAAACTCAGCAGTAAAACTAAAGTAAGGTCAAACTCTTTAAAACTTTAAATATGCTGAAGTATACAATTTGATCTATAAAATCAGCTCTATGTAGTCTGAAGTATTTTCCCTCGTTAGGGAGTACTTTGAATAACACATTCTTACTATTCACATTCATGAGTTATGAGGTGATCTCACACTGGCATAAATATGTCAGGTCATCTAACTCTTATCATTGTGAAAATATTCTAAAACTACTAAGCTCGATAGAGCTCATGAGTAACTTGACACCCAGGGGTGACCCCACTGACTCCAGGGAGGTTCAACTGTGCAAGCAAAATATTCACAGATCAATGCTGCAGAGTTCTTGAAAGGGGGGAAACCCAGGCAGCACCCCAGCTCTCATGGAAAAATCTTTGGTAATTGCACACTTGATCCCCACTACAGTTCTGAAAGTATTCATCATAAGCAATAAATGTTTGGAATGGCAATAACCTCCATCTCACAAAGATGCCTGAAAACCTACTATGAGTAATTATTCTACTCCTTTCAGAACCTCTTTGATCAGATATCACCATCTAATTCACCTCCTCCACCCTGCATTAAAACCTGCACACTTTTTATTAAGATGCCAGTTTCCTAGGTTCTTTTTTTCAAGGGATACATTTCACAGCATAAATAATGTTGAGTTGGGCAATTAAAGAAAAAAAAGTGTCTATACATAAGTGTGTCATTGCTCAGGTGACACTATGTTACAGCCAGATCATAACCAGGCCACTGTGCTGCCTGTGCCAGAATTGCATTTTCTGGGACTTGTTTTGGTCCTGCATTTAAATCCATAGGTTTTCATCATACATGGGAAAAAAAATCAACACAAAGTTCAGAACTGTCATACTCATTTTACACTCCCACAAAATGTAGCAGGGTATGTGTATCCTGGTAGAGAACCAAAACTCATGTACACAATACAGGTGATTTCTGATAGCATTAAGACTACTTACAATATTCTTGTATCCTTGAAGAGGTCTAGAAGACATGGGTTTGGGTGTTTTTCATTCATGTTTAAAGCTTCTTATCACTACCTCGGAAATGCAAAATTTAACTCCTATAACTAAAAATTGGGTGGTTCACCCCAGATAGCCACATGTGGCCATTTTTTATTAGAGCTCCCCAAAATTCTGGCCTCTGTCCAAATGTCTTCAAGGGAAGGAAGTGCCATTCTGCGTCAGAACTCTCCTTTAATGTCATAGGAATTGTTATTGTCTGGATACCTCTGAGATACAGCAATGCACACCTGCATTCTGAAAAACAAGTGCAAGCGGGAGAATGGCTTGGAGTTGTAATTCCCTTTTTTCCTCCTGGACTGAGGGAGGAAAGACAATATGTAATATTCTTCTTAAAAAGCATTTTGTTCCCCTTTCCCCACACCTACACAACCAAGGAATAGCACCATGCAGAATTGACACGTGGGCTCCTTCCTTTTCACAGACACAACCTTTGTTCTCACTCTGACACCCAACTGCAATCCCAGAAGACCCAGAGGGGCCATAGGATAGGATGGTTTTGTTCCCTGTATTAGGCTGTGGGGACAAACGAGCCCTTTAACTGAACACACACTGACTCCTCTGCTCTGAATGTCTGGCATAACTCATCTTCCTATTCAGCAAGTGCAGCTTTGTAACTTTTGAAAAATATTTGCCTTAGAATTCATCACAATTGTCCTTTTCCAAACTACTGACCAGAAAACAAACACTTAAAGCCCTGAAGCCATGAGCTGAAGAAACAGACAATAAATGTCTCTAATTTTGTTTGGCAGACCAAGACGAGAGATCAAATGGCATTTTGAATGTACATAAAGTCACTCACTGCTGTCACCTGGATTATCTACTGGCTTGCAAAAATGTGTCCAATGGGTGTCTGGAGCTACAAAGCAGCCTTGCTGAATCCAGAAACTTCCACACAGACACCTACTAGTATTAGTTACTGCGCTGCAGGCAGCTCCTGGTGACAGCTTCCTCTGAGCCCTAAAGAAATGCTTCTGATAAATAAGTTTTTGGTCATTCTTTGGAGACAAATCCACCACTTTCTACTGAAAGCTGGGGGTGGTGTAGTCCTGATCAATGTGAACCTTTCACATGTAAAGAAGTCTTCACTAATATTTGCTTGCAGGTACTTAGACTCTGGCAGATCTTAAAACTGCCTACAGAATGATCACTGCTGTATCCCCTAAATACCAACAATTATAGCACACATAAGGCTTATCAAGCCAACAGGTACATCAGCTTTCAAAACTGCAGATGAAGGGACATAGGCTGGTAAAGACTTATATTTCTGCTCAAATGAATTAACTTTCCAAGGAAGGTTACAGGAGTTTCATCCCAATGTTATATTTTATGTAAAATCTGCAGTGTAGAAGTAAATACAAAATGGGTTATGCAACACTGGGGGCCTGCAGAGGGGTTTAATTGCCTTAAACAGTGACCTCTCACTCCATTCTGAAACACTTATTAGGAGGTGCTGAGGAATTCCTCTGAAATATTCTTTATGGTTCAGTTGGCATTAAGTCCTGCACAGGAGAATCCAAAAGGGAGGCAGTGTCAAATAGTAAACATGCTAACATCCTATCCATGCCAGCATATTCTACATTTTAATATAAGTAATAGAGAAGTACTCTGTGTGTCTTAGGGGTAGGGATAAAAATTCAACCAAGAAAAAATTGTCTGTAAGAGCTCCTGCAAAAAAATCTTCATTGAGTTAACATGGAAAAGATGCTCTACTTCCAGATGTGGACTGAACCTGTTTTGAGGTGGGGACAGTGTTTGCTTTACATACACATCATCTGGAAGACAACTTCACTAATGACATAAAGAGACTTCTCCATTACTCAAAATATGCACAAAAACATTGAAATACCTGTACTTCAGAGAAGACAAGTGCAAGTCTCACAAAGCTGTGCAACATCCACTCTAAACCCCAGCAGAGGAGCCAAAGAGATGAGCCGGGCTGCAGCTGATTAAAACAAAATGTTAATAGCATTCAGAAACATCCACTTTTTAAGAACAATCTATCCAAAGCAGAATGTGTCCCCCTGACAGTCACGTGTCAGATGACTGGGACCTAGTAGGTGCCTGGTCTCTGGCAGTGTGTCTTATGTAAGGTCCTGTGCTAGGACAAAACAAGGAATTCTACAGGGAATTGTAGAAGGGAATCTGAGCAAGCTGAATCCTCTTCCACATTATGTGCAAATGGTGATTTCTAAGGAGTTTTGTTAGGAAGAAAAGATCAGCAGGTTAGGAGTCAAGTTGTGAGTGGTTCATTTTTCATTGTGCTCAGTGTGGCCCTTCCCTTCCTTGAGTGCAATATAAACAGTAATTTTACTGGCCAGGGAGGTAGGTCTTAGTGTTTGAACATTTTCAAGGTCTAGAAAGGACAGATGACATCAATTCACTTGCTAAAGCTCCATCAACAGTATTTCTGGGTTTAATGTTCTGTATCTCCTTATCAGATTCTGAAGCCATCCATTGTTCTTCTGTCCTAAACTGAACTGCAATTTTGGGTTATATCTTAACTTGATCAAGAAATCACTTTGCAGATTTTTGCTCGATAAACAATACCTGGTATAAACTGATGCTGCAATTTGTTCTCTAGGGGTGAATGTGGATTGAGAGAATATTCTGAAGTTAAAACTGTGACAATAAAGATCCCTCAGAAGAACTCCTAAAATGACAAAGGATCGTGTTGTGCAGAAGAGCACATGATGCCACCTTCTCTATTCCTTATGGAGACCAGCACTCAGGAATAAAAAGTGTTACACAATATATATTTAAGAAATTAAGTTGCAACATATATACTGGGCACATAACTGCGTAGGTAATGCAAACCAACTCTGCATGTTTTCATAAAACTCTCCTGAGAATCGTTACATCTTTATAAAACAAATCATAACGAGATAAAATTGCTACTGGGCATCATTTAACAACGGTTCCAGCTATAAAACTGTTAAAAGCAAATGCATGCACACACACATTTATCTCTTCCTTAAATAAACAAAATAAGTCTTACTGCTTTCAGGCTGCATTCTCAGACCTGCCTTGTACTGACACTGTAGTTTCAATTAGGGCTCTACATGCCAGATTTTACCCCAAAACACTAGCAATGAACAACACAAACAAGTGTCATTGATGTTCTTAAAAAATAAAAGATTCTGAATGGTAATGGCCCCAAACCTGGCATAGTGGCAACTTTCTAATTAGCATGCCTGCAGAAAGAGGTCAGATTGGGGAGGGAATCAATCTGTTGCATGGCCAATGAAAGCCAAATACTTATCAGAGAGATTTGGCTTTCATGGCTCACAGCAATTTGGATTTCAAAGCTTATTTTCATAATTATTTTATGTCTTGCTGTAAGCCGAAAGTCCTCCTTCATTTACAGGAACTTGAAGGGATTTACCTGCCTGCCAAAAGAGCAAGGCCAGACAGGGTGGGTGGGTGTTAACGAGAACAGGAACAGATTCCAAGGCTTCACAGAATATTTTAGCTTTCACTGCTTGTCTAGTTTTGTTGTTGTTGTTACTGTTGTTGCTTTCACCTTTTTTCTTTTTTTAAACAAATATCTGCACGCACAGGCTCCATTTATTCATCTGCTATTAAACTGCCTGTGATTGCACTGGGAATCATTAAGTACTTGTTACAGCTTTTACTAAATGATGTCTTGCCATCCTCACCATGCTTGTTCACCTCAGGTGATGTTACTGGCTGGTACTGAGCTTTCAATTATTCGGAGTTTTTTGGTCCAGGACAAAAATATGAGCAAGTTCGTTCAGAACTGAGGTGTTTAAAGCCTGTCACATTGTTACCTGCTGCCTACAGAATCTCTTCAAATCTATCACTGACAAATTAAACACTATATCTTTCTTTTTTCAGCTGCAGAGCTCATCAATTCCCCAGTTTTGGGTTTTTTTTAAGAGGTTTCATTTTATGTTTTAACTTAGAATTAAGAAAATCTATTTTAGCAGTACAGTAAATCATCCAGACAGTGTAGCTGCGTGATCTGGGGTGCAAGGACAGAATTACAGCCTCAGGTGTAAGCTTTCCTAGCTGCAGAGTCTATGCTATGAATTGTTGAAAACTCCAGCCCTGATCAGAAACAAACTTCTGCATGTTCTTAACTTCCTTTGGTCTCTGAGGAATTCCTCTTAGATTTGAAGTTGTATGTGTCCTTCAGCATACTGCTGGGTCAGGACAAGAGTCTCCAGCATTTCATAGTGTGGTGGCCCTCAATATTCTGTAACTCGTGTCAAACTGTGTATGTGTTTTTAAGCAATACGTCTACATGTCATTATTCAGAACTGACAGTACCTTCATAGACATGGAGATAAATCGAAGTATTCCTGAGCTGTTAAATTCAAATGCCATATACTTCTATGGTGTATGTCAGCGTGAAGAAAAACAAAATACAGCAAGTAAGAGATTAGTTATCTTTTAAACAGCAATATAAAATGTGAAAAAGGAGATTTTACTTCTTTTCTCCTATTTACTTAAAAAAAGAAACTTCCTGTGCTTACAGCATTTACACCATGTACTCTTTTGTATTCCTTTCATGTATTTTGTATGTCTGTGCTTTATTCCCAATACATTCAGGTAAATAATATAGAGTTGCCATTTTTTTTCAACCCTGTCACTGCAGCTCCATTTGATGTACATGGATTTGTGAAATCCTTTTTTAGATGTACCATCTGCATGGATCCAACAAAACATTTTTCCAGTCCCTGCAGCTTTTTGTTACAGTTTTTAATCATGTATATAGTTATATGTTATTAAAAAAGTAAAAGGATATTTTCTATGAAGTTTTTTCCATTAAAAAGGTTTAGAGAAAGACTTTAGACTGTGAGACTCCTTTATTATTGACAGAGCTATAAAAATATTAAAAAAAATATTTTCTTAGCAAAAGATCTGCTCTCACAGTAGCTTTATTTTCATTTGCAAAACTGAATGAAGTAAAAGGCCAATTACGTTTTCTGGAATATTATTGCAGCTGTATGAAAACACTTGTGAATTGCAAATCTAGGTCATAGTCAAAGTTCATCCTCACCCTTATGGTCATAAAGTTTAGCTATTGGGGCAGGTCTGAAGTCATCAAAACCAGTGGGACACCCTTGCAAACTGCTGCATCACAGCTTGATTTTTGGATAATGTCTTAAAAAATCATGATGCCTTTTCTTTCTCTAGTAGATGTTTCATAAAGATTATTAAATTAACGCTCAGACCTTTTATGGAGAAATAGTCTACTTAACTTTGATTTCAGAATACTAAAACTGGACAAGGACAGACTGAATTCACAAGGCCAGGTACTATACAACTCTCCCTCAGGGAATGCCTTTATTCCAGATTACTTTCATTGCCAGGAGCTGCATTCCTTTTTGAAATGGTGCCTATTTAGGTAAAGTTATTACTACTCAGTTATTACGGCCAAGCTACTTCATTGTGTGGCAAGCAATGGTCATACCTCAGTGTCATGGAATAACACTGTTGGTTTAATCAACATTTGAGAGGCAATCACAATGAAGTAACTTGACTAGAATAGATGGGATAAAAGAGAATACTACTCAATAATTGGAAGGAAATTGTATTCTTAGGAAGGAGCACTGTTCTTGAAAGTCTGGAATATCAGGTATATATTAGGCAGAGTATCAGTTCTATTTAACTGATGTGGACAACTCTGTTGTGGGATTTGCGTGGACAATTAGCACTTTCCATATTCCCCAGCTCTCTGACCCACTTGCCACCTGTCTCAGCACTCCAAGCAGTCACACAGACACAAGCAGTGGAGACCTTTTATGAAAGCAAAACAAAGGAATGGAGGTTGTTCTGGAACCCACTAAAAACAAGGAGTGTCTTCTAGTGAAATGACAAAAGTTTAGTCCATAGCAAGAGTGGACCTCCAGCCAGTGAAGGTGAATGTATCAATAAAAATGCACAGGCATAGTAAAGGGAGAATTTGGAACTAATTGTGCATTTCTTCTAGAAAAGGATGTGAAGAAAGGCAAAAATGTTCAATTCTGTGGCCTTCAGACAAAGCAGTGGATATTGATACTACTTGGATAGCATTCACACATTTATTGGTGCCGTTACAGAAAATGCTCTTGCTCTTTCTCCCCACAGAGGCCAGGATGAAAAATCTTGCCTTGCATATGCAGTGACACCGTGTGTCACAGTACCCTGTTATTTCCCAGTTCTGTCCTGGAAAAAGACAACCATAATAACCCAGAACTCAGGGCACCAGCTGGTCTAGAGAGGAAGTCAAAGACAAGCAAGACACTGTCCTTTTTACTTATGACTCTGCATGGTTACACGTAGAGCTCTGGAGAGCTACATTTACCACCTTACATTTGCATCCATACGTCTCCATTTACTGCATGCTAAGTCCATCAACACAGGAAGTTATTTTTCTCATAACAAGTTCATACCACAATGACTGATATTCACAGTGCTATATCTATCAGGAAGCAGGAAAAGCCTCTGTGGCTATTAGATGCCATCAGCATTCCCAACCCATTCAAACAGATTTCTCTCAGCATATTAGACTACAGCTGCATAAAACGCATCTTCCTCCCTTGTCCTCATTAAACACACAGTCTATAATTCTTTCTGTATCTTCACTGTATCTTCTGTGTCTGCTGACAGTGCACAGGTATCAGGGAACTGTGTGTGGCTCACCCAGAAAGCTCAGGAACTCCTGAAGCAAGTGCAGGACTTAAGCATGAAGTTGGGCCATTTATAAGGACAGGTTAGTCTAAAGTGAGAATAGTGGTATAATCTCACATGACTGAAGTGTGGCTAGAATATGCTACTACTAAGGCTTGAGCATGGGGTCCCACTTCCCTCTTCCACCCAGCACAGTGTGGAGTGCTGGGATGCTGGTTTCAATTAGCACTTTCCTAATTTTTCTCAGAGGACCGGAACTGACACGCTGGAATTCAAGGTTAACACAAGTAACAGATGATTACAGCTGGCTGCAGCACAAGTTCAGGCATTTCAGTGGTGCAGAGCAGGTTAAGTACTCTGTGCAGCCACAGCTGCTACACTGGGTAGTGCTCAGCACCAAGCGCCTGGTTATCTGTGCCTTAGGCCTAGAGGCTGCTCATACACACAGGACTGGGAATCTGTCCCAAAGAAAGTGAGGAGAGGCACAAGGCTGATTTGCCTCTTTCTAGAACTGGTGTAAGTCACCACAGCTGCTGCATAATGTCCCTACCCAAGTCCCATAACTTACTGCTAGAAAGGGAGAAAAAGCACATCTGCATGCCCCTGGTTCCTAAGAATCGTTGATTCTGAAACAGTTCTGCCAGCTGAGTTTACATCTTGAACCCTCACTAAAAGCCAGCCTCATCCCACTAGCACAGGTATCCTAGAGCTCAGTTGCATCATAAAGACCACAACTGTTTTTTTCTGATAGCATAAATTTAAATCCACTCAAACCAGTACTGAAGAGAGACTCCACCTACAATCCACTGCTTCTTTATGGTGAGCAGTTGCACTGTTACTTTTCATGGGTTATTAGGATGAGTTTCATCAAATAACAGAGGCTGGCTTGTACCGTGCAAAATTCAGCAAATGTATTTTTGGTTCTGCCTGCAGTGCCAGGAAGCACTCCAGGGAACACTTTTTTCACCTGATATCATGTGAAATTTATAAGCATTATGGAGGGTCTTTGCCATCATCTGTAATACCCTGAAGTTGCCAGTGCCCAGGAAGGCTGGGACATCTGCTGGGACAATCTGCCTTAAGGATCAACTGAGTCTACATTAGTGTTATGTTCCCCAGTGCATTACTGCAACCATTCCTTGTATTATCATTTCATCCTAGTATTTAACATCAAATCCTGCAATACCAGGATGCTTTCAAGGTGTTTTTAACTGCCTGGAGTCTCTTGATGAGACAAACTACATAAACCTGGATTGTGCAACCACCCCAGCAACAGACTGTAAGAAAAGCTCCAGCTGCAGAGGTTGCCAAGGAGGCTGTGCACACAGGAGGCTGGAGTAACCCAAAAGGGTGCTTGTGAAATGTTTGTGCTGCTGGCAGGCAGCACATTGCCAGGACAGATCACACATCATGCATTTGCACATCAAATGAAGCTGCACTGGTCTGAGAGCATGGGAAAGGCCTGTCTTGAACGGCATGTGTCCTACTTCCTAAACATGTCTATTTTACACTTTACACTTGGTTATTGGCCAGATTGAAAGTACCGCAAGTTCCCCAAAGCTTGTCGTGTTGCCTTTGAAGTAGAACTGTTTGGATAATGTTTCCTTTGGCAATTTATCTATGTAACAAAGCAGGAACTTAACTGCATTGGCCTCTCGACAATCCTCCACTCGCTTTTGTCAAAGTCTTCTCATACTCCTGTGTATATGTGCTCTCACAGAATTTGATCATTTTTTGTGATCTTGCTTAGCCCCTCTCCTCCTCCCTTATGGTTCTGTATGGTGAAGTTGGTGCTTGTATTAACTCACTTAATTCTGGGGGTTTTCCCTGCTCTGTGTATGCCGGGCTGAGTTCCCATTTCCTAGAACATAAAATTAGCAAGATGTGTGTGTGCACCTTGCTCCTGCTACCAAACAAAAAAGAAAATGTGTTTCTACTGCTTGCCCTTGCAAAAGAGCTTCAGCTCATGGTGCACCTCTTTTCTCTCCACACTCTCACCATACCACAAGATGGGACATAGAGCAGGATCTTCTGAGAAGTTTCTGCTGTTTTCTGCTTTCTGTTGGTCCAAAACCTCTCTCACGGTCTTTGGCACTTGACATCTAATCTCAAAGCACAGTGAGTGCCTGGCAAGAGAGGCCTCCTTTTAATTTTTGATTTTGAACATCACAAACACTCAGGTTTCTGGGAAGGATGCTGAATGGAAAGGCACTCTTTGCTCCCACCAAGAAACTGCAGATAAGGGATTTTGGCTAAAGCACTCCCCATTAGGGGATACCTAGTGGCATCTGACACTACTAGGTCAGAACTCACAGCTTTTTCATTCACCAGAGATTGTGGCTCTCGCTCAGAGCTGGCTGGTGAGATGCCCTATCCCAGGCTATACAGCTATGGGGACTAAGTAGAAAGACTTTAATCAAATCAAGTATTCCAAGGAGTACAGAAAAGTCACCAAATACTCTTCAGCCTTATTCCTCCATCATCCTGTGCATAGATCTATTTTAAATACAACCTGGCTGTGAAATCAGGGAGAAAAACATATTGTTGCCAAAGAAATGGGCATTATCAGAGCTACCAGCCTGTTGTTCCTGAGTAGCCTGGAGCTCCTGAGCAGTACCAGGAAAGCTCCCACACCACGATGCTGCCTTACTGCCCCAGGGCTGCCTTACCACAGGGGTGCCATGTCTGGTGTGAGGGAGGAGGCTGCTGAGAGCACCATGCCCCTTCATCCTGGCATGAAACTAAACTGGACCAAGACCCTTTCCTGCAAATCTCTCCCATGTTTCTCTACAGTGCATACTGCACACCTTAAGGCAGAGGAAACCACTGCTACACCGCTCCTGGGAACGGCTAAATTGTCCAGGTCTCTGAACACACCAATATATAGAGAACCACCTACTCCCATAATGAGATACAGCAAAACCCAGAGCAATTCCTACTCTATCTTTACTGCATCCAAGCCTCTCCAGAAGTCTTCCCTTGCAGCATTTGCCTCCCAAGGACAAACACATTTCTGGGGAAAAATGCCCAGGAAATACTGTTAAAATAGACTTTCACAGGAGTTTCCTTAGAGAGTATCTGACACTCCACAATTCCCATTAGATTCCCTTTTGTGAACCTTTCTGATGACAGTATTTCAGATCACTCTAGTGGGAAAATGATAGTAGGCTCCAGCTGCACAGTTCCTTTCAAAAAGACACAGAAAGATGCACATATCTCCTGCATCTGTAGCAACTTCATAGTCAAGTCTCTGAGACAAATGTTTTAATTTCATATTCCATTACAGAGACATAAAAACAACTATGACAAAAATCACTCCTGAAACTGTTTCTCAGTGTTCAAAATCACCTTGCAGCTCTTTTCTATGAAAATACCAAGCCTGTTTTCTTCCCTGTAGTGAACTGCATGTGTATTATAGAAGGGCTGGTGCAATGCTGTGCTAAAAGACAGGACTGCTGGTTGCTTTCTATTGTAAAAACACATAGAGCATCCCAAGCTCTTTCTCAGGGTTTTGGCAAAGAGGCTCTTTTAACTAACTGTGTTCTTAGGTAGAACAGCAACAAATGACTTGATGATTTGTTTTTACAATGTCCTCTCTGGGAAGACTAATTACCAGCTAACCTTCTAGCATGTAGTTTCAGACATGAAAAGAGTGAGGCCCCATTCCTTTTCAGGAAAAATTCATACTACAGACTGCAGAATCTCTCTGGGTGAGGGCATTTTGCTGAAAGTTTCTAAAAGCTCTAAGATTATGGGCTGGCCAAAAGATTTCATGATGCTTTTAGAATTTTGCTGATAGAATGAAAAAATTTAGAATGAAAAATCGGGTGGAAAAAATCCCACACTTTCCTCAGTTTTACTATTTGTCTCTTCGGAGTAGTAATACAGTCACCAAACCAAAGCCACTGGAAATCCTGTTCTCAGCTGTTTTGCTGACAAAGCACAGAAGAATAAAGGTAAATTTCATGCATTAGTTGTGGAACTTGTGTTCAGCAGCAAGAACCATGTTGCACAGAGCATTGTATTGTGCCACCAGCAGATTCTGCCTGAGAAAGGAAATCAAACTGATGGGCTTCTTCCAATTTGTCTTTGTTTCACACAAAGTTTCAGGACGAGCAACTTTTCTTCCTTATTATTCTTCCTATTGGACTTCTTTCTCCCTTCTTAATTCCTCTTCCTCTTGGAGTAAATGGTGCCTCTCCAAAGGTCTGGGCTGAGACAAAGTCTGGAA
This sequence comes from Aegithalos caudatus, assembly GCA_013389925.1. Lineage (NCBI taxonomy): Eukaryota > Metazoa > Chordata > Aves > Passeriformes > Aegithalidae > Aegithalos > Aegithalos caudatus. Next base: position 2,621,010 of record WEIU01017782.1, read on the forward strand.
TGTGTACGTATCTCTGCTGGTATTTTCCATTTGGGAAGGCCAGGCTTCTCATTGGACTGTGTTCCTGGGTGATTTAGATTGCAGAACCAAGGCAGCAAACATCTCTGAGTTTTCTGGCTCAGGCACAGCAGGCAGTGTTTGGTAAGTCACCACTCACAAGCCTATCTTCACCATCCTCTCCATTCCAACACACCTTTTCCCCAGTTGTAATTATCAAGCTTTACAGCAAGTAATTTTGTAAACTCCTGTTACTGGGCAACTAAGCAGCAGCAAACACAGTATATGTTCAGAAATCATTATTCAAGCATGTTTTATAACCTTTAAGATAAAAGTAAACTTGATAGGTTTTTAAATCTTTCCCTGCTTTGAATGTTATTAAAGCTCTGGAAGATGTGCTTGATTACTTTAGCTTTGGTTGCAAACCATTGCAACCACAGGTTAATTAGGATCTGAGCAACTGTAGATGCTGCTGAGCAGAGAGAAAAATTGATAAACCAGGACAAAATTTACAGATGGGAATGGGGAGTGGGAGGCTTAAATGGTTTTTCACTTCCTCTTTTCCCCACAGTCCTTAGCACACCTCGTACAGCCTCATGCCCTGCTCCCAGTCATGCACTTGATCTCCTGCACAGATCCTCCTCTACAACTTTCCTTTAAGTGGTATTATTTTAGAAATTTAAATAAAAAGGTTCCTCTGCACATAAGACATCTAGTTACATAAACCTCATACAATATTCAGAATTTCCAGAGTCCATATAAAATCCAAACTCATGCATTTGCTTCAGCTGCTTATTTATGTCAGTGATTTTTAAGAAGTTCAGACCTGGAAAGAAACTTGTCCTCTATTCATGAGACTGTAGATATCATCACTTCCTATGGAATACATTTACAACACAAATAGGCTTTGGATGATCTACAAACTGAAGTTACAAGAACTGTGGGAGTTCCAGTTACAAGGTAAGCATCCATTTTGAAACTGTTCTAATAAAATCAAGTTATTTCAGCTGCAATGGCCTGCAGGGACAACAATATTTGCTTTCTTTTGCAACATCTTTGTCAATGCTTCTTCGTGGCACAAAAAAAGGAGAAGTTGCTAATTAATCACCTGATTATTTGTAGGCACTTGATCAAAACCACAGCCTCACTGTCCTCTAATAACATCCTAGATTTGGTATAGGCCTTGAAAATTTTAAAAGTAAAATGAAAATCTTTGAAGAAAATAATTATTATTATCATTTTACAGACAAGAAGGTGATTGAGAAAAAAAAAGGAGTAGCTTATCCCAAGATTAAAGAGGACAATCTGCTGCAAAGGCTAGGACTAAGCATGGATCTCCTGGCTCCTAGAACAGTGACCTGCTTGCTACTGTTTTATTACTTCTATTATTGCAAAGGAAAAATTAATACATGCAAACACATACACAGAGATGATGAGACTCTTGAAGAGTAATTCAGTCTGTCTAAAGATCTGTAGAAATAGAATTTACACTTCTGACAAACTAAGCTGAGGAAAGCCCTTGAAATTCTTTGGAGCTAATGATCTTTCAAGGCCTGATGTAGTGGGGTTTGATTTTCCTTGTGACACATAGCCACACCAGCCACTCACTTCTACATATTTAGACTCAGAGCAGGATCTCTCAGCTAATTAATAATACCATCAGCTTTCACCACGGCTTGACCATAAACAAATGAGCTTTTCAGCACTTGTATCACTCTCCTGCAGTTCTGGTGTGTTGTTTCCTTTTTCTCCACAGCCAAGTGGCAAGCTCCATCTTGGATACACCTGTGATTTATCTGTTTGTTTGTTTTTACACATACATATGTTCAGGCTGCAGGGTTTTGTTCAGATGGACACAATTCAGTCCCTTGCATTCCCTTTCTCTCCCCATTCCTACAATTGCTCCCCACAGGAGCAAACAGGTGAGTTTGCAGAGGACCTAAGCGCTGTTCATCCCTGCTAAGTTCACTAGGAACTGACTGTGTTCAGCACCCAAAAAAACCTAGGATATACAGATATTTGGGTATCTGTGAAGCATTAACTTAAGGAAGCAATTAGTGACCAGTTAGGGCTGGTTGTGCTTACCACCAATTAATTGCAGCCTGACTAAAAATCTTTGAAAAGTTGAGTCTAGAGATGGAATCCCACCTGAGATTCCTAACTGAGGTCCAGCCAACACAGGCAGTGGCTCTCAGGGAAGAGCTCTACCCTGAGGTGACCCTGTTGACTGGATCCTTTAAGACATCACTTGGAGTTCAGACACACAGAGAAGGTGTCAGCACCTCCAGCACAGAAATATCAATTTAGAGCAAGATTCATCTTGAACAAACTCCTAATTTGGGAATCTTATTTTAATCTTATCCTCATTAATTCAGATCATAGTCAATGCTGTATGTTTTAAACTCACAGCTATTGATGGCTGATGGCAAAGCTCCATAACTATGTATGCAATGTGCTGGGTCATCCTCAGGGAATCCTGATTAGAGCTTATTACAAACTGTTGTGAAATCCTGAGGACTGAAAACACCAAGATGCCAATGAGCAACTCCACTGTAACACAGGCACATTAATACCTTGAGAATGTTAAAAAAAAAAAAATTAAAAAGAAAGCGCATGCTTTTTAGTAAAAAACTCTAAATTTTAGAAAAAATATATAGAAAAAAACCACAAACAGAAACTAGTAGAAGTTCATTCTGAGTTCTTGACAATCACCATCCTAAATGTTAATGATTTTGAAAAGTAAACAGATAATTCGTGTTGATATGCTTTTTCTTAAACTCTTGCCACTTAATTATTTTGGTTCCTTATGCACCTAAACATTTACACAGTGTTATTTATGCAGGCCTGTATATTATTTTCCTCTACTCTTTTCTTACTCGTCTTGGTCCTCTTTTTTGCTGAACAGCATATAGTCACAGTAGCTCCTTGCTCTAAGCTCCTGGTATTTTCTTTCCACAGTGCAATTCCCTCCTAGAAGGTACCAAGCACTACAAACAATTCATCTGCCTTCACAACTAGAATAATATGCTCAAGCCAGTGCAAACAAGTGATGCAATGCAAGCTGTGTTCTTCCCAAGGGTGGAGAGCACTCCCCAACCAGACTCTCAACTTGTTTCTTCCCAAGGAGAATAACTTGCAAGGTCACTTTTGAACCCTTACTTCCCATGGGGTGGCCACAGTCCACCCAGCAGAGCTAAGGGAAAAGAACATTAACCTTTGAACTGTCCTTGCTCATATACAGTGTGCATGAACCAGCACACAGCCATACATAACACTAATTAATTGCAGCTTCACTTGCAAGGATTCAAAGATTCTCCTAAACAACCTGAAAGAGCCCAAGACTATTAACAAATTCCAGTGACTTTATTCAGAAGCTCAAATGAGATGGAAACACCTAAGCCTGGTATAAATTCCAGATGCACAAGGCTCAATTATACTCTTAATGTTCCTATAACAGTTGCTGGCGATTTCCATACAAATCTATCATTCAGAAAATGTTTTAGCTAAAAGAAAAACACACAATCTAAATAGACATCTTCATACTGTTTGCTGTTTAAAGCACTGTGGAAATAGATAACACTAAAATACATTATTTAGTGTAACAAATTAATTGATGGGATTAGTACTACAACAATTCTTTAGTTATTAGTCAGGCTTCTTTATATGACCATAGTTTGATCACTTAAAATCTACGTTTGTTATTCTGATGAATATAAATGGCATTTTTATTATGATTTTACTCTTTAAGCAGCCAAAATATGAATCTCTCAATTGGCCCCTATTGGCATTTGGACTTCTGGCAGTTTTTCAAATCTGTAACTAGACATGAGCAGAAAAACATATAAAAGAAGACATAAATTCAGATGCATTAAGAAATACTTGGACTTTTGCAAAAAGTTGAACATCTCTGAACTCTCACCAAGGCTTAATACCCAAGTACACCTGTTGTCCTGTTCATTCCCCTGCTTCATTCCCATTCAGAATGTTCTTCATGGTTCAGTGTGCCAGACAATTTTTTCTTGTCATGACAGTCTCAATTCAGCTGAACCTAATTAGAAACCTCTTCTTGTGGCAGCCCAACCCATCCTCCACACCAAAGAATGGTGATAAGCAACCAGAGTTCTTAAAGGCCAGACCAATATTTTTTCAGTCTTTTCAGACATTACTAGCCCATAACATAAAAAAGAACACTTCAATGTCAGAGCCCTTTGTGATTGAATCAATAATCTTACCTAACAAGCTAAAGAACCTCAAAAAACTTACCATCTTTTGCCTTAAATATGTACACATATATCTAAGAAACAAAAAAATATCTAAACCAGAACCTAGCACTGCACATGGGAATGGACAGAACACATACAACAGATGCTTGTTACTCTGTACTACCAGGAGGTTCTCAGACTGTGCATGGGGGGGACAGTCTGCAGGCGGACTCTCATACCACCTCCCAAACACTGCTGCTGTGAGATTTTCTAGCTTCTTACAGGCAGATAAACAGCTTCTGGAGTGTTACAAAGGGCCATGCTTGAGCCAGGGTGGACTGGATTGGTCTGAAATTGTGCATTGCACACACAATAAATAAAGTTTTCTTGCACAGGATAATATGACCTATTCAAAATGCTGTCTTCATGCCCATAGCATTCCATAGCATCTAAAAGAATCACGAACCAAAAGTTTGACCTTCCAGTAGTTAACATCTGTTGTCCCAGTGATATGTTTCTCAACAAATATGTGCATAACACTAAAGATAACACGTGACATCGGTAAAGAAAAACAAAGCAAAACAAAACAAACATGGGAGGGAGAAAAGACAAGAAAAGACATCACATTTTTCTGAGCAGGGCAGAACAAATGTTTGACTGAGAAGTTTCAGGTCCGGCTGGGAGAAGGCCAAGACTAATTTAACCTTTGGTCAAATGGTTGGGAGTTAGCTAGTTTCCTTTTTCCTCTTACATCACTCCCAGAGATTTCGACAAAAATAATATGGCCCCGATTACATGACATTACGGGCTCTCATAACGCACTGGGGAGGATAGTGTTGAAACCCCTTAGAGACAAATTAATCCCAGCAAAGCAACAGCTGTAAGATTGCTATAAAGGGGGAAAACAACTACAATGTTTGCATTATGTACTTACATTATTTTAATATAACTTATTAAGGGGATTAGATTATTGGACTTTTTAATAGGTCTAACAGCTTTGTATCATCATGAAAATATCAGCTGTCAGGTTGCACGTAGTTGCCATTAAGGCATTTAACCACTCAGTACATTCCTTTAAAAAGCTAAAGCAGACCCAGGTATAAGATGATTTCATGTCCTTTCAGAAATTATATGCAGTCAGAGAACACGTGTTCTATCAGGTTTTTTTGAACATGCTGGAATGATCACCACTGCTGTCACCATGTGCCTCCTAGAGCCCTTGTGAGCACTCAGGTGTCAGGCACCTGCTCAGCCTGCCCAGCCTGGGACACTGCTGCAGCCGTGGCACTTCCAAATCAAGAATTCCCCAGCTGAAGCAAACACGAACCTCCTGTCCTGCTCTCCAGTTACTCCATACACACCCCCCTTTTCATAAACGTGTTAGCAAACACGTGCTGTTCTCACCTGCTATAAAATCACTCCAGTTGTAGCCCACACAGTTATTTTGGAAGAAGACAAACTGACCTAAAGGCGGATTCCAGTTTAAGCTCTCTCTCTGTAGCCAACCCACACACCCCTCTCAGGTTTTGGGGCTGCCACTCATGTGCTGCTGGACAAAGATCAATCACCTGCACCCAGTCTGGCAGAATCTCTCTCACAGCAGCCAGCCCGACGCCACATGTGCTCCAGGCCAACTAACGGGCCTGGAAAGCTGCAAAGTGGTCATTTCAACTGGGCCAGAGTGCAGAGGGTGTGCTGACCCTCGCTGTGTTCCTCCCTCCCACACCTCCTGCCCCACAGCACTGCCTCAGGCCTCACGCGTGAGCCCCACGCACCAGGCGTTCCGGGCAGGACGATGCTGCAGCAAAGGCACGACACAGGACAGGCCACGGGCAGGGTCACCTGGGGCAGGTGCGAACACAGCACAAGAAGAGATGCACTGCAAAGCCAAGCCGGCTGGAAGATGTCCCCAGCCACAAGGCTGGGACACGGCCGGGCGCCGCCCCTCGTCCCCGGGCCCGCAGGGGTAGGCGGCGGCCGGCGCTGAGGGCTCCACTCCCACCCTCACCGGCAGTGGCAGCGCCAGCCCTTACCCATCCGTGTGCCCTCACCGCGGCAGCGCTAAGCCCTGCTCAGCCCTGCCCTCCTCTCCTGGCCTGCACAGCAGCTCTGCCCGAGCAGCTGAAGGGTGCCCTTGTGGGAAAGACTTCAACGAAATCCATTGCTTTTTTGAGATAAAGCAGCCAAAACTACCTCCCTCGGTTTATAGCAGCCGGTGGAAAGCTGTGCAGTAAGCGAGAAGTGCAGAGACCTCTGCATGTGTTATGAGGAGAAAGGAAGATGGTTTTTTTCCAAACTGAGAAAATATGCTCATATGGAACAGTATTTTTAGGTGTTTTGTGTTGCTACTTTGAGAAAAGGTTTTATCTTCCCTTACTTAGTTTGGATTGCACGTCTGCCTTCCAGTTTGGAGGAGTAAAGAGAGTTGGTCATGGTAACTGTGAAATATGACACTACGCGCATTTTTAAGAACTGGTTTTATATATGGTAAGGTTAATTTCATCTGACTAAATTGTGACTGCAGTTTGTTAGTGCTTTGTTTAATAAATTGCAGCTAATAATGTCATGAGTATAACAACTAGTTCATAATATTACAGATATTGCTGTGAAACTTAGCGCATATTGCAACTTAATCTTATGAAAAGCATAAAGCAGTTTCATGAAAATTTGCATTGCTTTTGAATAAGCACCATTTTTTATTTAAAACTGTGTTTTTTAATCAGGTGAGACAAGATATGACTAAATATGCTGTTATGTTTACCCTTATATACTTCATGAAAACATATGGATCTCATGGCAGATTTTAGGAACATACTACCGGACTTGTACCTTGATGAATGCTGTATCACGTATTGTATGTAATCCACAGGGGTTTAAATATGTAAAAATCCACAAGGGCTTAAAAAACATACTGTCTTACAGAAATTTTAACATAATAAAATAAAATGTGGAAACTTGAGAAGAAGTAATTAATAAAAGCAGTGAAAGCTTGCACACTGTGTTAAAAGCTCAACACTACCCCCAAAGTTAAAAGCTGTGAAGGCATATGCCTCTGGTGTGCAGGCTGCACTTCAGGCTGGGCTGGGCTGCTGCCCATCTGAGGGCTGCTAAGGTGGGCCAGAGACCAGAATTCTCGCTGACAGCTCGGGGCAGGCTCCTAAAGCCAGCAGCTGAGAGACTGTTACTTGTTGCTGTATAATTCCCACTCACACTGTTCACAAAGTCACGGCTCTGGTCTGCTGTGAAATCAGAAAGATGGAGGGGCTTCCAGGCCACAGACACTGCCAGGTGTGTAGTGAACATGCAGCTGCCTGCTGTGCCTTGCTGAGAACAGGGCTCCAGCAGTCAGATCTGCCCAGGGACCACTGCTGTGCCCTGGCAGGGCCTTCCTGTATTTCATGAGGGCAGAAAGGGCCTGTTGGGGTGACATGCTGTTTACAGGAGGTCTTACAGATAAGAAATTACCTGTGTTCTTGTGGAGAGCAGAGCTGACACTTCTTAGGAGATGCAAAGTATGTCTCAAAGACAAGGGTCTCCACTGCTATGCAAGGTATGCTTTGATGTTATTCCTCTGAATGATCTTTCAAGATCCACTGAATTGGAAAGGCATCTCTGCATAAGGTGGAAGAAACAATCAGATCTGTTAAGTAACAAGGCCATAACACAGCACTTTCCTTGAAATGTAATTGTTCTGCATACATGCAAAAGATATACAAGTCTGCTGGGAAATGAACAAGGTCTTTCAAAGATCATTCCAAACCTGGAAATCAAGAATGTTCTTACTTCATGAACACCTTGTTAACTGTATACACTTTAATGTTTTTTCTACAGAAAGTTACAATCTAAAGTGTATGGCTGTCCCAGAAAAAAAAAGGGCGAGAGAGTAGGGTAAAAAATACAAATATGAGCAATCTATGCCTTGCAGAGTTATTTTTCAGTCCTATACTGTATGAGAACTGTAATCTCAAGCAGGGAATAAGTGCACTAAGCAAATGAGAAAAGCCCATTTAAGTGTAGCCCAAGGTGCAATGACTACAGCTTTTTTTGACCTGCAACTGATTCTACAACCTTGCCACTGTGAAAGGCCTGATCCTGGCTATCCTCCACCATCTAAACAGATAAGTGCCATTTGATCAGCTTTTCTCTAGCATTGCAAGTAAAAAGGCTGGATGTCTAAGTAAAGGAATAAGATAAAGAAACCTAGGATGGTAGCAAGCAGACTACTAAAATAACCTGCAGCATAACAAACAGTCTACATGAATGCCAACCCATAATAATAGTGCTCTGAAAATTGACTGTTTTCAAACAGGACATTAGAATATGCAATACTGTTCAGCCATTAACATGCAAAAGTAATCACTTGAAGAAAAACAGGGACCAGTAATCCATGGCACTTACAGCCAAGAAAAGTCAGCACATAGATGAATACCTTGTAGGAGGCCCAGTGTGTGACTGAGAGCTCAGGGTTACAAAAGCTGTAAAGAGGTATCCATGGAAAGTAGCAGCTTGTTCAACCACACAAGGAACGGCCATACCACCCATCAGCCAGCCCATCTGGAAATGAACAGGAAATGGGAAGTGCTACTTTGCCAGAAGAAAGTTACTGCCATCAGCTCTCATCTACTTGCATCCTTCACCCCTAACTGTAGAATACCCAGTTTGGATAGCAAAATAACAAACTGGCCACTGACAGAATGCTGCTTACCCCAGAAGAATAACATATTGTTAAGTCATTTCCATGGCCTAGTTGAGTAATTTTAGTAAAGTTGCTTGTTAAAAATATGGGACCATACATTTCTAGTAATTACATGATGAAAATCTTAGGGCTTTCTAGAGGATAGTCTGGTAAGGGCAAACTCATCAACATAGTATATTTAGAGAAGCAATGAGATCAGAGTTTGTGGCACTGTTATATTTCAGCCTTATTAATGATTGCAATATGGAAAAAATATCCTTTTCCAGGACTGACTAGTCACAATCTGTGTGATTGGGTGAAAGAAGGGGGAGATAGCTGAGGTTGCTGTCCTGAGTTTCTGCACTAAAAACCTTTGCATGATCCAGCTTTTAATAGACTATTATGACATATTAAAAATAACATTTTTAAAAACCAATATGCAGTCTCACTGCATATAAATGCAGACCCATGCATACATGCATTTACTGAAAGATATATTTTTCCTTAACTTCTGAAAATGAGAGCCATGCTGGCAGGCAGACTTCTCAAATATCTTCCATTTCATGGTACACTTTTATGGTGGGAAGTTATTGACATCAGAAAGGAAGAATAATGAAACTGAGGTCACAGAGTTATTTACACTGGCGGGTGGATCCCACAGCATTCCTGTATGATTCCATTGTTTTGATGACCCTCTTTTTGGGATTCTGTCACACATTACATCTGATATTTGGATCTTGATAACTTGAAAGGGACACTGAGAGGTCTATTTGGTTTCTGTTACCAGTGAGTTAATACGAGGTTAAAAAGTCTGTCCGTGTTCAAGCCAATGGCATAATTCCCAATTACTTCAGGAAGTTTCCAAACTCCCTGTCCCAAAGTGCTAACAAGCCAAACAGAAGGAGCCATAGAGATATCAAGCTGAGCAAAGGACTCTTAACAACACCCAGGGAACATCCAGAGAAATCTGATTAAATTAATGAGGAGAAAAAAGAGAAAAAATAGTCAGCAGTATGCAAGTGCCTTTAAAAGGCAAGCTTTACTTTAAATTTTGCTGTCAAAAGGGAAATGTGGGAATTCTTGCCTTAAAGGCTTTTGTTTAGAGTTAGGAATTGACAAACCACTGCTACAAAAAGCAATAAAAAAATTGAGCACAAAAGGCATATTTAAATCATAAGCAAAAATCTCCCCAGAATTGAGATGTGCCTTCCTTTTGTTTTCAGACCATTGCTGTAAAGCTGTTAACCTTCACAGATACTGTACCACAGTCTGCCCAGCAGGAATTAAAAACCCAGGCCACAGTGATTGAAAAAACCAGAGTATTGACACATTAGCAACAAGGACGTGTACGTATGGCTGTGAATAACACAGCTCTGATCCTGGTGCAGAAGCCTAGGGCTTCATTACATTTAATTACTTCCGGCTTTAAATCAAGGCCTGCTTCAAAATGAGGGTGGCTGCTATTAAACTAAATTACTTTCCCCTCAAGCTTGTATGGAAAAGTACAGTACCAAAGGAAGACAGCTTCTATTAAAAAATGTATGGCAAAGGTGCTGCTGCCAGTCTAGAGATGGTTTGTCACTGAAAGCAGCTCATAGATGAAGCTTTATATGATACCTGTCTTCCATATTTTTTAAGGGAGAAATGTTTGTATTTGGTTCAGTTCCTTTCTGCCTGATTATTTTTGCAGTTCCTTGTGCTGCTCTGAACTGCTACATGACAACTGTTCTAATACAGAAGTCACACATCAGCACACTGATCCTTCTTCCTGTGGGCTTCCCCTGTCCAAGGTGGATATAGGGAGTGCCAGTACAGCACTCAGCAACACGAGGCTTCCCAGAAACAAAATGCTCTGACATGCAGGCAGGTTTGGATGCCCATGTGTTGGAGCATGTATTTCAAACATAAACACATTAAGTGATAGAAGAAACCTTCTCCCACAAAGGTCACAACACTTACATCCTGGACCTACCCAGATGACAGGCCCAATTAATACTGGTTAAAAAACCAGTACAAAGCAAAACACCAGGAACAGCCCTTGAAAATAATCTGCTGTGGATATACCAGATTCCTAGCAGACAAGCTGAAATTTAAATAAGGGATGGGTTACTCAAATCAAACCAAATACAAACTTAATGAGAATTTGCCCAAATCTTCTGACAGATTTTTTTAATCCCTGTTGTGTTTTGGCTCTCACTCATATTCAGCATCTGCTCTCTATCCTTGTTCACTATCTGAATATTTGTTCCATGCACTTAATTTCATTCTCTTTCATTTTACAGCCTGCCTGGTTCATTTGTTCATTCTTTGATTTGCCGTCACATTTTCTCAGCTTTTAATCTCTCTGCTTTTTTTCCCCCGTCTCCTGGCTTTATTTTCTCTCCCTCTCTCTCTCTTTTTTTTGCCTTAGCCTATACAGCCCTAAATTTCTCTTCCCTATTTCCCTGTTGCCTTCCTGTCACCATTTGTTTTCTATCACCCTGCTTTTCTGCTGGTTGATGTTGGAAATATTTCAGGAATTTGTAATTCTCAGTGCCATGAGAACCGTTATCTTTGCATTTTCACTGGTGAAAGTGCTCTCAGCATGGTGAAGATGATGAGGATGATGACGGAGTGGGCCTGGGACAGAGAGGCTTCAGATGGACTCTTCCCTGAGCCCACTTTGCCTCCAAAGTGGTACGCTCCAGTGTGGAATGTGCAAGAGGAAGCTGGGTCCGTGGGGAGTGCACAGGCTGGGGGCAGGGAATGTGTATTGAGAAACCTCAAATTCCACACAACAGAAATGAATACTGAAATAAAAGAGAGAAGCAAGATGAGGCACCAGCTGGAGAAGGGTTGGGGGGGAAGTTCAGGAAAAAAAATACACCCACCACCACCACACCCTAGCCTTCAAGTTTTTCTTTCATGCAGGTGCAGATGAGCAGCAGTACCAGCCCTTGCTAATATTCACTTGCTCTGAGTAGTAATACTAAGGAAGTCTCAGACTGCAATCTACCCATTATTTATTTCCCTGAGCAGGGTCAGGGGTCACCTTTAAAATAACAACTGCAAACAAAAGGCAATTACATGGAATAAAAAATGATCAGTGACTGAAAAAGCTGGCCAGTGCATAGAGTGTGGGGACTTGTCACTAGAATATGACAATATGCCAACTCAAAGTCACCACAGAGAGAAATATAAATAAACGGATAAGTAACTGTATTCTAATGCCTAGAGATGTCTCAGGAAAGGCCCATCAAAGGTTAACCAACCTGCTTTGTTATTGTTTCTGCTGCGCCTGCTATTGTTATTTGTATTCTGGTATCACCAAGAGGCCTCAACCAAGATCAAGGCTGTTGCTTTAGACACAAGATAAATACGCACAGGAAGAGAAAGTTCCTGTTTTAAAAACCTAAAGCTTAATGGATGAGATGAGCAAGTTGAGGAAAAACAGAGATAATGAGAAGTGAAATGACTCAAACTGAGTCACAGCAGATGAGTCTGAGAGCCCTATCCTATCTTTTAGAGTTGCAAGGAGCTGAATAGGAAGGGATTGGGAATATTGTGTATACTATTATGATTATTGTTTAGAAATGCAAGAATTCCACAGGCTCTTCCTTCCTTAGTGATGGAAGTCTCCTCTGTATGTACAGATAAGTTAGTGTTTGCCGTTTGCTCCGTTGGTCCTTCACATGCCCACCATAATGTCTTGCCATGATAAACATACATGGTACTCACAACCATTTACAGGTCATGTGCATGGTGAGGAGGATATGTTCAGCTAATATAAAGTATCTTGGTCTTGTCCAGCTCTTTTCCTTCATCCCTTCAGTTTCAGTGCTGGTTTTAGTTTCAAGAATTGTCATGCTGTCACAGACCAGGTGACCTCAATCAGTAGCAGGACTTAAGAGCTCCTTGGACTCTGTGGTTATCTCTGCTTCAAGTTCGCATTCTCCAAATACTACTGCAAAGAGTAGTAAAACACTTCCCTCTGCATTTCAGCTCCAGCTGAAATCCAAATACTAAAGCTAGTAGCTGATAAATGGAAGCCACATCTCTACAATGCATTGTGTCAAATAGGAGCAGCACAGCATAATGCTCAAAACCAGGGTTTCAAAATCCTCAGAAACATTTTGCTACAACCTGCTAAAGTAAGATAGTGCAGAAATGTCCCTAAATGACAACTGCAGACATACCAGGATGGGGCTCTTAAAAGAAGTACTGCCCATCACTCACCACCATCCATGTTTTTCAAAACCTCAGACTTTAAAAAAATGTAAAATAACCCCAGAACTAGTACTGTAACAGGAGCTACTCCCAAGACTTCAGGATGGATGCAGAATAGCTGTTAACATTGCAAGACACTCATACAATAATGAACCATAAAGTTTGTTCACACTGGGTCAACAGGACACAGTGGTACCATGTTTGAGAGATGCCTGTGCACTAAACTCACAACTATTGGAAAGGCTTTCAGCATGGGTCACTACTAACAAAGAAAAGTTCTCTTCTGAATAATAGAGAAGAGTAAGCAAGCTAATATCTGCAGAGATACCCTCCTCTACTAAAAACACTTTCCCCCCTCAAGATCAGAGGGAAGAACCCCTGAGCTGACCAGCTGCCAGTGCCAGTCACAGCATCTTCCAAGCACCACAGAAGCTCCAAGAAGACCCCTGAATATGGCAGAGAACACATTAGTCTTTTGTCCTCATGATTTCCCCTGAAATCCTATTAACTGGTTAGCAATGACTGGCAGTTACTGCTGCATTGATTTGACTCCTATCTTCAAAGTGTAAACCAAAGTAGCATGTTCATCAAAAGTCATTGAATGGTTTAAGATGGCCAACGAGAAACGAAACTATAAATTACAAAATGCTGACATGGGGAATAAGGAGAGTTTTCCAAAATCCTGTGAGAAACCAGTGAGGGGAGATACTTCCATGCAGGGTGCTTCTCTAAGAAGAGTAAATTCCTGAGGACCTATTTCAAAACTGTTTGGGTCCAGCATATAAAGATCCAAACCCAAAATGCACAGCAATGATCAGCTGAGAAAACAATTAGGACAGCAGAGTAGATTAAACACTGTGGCCTATTTAAAGCACTTAGAGGTGGTCCTTTATTCTCAATAGTCCTCAGGCATGTCAGCATAAAATTCCTAAAAGACAATGATCAAATTCAATGTACTTAATAAGGAGGTTCTCTTCCAAATACTTTAACTTCATTTGTGATCATTAAGCACTGGTGGTCTCAGGACACAAAAGATAGAGGGGGAAAGGCAGAAAAAGGACTCAGATATGAATCAAAAAATGTCTGATCATAAAAATACTTCAACATTACTTTCTAAGCTTTTGAAAAAATTTTGAAAATATCAGACTGGAACTGCTATCTCATATGGTGTTCAAAATATGGTATAGTTAAGCAGATGTGGCCACACCAGACAAGTAAGAACTTATAAAAAATTGTCAATGGTTTCTTGTGGCTCACCAACTAAATAGGTGTCAGCCATGTCATGCTGTTACAACAAAATGTAAACACAAGAGGACAGAAACAGAAGCACAAGCAGGAAGACAGAGTACAGTTGTAGGCTGGAGATAGTGAAGTTAAAATAATGAGGCTGACCAGGCATTCTGACAGCATGTTCTCTGAAAGATTCAATGAGCTGCAGGTATGCAACCTCACAAAAACACTCCAGAAAGTGACAGGTTGTGGGTAGGTTTGGATATAACAATAACAACCTCTGAACATGTAAAAGGCCATTAAAAAGGATAAAAGAGTCTGACCTCCATTAATTTAAACTGTGTCAGTGAAAGTTCAGATTAAGCATTAGGGAAAGCATTTTTAATGTTAAATATTATACTGGATTAGATCACCAGAAAAACTGTGGTGTCTTCATCACTGCACCCCTTTAAGAATAGTTAAACACTTATTTGGGATGACTGATGCAAACTGCATCACTTCTTTGGGCAAGGAGAGAGACTGGATGTTTGCTCAGCATACTGGTTTTTCACACTTTTCATTGCAGTTGGTCACCTGGAATAGAAGTCACTTCTCTGGACAGGGAAACATCACCAGACTTCTGGTAATGCTCATACTCAAATGCCCCAGTTGTCAGACATTCATGTTCAAGAATGGGTTTGGCAGAGTGAAAAAGGGAAGCTATCAACATGTCTTGAATGGTAATCTGGAGTCTAAAAAACAGAAAATCAATTCAGCTGTGAAAGACAGAATGCATTTGGGAGTGTCCTCAAATCACTTCCCATATTGAGAAATCACAGCCATAATTTTCTGTGCAAGTGACACAATTTTCAAATACTGAGGCCACCATCACATTACCTCAGGTACTATCTCTTTTCATGCTGTCTAATGCAAAATTATGCTTGACTTTTTCTGTGGAGAAGAGAGGGTAAGAGCTCTCCCTACAAGGTTTACGGGCAAAAACAAGAAAAAGAGGTTGACATTTTAAACTAACGCTCTTGATTTCCTCTTGTGTTATCTCCTTGTTCAACATGTCAATCTATTTGACTTTTGCAACAAAAATACAGTCAGACCAGTGCATATTGCATTTCAGAAAAGCTTTTGGTTTTGTTGGTTTTTTTTTTAAACATCTGTTTGGAAGTGTTAAGGTTCTGCTGAAAAACCTCACACAGATGTGGGCAGCATGCCATATTCTGAACAACAATAGAATCTCCAAGCATCCTCCCAGGACATGCTGAAATAAAATTCCCAAAGAAGAATGAAATCAAAGTTTTTTAACCCAAAATTTCTTCTGCTAAGCTGCACATGGTGCCATATCTGTGCACTTGCAAGGAAGACCAAGTCAGCTGTCATTTTCTGGCAGTGCCATGTATTGCAATATTACATTGAGTCCCATTTACATGGTCCCACAGTATGTTTTCCACTATCCCATGTCTACTGTACCCTAGCACATTAGTCAAAGGAGAAGAAAATAGGGGAGAAAGCACCACAGAACTCAGAGCAATTAGGTTTTGTTTGTTTGTTTTTAATTTCTTCTCTTTTGCCATTACTGTATCCTGTATGTGCTAAATATTTCCCAGGATGCTCCGCCCAAACTTAGTGCTCTCAATTCACCCATGCTTTTCAACACTTCTGGAATTCTCATCCTGTTGTTTCTTTCAAATTTCATTTTCTTTTCTCTTTTATTCCCCTACTTTCTTTACTTTCCCCCTCTGTTTTTCACAGTCCCTCTCATCCCTG
>WEIU01017783.1:26635-37601 GCA_013389925.1 Aegithalos caudatus
GGCGGAGCGCCCGCCGTGGGGAAGGTGCTGGAAATTTCGCGGTGGGGCGTGGGGGGGGTTCCCGCTGTGTGGGGCCAGCGCATTCCCCGGCACTCGCCGCCTCCGTACGTGCCCCCCGAGGGCTGCCGGGGGGCAGGCAGAGGGTGGCGAGGCTGGGCGGCAGACACTGTGTGTCCCTCCGACCCGCTGTGTGCGGCCGTGCTCCCCCTTGCCGCCCCAAGCCGCTGTGTGCCCCTGTCCCCTCACCCGGTGTGTGCCCCTGTACGCACCGGCCGTCCTGCCCCCCGGGTCCTGACCCACTCTGCCCCCCTCCCCGGGCCCAAACCCGCTCTGTTCCCCCGTGTCCCGGTCCCGAGCCCTTCTCTGCCCCTGTCCCCGCGGGGATGAAGGGCTCTGCGGAGCCTGCTCGGGTCCCGGTGCGGCGGGCTGGGAGCGCCGGGGGCGGCTGGGAGAATCCCCGCGGGGGCAGCCCGGGTTAAGTGGGACACGGGGGGAACACGCTCCCGCTCATCCTCCGTAGGATTGGCTCTGCCAGCTGCTCCAGGCAGCTCTCCTTTAGTCAGAGGTCCGGTATAGAAAGCTTCTGGCTCAAAGCAGGAGTTAGTTGACAAGTTAGAAGCAGCCATGCACAGACGGGTAGGGTGTAGTCTGGCTGTGAGCTCTGAATTGCGATCATCCTGATTTACCGTTTAGATAAGCCATTCTGAAAAGTCTTGGATTCGAGCCAAGGCTTTAAGATGGATAAAAGTCTCCATGTAGTTTTTTATTATAAACTGAAAGAATGACACTTTGGTGGAAAGACTTATATGCTTTATCTACAGTAGTAGAGATTCAATCCCTGACAGGTCTCAGTCGTGTTTGTTGTGTAAAGACCGAGTTAATTAGCTGCTTGTTCTTTCCAGGTCGGTAGTTTCATTTGGATCCAAAAACAGAGCTATTGGTGTTGCAGCTAAAAACCAGGTAGGTCATTTCCAGCTGCAAACTGTTGAAGTAAGGTGGGTGTAAAGAGAATTGGCTGGGTGTAGTTGAAGCTGAATAGCTTCAGTTTCTTTTTGAGCCTTTTATTTTTGAAATGCTGCACTATGCTGCCATGCTTTCTTCAGAGAAATGTAGGATGTTTTTGCTGGAATGCTTCTAGCATTCTTTCATTAATGTAATACTTTCCAGTTGAATATGTTCCTATTCTGACAAGTTAAGGTAATTTGGTTTATTTTCCTGATGATTGTACACAGGATTTTCCTTGTACTTGAAGGAAAACATTTTAAATGCTGTATATAGTTTCTTAAAATTAGATGTAAGGGGAGAGGTTTGGCTCAGATTCTTAAAGCTATTTAGGGTACCTTACAACCTTTGGATTTGCTGCAAATTAAATGCCTCTGGTTTTGAAGGTGCAAGCCCTTATTTTGGGTTGTTCCTTTTTTTTGATTGAGGTCCTCTGAAAGATTGAATGTTTTCTTTGTTAAAGTAGTATTTTCAGTTTAGAAGGAGAACTTAATTTCAACAAGTCTCAGAATAATAAAATAATGATTAAATTAGTCCTTAGGTATTGTACGTTGTTACATAACTGCTGCTGGGAGATCAAGCATGCAGCCTCCGCTGGCCTGTGCATCTCTCTTGTAGTAAAAGGACTGCAGTGGGTTTCCATGGAGAGAGCACTAAAGGAGACTTCATTCCACTGTTATAGCACTCTTCTTAATTTTGAATAGCTGAGGCAATACAAATACTTTACTTGTTAACAAGCACATGCACATTCAGTTACAAGTTAACATTTGGAGTAATGAAGTAAATTCATGTGTATGTTTATTCCTTAAATTTCGTTCTAGCATTGCTGAGTTGGCTGCTGACATTGTTACAATTCAGAAACTAGTATGATTCAATTAATGTGCAAAAATGAGTTGTTACTCAAAACGTGAAATTATCTGAATCCTGTGTACTCTGAAGAATGTTTCAGTATTGTTAAATTGTTCCAGTAGATGCTGTGGAAAACATGAAGTAAGCTGAGAGTGAGGCAGAGTCTCTCTTAGACTTCATTTACAAATGTGTGCTTGCAGTGATGCACACATGTGACTTTAGTTACCTTCAGACTAACCTGTTTGATGTTACTAGATTGAGTGTTTCATGCTTGGCTCTCCTAGCAGTTGAAGCTGAATATTTTTGCTAGGAAAAAAAAATGTGATACTTAAAAGGATAAAACATGACAGATCATTTATTTCTCTAGTAGTAAGTGGTCCAGTTTGGCTGATGAACTGAGATGTGAATTGTGTTTCTTTTGTGGAATGTGGAAGTCTCCTGACATGGACTACTGAGTGTTACATTTTTTGGTGTCCTAGGTTGTAGTAGCTACTACACAAGGAGTAAAAGGATTCTTTTCGTTGGAAAAAAATAAAAAGCAAACAAAAAAATCCCACAAAATAAAAATAAAAGAAGCTTTGACTGGTGACTTCTACAGTGTGATTTTGAGGGAGCGCTCAAAATACTCAAAGGTGCTCTCTTTAACATTTGAGAAATTGCTTCTGGAGCAAATTTTCAGATAATTTCTGTTACTTTTAGCTAAGTGTGGTTGCACTGGAGATGAGAGCAGTACGTTAGTTAACAGACCATAATTCTCAGCTTTCTTAATTGTGACTAAGCAGGAAGATATTAAAACATGCTACAGACCTAATGGCATACAATTACTCTAAAAATATCTTAAGATTGTTCTCTTAGAAAAGGCTTTGAGGTTAATTCTAAATTAGGCTATAAAAGCTGCCAGTGTTTGCTCTTCTCTGCCCACTACATGGTAATAATTCCTGCTGCTACGTTCTTCAGCCATACAGCAGTGAAATACATAGCATTCAAGTACTCTGAAGTTGTGGCTATACAAATAAATGAAACCATGCTGGGAAACAATCTTCAACACAGGAACCTAACTACTCAATCATGTTAAAGAACTGGAATAGTTCCTGGCATGATTTTTGGCCTGTGCTAACTTGTGCTTGTACTATTAATTGCTGAGCACTGTTTGGTGATTAGAATAAACCAAGGATGACTCTCAGCAGGGAGTCCAAGTGTGACATCTTTCCACAGACACAGCTGTCTGAAAGCTACTGTTTGTTGGTGGGAGTATGGCCTCCTTTTTTGTCAGGGAGCTTTTCTGTAGGAGAACTGTCCTAGTTGAGTAGTTTTCTGATACAAGATGTAGCTCAAATTCTTCTATTTCATGTGGAAAATTTTGTATGAAACAAGGAATTGATGCTTTTCTTTGAGGGTAGTCAATGCTAGAAATATTCCTTGGTGTGCTCAGCGCTTGAGTTGTTATCATGTAGTCTGTTGGTGCCTGCCTAAATCTATCCTGTAGATAATAACACACTTCTGTAATTTCTCTCTAATAAAATAGGATTAATTCTACTCTGAGATACTTGCATTATCTCTTAGCCTGCTCTAGTTGTCTGGTTTCTGTTGTGCATTGCATTTCTGGTAACAAATGTCACTTGCTTGCACTGGGGAGCTTGCATTGTAGTTTAGCACATACTTCAAGCTGATGTTAGCAAAAAAACCTTCCAAGTTTTCTATGCACTGTATTCTTATTTCGTCCAGTGCAAGAATTTGAGTTCCTGCTAGGTGAATATGAACAAGGAAATAATGTGATTTCAAAGTAGCTCAGGGAGGAACATGTAAGTAGTGAAATGTATGGGGACACTTCAAGTTGACGCTTAGTAACTAGGAAAGCCCTTGTTTGCACTTAATGTAATGATGCTTAAAGTGGAGGTAGTGTGGCTTGGGTTGGAGGGCGAGCTTACCAACAGAGAAACAGCTTCACATGTAGTTGCAATCTTTAGACATTTGAATTTGGTGTAAGTTCTGTCACCCAGTTGTAAGATGAGTGGCTCTGGTTGCCAGCACCATTGGCAGCAGAGTTCTCCAGTGCAGTGCACATGGGTGGTTTCCTGAACTGGGGGAATGTCACGGGGAGACAAGAGCTGCTAGAAGCCTGCAGCTCGAGTGGCAGTGGCTGATGGGACCTGGGTGGGGCCAGAAGCAGCAGCAGTTTCCCCCAAATATAAAATAAGCCCGTAGGGAGCACTGGTGACCAGGGTGTGGCACAGCAGTTTGCAGGAAGGGTGCTGGGGCAGTGCCAGCCTGAGCAGGGAGCAGTGCTGTCTGCTGGGGGAGAGCCAAGCATGGCTGGCACAGCTGCCCAGACAGCTCTGGCAGGAACATGCTGCCACCCAGGTGCCACCTGCAGGGTGAGCCCTGCTTTCAGTGCCAGAAGTGGGTGGCAGCTGTGAGCACAGCTATGGGAGCGTGCCCGGGTACTCTTCCACTTAGTGACAGGTCTCTGGCGGGAGGTGAGTAGATTGAGGGCTATCAGGGAGTGTGAGAGAGCGATGTAGTGGAATTGCACCCTGCCTTCCCTGGGACACACCTGGGAGGCAGACAGGACACAGGATTCCTTTCTCTCCTCTTCAACTGCTGGAAAACAGTGACTTGAAGGGATAGGGAGCAATCTGTCATGGAGGTTAAATTGGCCTTTGTCAAAATTACTTCCCCAAAGAAAAAAAGACAGGTAATTGCCATAGGAGACTCCCTTTAGAAGGGAGCAGGAAGCCCAATGTGCTGGCTGGAACCACATTTTAGGAAAGTCTGCTGCCTCTGTGGGGTCCAAGTTCCTACCCTGGTATGGCTGTCAGATAATTATCCATTATTGGTTTCTCAGCTTGGCAGCGATGAGGCTGCACCAGCGAGTCCAAGGGCAATCAGGAGAGATTTCAGAGCCTTTGAATGACTGCTTAAGGGATGAGGAGCACAAATAGTGCTATCATGAGGATTCTCTGTCCTTCCAGTTGCAGGAAATTGAGAAAACAGGAAGAGCCAGCAGACCAATATCTGAGCCTGGTGCCCACTGGCAGAATTTGAGGGTTTTGATCATGGGTCAGATTATGTGACAGCAGGACTACTAGCACCAGGCAGGGTACACCTGTCTCAGAGGGGGAAAAGGATCTTTGCACAGGAGCTAGCAGGTATCATTGAGAGCTTTAAACCAGATTTGGAGGGGGAAAGGCGTACAACCAAATTTGCTAGAGATAAGCCTGGGGGATACCACAGCAGTGTTTGAGAGAGAGTATTCTAGCGAGGTCCTTCGCTCTGCTGCCTTGGTGGAGATGGGATAGAGATCTATGCAGCAGCAGTGACACAAGTGTTATTACTGTTGTGTTAGAAACCATGGAAGCTCATGAGAATGGTCATGTAGGAACTGGGGCTTCTACTCTGCAAAAAAAGTGGCAGGATCAATAGCCCAGCTGAAGTGCCTGTACGTCAATGCCTGTAACACAGGCAATAAAGAGGAACTGGACAGCATTGTGCAGCAGTAAAACTGACACAGTTGCCATTGTGGAGACCTGAGGGGATGACTGGCACAACTGGGTCATTGCTCCTAACTGGTTAAAAACTGGCTGGATAGCCAGGCCAGCATGATGCTGAATGGAGTTAAATCCATCTGGCAGCCTATCACCAGTGGTGTTCCCCAAGGCTCGGTATTGGGGGCCAGCCTTATTTGATATTGTAATCAATGATCTGGAAAAGGGGATTGAATGCACCCTCAGTCAGTTTGGAGGTGAGGCCAAGCTGGACAGGAGTGTTGATGTGCTGGAGGGCAGGATGGCTCTACAGGAGGGTCTGGATAGGCTGGATTGAAGGGTTGAGGCCCACTGTATGCAGTTCCATGAGTGCCGAGTCCTGCCCTTGAGTCACAACCTCATCTAACACTACATACAGGCTGGGGCAGAGTGGCTGGGAAGCTGCCTGGTGGAAAAACCCCTGAGAGTGCCATTCAATACTGGCTCAACATGATCCAGAGTGTGCCCAGGTGGCCAAGAAGGCCACTGGCACCCTGACCAGGGCAGGGATTGTCCCCCTTTACACAGTGCTGGTGAGGCTACATCTCTAATCCCGTGTTTGGTTTTGGGCCCCTCACTACAAGAACGACACTGGGATGCTCAAGTGAGTCTAGAGAAGGGAAAGGGTGTGGAATGCAAGACTGATGAGGACCAGCTGAGGGAGTGGGGGTGTTTAGCCTGGAGAAGAGGAAGCTCAGGTGTACTGTTATGACTATCTACAATAACCTAAAAGGAGCACAAGTTGCACCAGGGGAAGTTTAGATTGGTTATTAGGAAAAACTTTTTTCACGAAAAGGTTTGTAAATGTTTGAACAAGCTGCCCAGAAAAGTTTGTGGAGTCAGTGTCCTGGGAGATAGTTAAAAGTTGTGTGGATGTGACTTTTGGGGACATTGGTGGACGTAGCTGTGTTAGGTAAATAGCTGGACTTGATTTGAAAGGCCTTTTCCAACTTAAGCGATTCTATGATTCTAAATTAGTTGACTAAAGTAGTAGGCTCTGTTGATCATGTTATTGTTCACCCAGTTGTGCTAAGTTTTCAGAGATAGTTTTATAATCCTTAATAAGTAATGGTCTAGAAGTCTGTGTCTAACTTATTAATGAGCTGATAAAATGTACCAGACAGTAATTACCAGTGTTAAATAAAACAGCTGTGACAAGGAAGTGAGCGGTTGTCTGAAAACTTGACCTGTGCTTGGGGGCATACAGAACAGCACTGAATACTGCAGGCTGATTAAGAGTGGATTTTTTACTATCCTGTATTTCTTTACAGCAAATTACTCATGCTCACAACACTGTATCTAACTTCAAGAGATTCCATGGCCGTGCATTTAATGATCCTTTTGTTCAGAAGGAAAAAGAAAAGTTGAGCTATGATTTGGTTCCCATGAAGAATGGTGGAGTTGGAGTAAAGGTAAATCTGCAGTGTATCTTTCTTGGTTGTATAGCTAAATCTGAAGTTTTACATATCAGCACTTAGTCATGAAAATATGGGTTTCTTTTAATTACCCTAAAGGTAGGTTGTTTAAATCTTTCTGTTAAAGAGGAGTTCTTCTATGAATAGACAGCTTCATTTTTAAATAGTGGATGTTAACCTTCAAATTAAGGTTCATTTACAAATAATTGCTGAAATGCAGGTTTCCCTGTTGGCAAATCGCACATCTAGCTCAAACACACTGGCAGAAAAATTGCTAAGGTAATTAGAAGGTCATATAGTTTTACTTCAAAGTATGATTTTGTCCCTTTTGTGTGGAATGCATTGCAGCAGTCTTATTAGGTGGTTTACAAATGCTTTAGAAGGTAGTCGAGCTCTTCTTTAGAATAATTGCCATAAATGAGTGGCAAATGTGTCTTTTGTGGACTGCCTGGGGTCAGTTGCTTGCAAAAAAGCGTTCAAAAACCAGCTCCTACCACATTGCAGGTTTGGCTCTTGCTTACATTTCAAGGACTTCAGTGATACAATGTCAGCTTTTCCTAGAAGAGGTACAGTTAATAAAATTGTGTCCATTTACAGAAATACATAAAATTACTCATAATGGAGCCTTGCTGGCATAACAGACAGTGTTGCTTCACTAATGAGGACCTTAGCTTGAACTGGTCGCTCAAAACTTCAGTATAGATCAGTCTTAAGTAGTAGTAGTGAAGAGATCACAGAATTATATACATTAGAAAGAATCCTGACTGGAAAAATAACCAAGCTTTACAAAAGGGGAGATGTTTTTTATTTAACTGTGGTTAAAAAGTTTTAATAATTGATTCAGTAACATTCAGTAAGACTGGTAGGTTCAGGGAACAACTTTTCTGTTAAAACCAGTTCTTCCCCAAATCGTACTGAGTGAATAAAAGAGAAGTGATATTTTCAGGCAACAGTTGTGTTACTTCATTTCATCATTGTCATGTCTATTGCATGATAAAAATGATGATTCAAGACTAATTTTTGCTAAGAGAGCAATAAATAAGCTTTCGGTTGAGCTTTATCTTAAGCTTTTGGTTGTTTTATCTGCATAGTGGAACTGTTGTTGCACAGTTCTTCCTTGCAGAGACTCCTCATATATTTGAGCAGAAGGATAAAAATGCCAGGGGAAAATAGACAGCAAGTAGTTCTGTACATTTTTTGCATTTAGCATCAGTTTGAAAAATGATGGCTATTCTTACTTAATGGTGTGCCATATTTTAAACTTGTGACTCTTTTGGCCATTTCCTTCATCTATGAAGTTGATGGAGTTCTTGATATTTTAAGACAGTGAGAATGGAATTCCTGCTTCTATAAACACTCAGGTGAGAAATTAAATTGTAAGCTGAAGTTCTATAATGAAATAATGAAGCATGTAATGATTCATGGAGTATTAGCCAGCAGTGTATCAAAAAACATTAAATGTAAGTTAATTTTACTCTGGTTGAATTAATGGAATTATTTTACCTATTCTATCCAGGTCATGTACATGGATGAGGAGCACATCTTCAGTGTGGAACAGATTTCAGCTATGCTATTGACTAAATTAAAGGAGACTGCAGAGAGTAACCTGAAAAAGCCAGTAACAGACTGTGTTATTTCTGTAAGTAATTGTAGTGCACAGGAGCGTTATGTCTTTTAACTTCAGCTATCAAGGGCATTTTGTTTCTATTCATGCAGAGTGAAAAAGAACTTTGCTAAGCACTTAGAAAGGGATTAATCCTAACTAGCTTTAGAGCTTTTAACTTAAAGAAATCCCAGGGCTGCTGCCTTATTCCAGACCCTGACTAACTTCAAGAACTCATCCTCTTGGAAATGTCAGAACCTTCAGATCCAAAATGTTTCTGGATCCAAGGATATATCCTTCTGGAACAGCTTGTTTTCATGACTAAGCATGCTAGTTACTCATTGAAGTAAATATATAGGTTTGTGGTTTTTCTTGAATTTAAAACAATGTGATAACTTTGACAAACAATTTCCTTTGTTTATCAAGATTTGCCCTCTGTCAGCTGAAAATTTTAATTTCTGTCCTGTTTGTCTTCATCCTTTCGGAAAATTTTGTTTTGCTTTTTTCAATGTTATGACTGCGCAAAAAATGACCTCGGATCAAGAACAGTCATTCCATTGCAAAGCCCCAAGTATAAAATAACACCTGCCCCTCTGTTCTCAATGACTCTGAACAAGTCTGTCTCATGTTGCATCTAGGAATATTTAGCTCTGTTATTATTAGAAATG
Source organism: Aegithalos caudatus (assembly GCA_013389925.1). Classification (NCBI taxonomy): domain Eukaryota; kingdom Metazoa; phylum Chordata; class Aves; order Passeriformes; family Aegithalidae; genus Aegithalos; species Aegithalos caudatus. The sequence continues at coordinate 35,697 of WEIU01017783.1, forward strand.
TTGATTCTCCAGTTGATACCTGGAAAACCAGTTCTTCATGTGTCCCTGAGGGGGGACATCAGCAGGCACTGTCCAATGCCAATGCTAGAGATCTGTAGAAAATTTTCAACAGCTTATTGCTTCAGAATTTCTTACTGGTTCTTGCCCAAAGTAATTTCTGCCAAAATAGATTCTCTTCATTTGTCATCCCTTATTTCTTTGCATCTGTCACAACTGTAGTATTGATGTACATTTTTAGTTCCCTCTTTCCTTTTTTGGGCAGGAGTATACCTGCTAGATCTGATTAAGGTATTCCATATCACTGTCTTCATAATATCCAGTTTCATATTTTGGGCAGCAGGTAATGTTATTACCATTTGTATACAAATAACTCATTTGTTTCTTGCTAGTGTGTGCTCATTTAAACTAGCTGATCTGGTTTAATTCTGTCTCTGAATAGAATATTTAAAGTGTCAATTCAGTATGGCAGTTGCATTTTAGAGGCTTGCAGTAGTATCTTCCTTAAAAAGGAGGAATTTTAAAATTAATTTTTTTAATTAATACTTTTAAATAAGTTGTGTAATGTCTCATTTTCTGGAAATAACTTTGTATTCTTGCCTTCATTCTTCAGGTTCCATCATTTTTCACAGATGCTGAAAGGCGGTCCCTTCTAGATGCAGCTCAGATTGTTGGTCTAAATTGTCTTAGATTAATGAATGACATGACAGCAGGTAAGTAGGACAAAACAGCAGTTTCTGCAAATGACAGGTGGGATAGAGGATGCATTTAATTACTGTAAAAAAAGGACTGACTTGAGAAGGCGAATATGAGGCATAAATATTCGAAAACCTTGCGATTCTTTTCTTGGTTTAATCCCTTCTGTGTGAAGGGGTAGATGAGATCAAGCTCCATTGATAATTATCTCCCTGAGCACTTACTTAGGAGTCACTATGCCTAGACAACTTGCTCGTTCGGTGTACTGCCCAGATGCACAGTTGCAGGATTTAGACACTCTTAAAGGAAGTTCCTTGATTAAACATGAACACCTCATAACTTCCAAGGCTTTCTTCATTATAGTTGGGGTTTTAAACAGACATGTGGCTCTGCTGACCATTTGTGCAACTCTCAAGACAAAACTTCTCAGCTTGGAAGGTACTTACTGTAAATACAAAACTGGGTTTGTGTTTTGTTGTTAAGATGTTCTTTGTTTTTGATTACTTTGCAAGGCAAAAAAAGCAAACACAGAAAACCCAACTGAATGCGTAGGAAACACATACATGACTAAGGGAGTATGTTCTGCTTTTCAAGTCCTACAGCTTAGATTAATGGATAAAGCTTCCACAAAAATAATATATCTTGCACAGGTGTATGTCTGAATTTGTCTTGATGCTTGTGATATTATAGCTTAATGTTCACAGGGATGTGATGGTATGTCACTGGAAACTAGAGATTGTGTGGATAATACCTGGCACTTCTTTTGCAGTGGCTCTTAATTATGGAATTTATAAACAAGACCTTCCAGCTCCTGAAGAGAAGCCACGGATAGTTGTGTTTGTTGATATGGGACATTCTGCATTTCAAGTATCAGCCTGTGCATTCAACAAGAGTAAATTGAAGGTACTAAGATTAAATGGAAATAAAAGGATCTATAAGCAATTAGAATCAAATAGCGTGCCAGTCTGCCATCTTTTTTAAATTCTGAAATAATTTAATGCATTGAAAATGGCAGCAAGTCAAAATGTGAAGGTTTTCATCAGTGTCCTTCATTTCATTAGAATTGTTTTAACCAGGCTGTACGTTTCTTGTAATACACAAATGTAAGATGTATAATACAAGTGCTATAATTTATTTTGTTTCATCGAAATGAGTGTGTGCATGGATTAAAATTTTGACTACTTAGGATTGTCGCTTAGTTATTTAGTCTTA
>WEIU01017784.1:0-10358 GCA_013389925.1 Aegithalos caudatus
TAGGGTTAAACCACAACACCCACTATATTCAGAGTCTCCAGAGTGCTTGTTTTGAGGTTATGATGATTATAACCACAGAATTCTAGAAAACTAGACCTAAAAACTACCATCCAAATTTACTGGTCTGTTCAAGGTCATGTTATATAAATTTGTTTTAAGAGCCTGAAAGAATTGGTATTTCAAGGTTTTCCTAATCCACCTACTTTAGCGTTAAAAGCCTTTTTTCTGCACAATCAATAAATCATTCTTCATTGTCATTTAAAACCTGTGGTTTTGTATTATAAAGACAACATAAAAACCAGCTTATTTCCTATCTTCTTAAAGAATTTTTTGTGTATATAAAACAGTATTACCTGGTTCTTTTCAAATATACCTCTTCTCTAGACATCCTCAGTTACTTCAGTTTCTCTTCTTGAATAATTATTTCCAGATTTTTGTCATTCTTATTTAGCTCACAGGGACTCTAAATGATCTATATTTTTATTGGGATACCAGTGCCTGATATTTGTCACAATATTACAGGCAAACTTTGCCATTATGGATTCAAGAGTAAGATTTTCCATGTGTGTGTAAAATTGCACCTATTTATACAGCTCAGAAGAATGCTTGTCTCTTAAGCAACAGCACCATTTTTGTTACGCACTAGTGCCTAAAATAAGATTTATTAATTACTTTACCCATTATGTTATTTTTCAGATGCTGCACCTAGGTCAGTTGTGTCTCACCTTTCTACTTATATGGCAGTCCTGCATGCAGGACTGTACATTTACTCTTTTAACCCATCTAGTTGAGTAATGACTTATCCAGTGTGTTTATTAGCCAATATGGATGCTACCCTTCCTCACTTCCTTTGACAATTCAAGCAGTGTCTCCCATTTGTGCAGAAAACATAAAATGAATTAAAATAACAGTAATTAAAATAAACAAACAACTACCAGACCAGACCACCAGGGAATCTATATGCTGGTCTTTATTTTGACAGCAAATAAATCATTAGTTCTCTCCTGGTTTTCCAACTGCTTGTGAATTTATTTTGCAACACTCTTTTTGTAGACTATATTCCCCCTAACTGGAAATCATGACAGAGTATAAAGAAGTTGCATCAAAACACTGTATTTCCTGTCAGTCTTTAATCCATAAGCCCTTTTCCTCATGGAAGGAAATTAGATTCATTTGTCACAGCCTGGTTTCTTTTCTTTCCATAATGTACCTGTGTATGCACTCACACACACACAGTTTTACCACCATCCTTTCAGCAGGACCTGCAGTTACAGAACCTGGAGGGTTTTTTTTGTTTTGTTTTATTGCTTTTTTATTAACAGGAGCTAGGTTTCCGTCTGCTATAAATCTCCAATTGCTGCTGTTATCATACATAACTAGTGGAGTTTTAACACATTGCTGTTGATTCAGAACTGAGAATTCTCTAGAGCAAATCATGAACAACAACTCAAAGCAATACCTAAAAGTGAGCAGAAATTTCAAATAGAACACAGTGCAGGGAACTAATTGTTTTTGTAAGTGTTTTGACAGTATTTACTGGGAAGAGGGAAAAAATCATATTCACAGAATGGATCAGGTTGAAAGAAACCACAGTCATCTGGTCCAACCTTCCTGCTCAAGCAGGGTCATCCTGGAATACATTGAACAGGATTGTGTCCAGTTCTTAAGTGTCTCCAGTGAGGGAGGCTCCCTCTCTTTACAGTCTGTTCCAGCGCTGGGTCACCCACATAGTAAAGAAGTTCTTCCTCATAGGTGGAACTTTCTGTGCATCAGTTTCTGCCCATTACCTCTTGTCTTACTACTCAATACTTACTATTCTGTCATATACTTTGAAAATTCTTAATAAAATTTTATAATACTTTAAATTGTCATAATACTTTTCTCACCTTTATTTCAAGGACTCAGTGAGAGACAAACTGTTAATCAGCAATAACAGAGAGTCAGGTAAATATTTATTTATGTATTGTGTCTTGACTTCTTTTTTGTCATATTCATCCTTTACAGAATATTATTCAGTGTCAAAAGCCACGGTTGATTGCAATTGCTCTAGGGTCAATATTAACAGCTTTATATCCTAACTTAAACAAAACTAATTAAAAATAATCCTTTCCTTTTAGAAAAAAAAGAAAAAAAAACAAACTGAAAAAAAAAAGAAGCTTTTCAAGCCTCTGGAACATCAGAATCCTCTTTTTCTGTTGCATGAGCAAAGGTTGATAATGTATACTAGCTATTCTTACCTTTGGTCAAGGAGTTGACCTGTGCTTGATAAGAGAGGAAAAGTGAAGATGCACAGAATGCAATGAATGAAATCAGGTCACAGTTCTCTTACTAATTCTAAGTAAAAGTGGATTTTCAGTTCTTGGAGAATTGCCAAACAGATTGCTTTATGGTCTAGGAAGTCTCTCTTCTCCTTGACCCATAAAACAGATCACATGGTAGGACTCAGGTAGTGTTTCTAAGATACAAAGTCGTCATTGCTGATTTACATTTAGAATTAATTAAAATTTGGATGATAATTAAAAAACAATTCTACACGAATTATTCCAGGAATAACTATTTACTTTTGCCTTGTTTACATCTTCCAAGATCAGATGCAGGCAATAGAGCTTTTTTCATTCCTCTAACCAAATACTCATAAATATTCTCAAGACCCTACAGAGGCAAAATCCTTCTTAACTGCTATGATTCATTGGGCTACAAGGTACACATGGACTAAGTGAAGCCAAGGTCGATATTTCCCATGAGGTTCAACACATCTCAGTATTGATTGAAGCACTGAAACCCATGGAATTATAATTGGACAGAACTTTTAAGTAACTAGAAGCCCTACTGAAAACTTTGAGGGCTTAACAAATGTCAGAGGGAAATCCTCAGAATTCACATATCTAGAAAAAATATTGCCACTGATTTTTGCCTTGACTATAGATATTTTTTAAGTCTTGAATGACACTCTGTACTACCTGTGGCATACAAATAGCCATTTTAGAAAATGACATTAATGTACTTTCCCTACATATTTCAGTATATACAAAATACTTTTTCAACAATTGGATTCTTGGTGGGTACTAATACTCCATGCATAGGCCTCCTGTGATGTAGCACCAGTTTCTGGTTAACCCATTAAAATTTTGCTCATTTAATGCTTTTCAGGACAGCTGATCATTATCCCAACTCTTATCGAAACATAACTGCAGAATTACAGTAATGGTCTTGGTTGTGTCTTTGAGAGCAGCAGTCCTAACATATTATTAAGAAGATTTTGAGACAAGCTGCTTTTTTACTGTCCTATGTTCTTTGCACAGATTTTTTTTTCTCACCAGAGTCAAAGTATCATTGAAGTAAAGCTCATAATTTTTTCTGCTTTTCATGAAATCGAGCAGATTTTCATGTACAAAACGTTTTTTGGGAAAACATATGTACATACACAAAAATAAATTAAATAACATATAATAACACATATATAAATTAAACAATATGTGTATTTTACCTATTTTGTTAGTATTTATATATAATATCTCCTTCTCATCCACACAAACATTCTGTATATAAAGAGAAAATATACTCTCAAAATGCAACAAAAATAAATTAGGGACAGTGCAGACAAATACTCAGCTAATATAAATCACCTTGTTCTACCAATTTCAGAAGAATTATCTGTTCCATTTAGTTTTGAATACAGCCCTAGACACAACCAGTTTACTGTTTGTTTGGTGTATGGTATTTTTCCTTTAGTGAAATTAACTAAATTTCTTACAACCCACCTTAGAGCATTAAGAACACAGTAAGCAAACACATGGTAATTTTTCAACCACTATAGAAGGGGTAGTAAATTATACCCCTGTAAGGAAGTTTTACATGATTTAGAGGGAGTGCAACTATATGAAATGTATTCACACACATTCACACTGTGTCTTTCAGCAGAGCTTCACAGCTAAGGAATGAACTACAGGGATAGGTTTTTTTTTCTTCTTGAAGCAGAAAAAATTTCATAGATGAACAAAAGTCTAATATAGCCTCTGAAATGCCTCACACCGTGACAAAGGTTATACATGCTTTCAGCATGTCTTCTGAGGCAGGTGATATGTTCCATATTCTACTTAGCAGAACTAAACAAATCTCATACTGGGTTAAACAGGGATGAAGTTGAAGGCAAGACAATCATCACTTCAGTTCCTACTCTACAAAACTTACTGTAATTCTATAAAAGCAGTAGAGCCTTGCATACAAAAATGTAATGGTTTCATGTTCACTTCTGTTTCTGTTTGCCAAATTCAGTGTAGCAGTTTAAGTGTCTTTTTTGCTGGTGAGATAGAATTAGGAGAAAAAGGCAAAACAAGCCTAACTTAAAAGTAAACAGATAGATTTTATTAACACACACACTAAAAGAAGAAAAGGGGAGAAAAATGAAACCTTCAAAACACTCTTCCCCCCACAAGTGCTTACTTTCCCACAAACAACATAGACAGTCAGTTTCACCATTTAAAAATAATCTTTCATGAGTTTTTTTAGGGAGAGAAACCTCTGTTAATTTACCATGGAATTTTCCCCCACTGACAACTTAAAACAGTTCTCTTGTGGCTTGTAACAGTCACATAAACAGCTCTCTGAGGAAAACCTGTTTCTGTGAAATCTCCTCCCATTATCAGTTTCCCAAGCTGCTTAATGGGTCATGTGCACTCAGGTATATTGGGTGTCGTCTTTTAAAGATTAATCACTTCAAAGGCAAAGACAAAGGATTCTTTATCTCAGGGAACAGAGATATCGTCTCACTTCTTCACTGATGCAGAAGGCTTCCCGTCTCTCTCTCTGTTCAAGCATCTCATAGGACCACAAGAATCACAGATTTTAATGCAATATTACTCAGTCCATCACAAAACACCTTTGCTCAAATATCCACAGAAAATAGTAATCTCTCCAAATGCATATTTTTCCCATGATTTAAAGGATAATCTACATATAGGGTTCATTACCATGGCTCAATAAGAGAAATTCAGCTTAAAATAGCAAATTCCTCAAATCCTTCCTCCCAAAAAGTCTTTTCATTCTCTCAGCCACCAGCTTCACACTCTGTGCTCTCTATGTCTCTTTTCCATCCCTTCTCTTCTTACTCAAAAGGAGGATTTGAGTTTAAGAAGGCTCAATTTGTACCAGGAAAGAGTCAAATCTGCTCAGAGTCTTTATTTCACTGCAGCTCACGGTGTTGCTGGTGATGGGGTGGGGAAAGAACTCATGATGAGAAACAGAGATCAGAACACTGAAGCGGTCTGGAGTTAAAAACAGGCAGGATCATAAATGCCTTTTTTGCCCACCCCTCAGTCTAAATCAGAGCGGGCCCTGGCCCAGCCGAGCCTGTAGCTGGTATCAGGGGCCTCCCTGGCCAGTGGGATCTGCTGGGCCCCTGCTGGCAGCTGATGGAGCCTGGAGGCATGGCCAGCCAGGGCAGCTCCTCGGAGCCCTGAGCCCGGGCAGGCCCAGCCTCAGCCACCTGCCCGGCTCCCGGCTGCTGCACGATGTTACCTGCCCCTCTGGATGAAAAGAAAAAGGGCTTTCCGGGCTACCCAGGCTGATTTTAAGCCTGGGTGTTTCCAGAGGCATATCTAACTCTTTAATTAGTCAAGCAAGCTGTCAACATCTGCTATATCTTCCTTAGGGAAAGGAAAAAAAATCACGTCTGTACTAAACCATCACAAAAAGTCACTCATATATGTGCAGTCCACATTACTCTGAAAGAAGGGTTAAGAATGGTGTAAGGCAACTTACTGACTGATATGATAATAACATTGAGCTGAATAATTAGATTAATAAGGAATAAGTAAAAAGAAAATAATCAAAAGAATTGGACAAAAGCAAGACCCTAGGTTAAGAATTTACTTCTGTCCTTATTTCTAAGAGATACAGATTTATAATCAAAGGTCTGTATTTCCTTTTTCATCTTTCCTGGATAGATGTTCAATGAAGTAAGCTCATTTTTCACATTGGTATTTATTATTCTGCATATCTCTATCAGCTACCTAAAACTTTCACTGTGTGATTCATCTGCAAAAGAAGAAAGGCAATGAGCATCTCACCCAAAAAGATTAATAATTAGAGTTGATGGTATGTGATTGTACCAATCAGTGAGCCTAAGCTTGAGAGTTGTATGGTAAGGTCACCTCAGCACTACTGGAAAAAGGGTAAGCAGAATCAGCATGACAAGCATCCTAGTCAAGCAAAACTTTTAATTCAAATGTTTACATTTGGCATACATAATATGTGATATCTTTTCCTTATTATGCTTTCCTTGTTCTTTCTTTTGAAAACTAACTTGTAAAAAAAAAAAAAAAAAAAAAAAAAAGAGAAAAAAATCAGGGTGTGTGATTACAAACTGTANCTGCACAATACACCTTTTCTTCTTTAGCTCCAAGAATATCCTTATTTGTGTATGATGTGGTAAGTAAGTAACATGCCAGGTATTAAACTGTTAATAGTCATCCCATTGACCTTGTGACCATTTTTGTTGACAGTTCATTAGTGCAGCTGCAAAAGGAAACTTTTTCTATAAAATGTCCATTGCATATCATCACTACGAGGTCCTGATTTCTGCCTTATCTTTTAGTTCTGTACATCCAAACTTGCAATCTTCCCTTTGCCTGCCTATATAGAGGGGATGGAAGGTCAATCAAATGGGTGTAAAACTTAGGTAATTAATTGTCTTCTATTTAATTTTAATAATTTTTTATTGGGGGGGGTGGTACGGAGGGAGATTTTGAAATGGTTGAGTTTTCCCATCTTTTAGTTGTGACTATACATATTGAAGACATTATTTTGGTTTTGGATGTTATATTTTAAACTAGACAAAGATATTTAATATAGTGCCGAACCATATACTTCACAGTATACTGTATATGAAGGCCATATAATTCAGGGCTGTTGTGGTTGTAAACCACAGGCTGTGGGTGGTTGTAAACCTCAGGCAAATATCAGTTAATTTTTTACCTTTTTTTTTTTTTTTAAGGTAAGGGTGATACCTTTAAAAAACTGCTGCTAATTTTTAAAATTTATTTTTAAACTAACATTGTGGAATTCTAAAACCACAGGAAAAAAATCAAATGCCAGGTAGGTGAGAGGTTGAAGGAAAAATTAAAATAAAAATAATTATAGCATCTATTAATCTCTAACTGTTTGATTGTCACAAGTTGCAGATTTCTTTACAGTTTCATCCCGTTCATTGACCAAAACCCATAAGATCATAATATCTAATTACAGTATATTGCAATGTTGTTTAAATTCTGACTTTGCTTGGATACCTTTGATAGCTGATAAGAGGACTTTACTATAATTTTTAAAAGTTAGCAATTAATATTATGCATACATTTATATCTCAGATATATTTCATCCATTTATTGTATAATAATAAACATTATAAAACACGTAAGTATAAGTAATAGCAATCAAATATGTGTGATTAAGAAAAACTCATCAATTTGCCACAGAAAGAAAAAATACCTGGAATTAATCTATTTCAATAAGAAATTCAACATAAGTGTAGTGGGAAAATCTAGTCTTTTAAAAAAAAATGAAATTTCTTTGTCATTTTTGAATCTAACTGAAAAAGAAGTGGTTAAATAATGTAAAGGTACATAACATACTGAATGGAACACAATATGACCACACATGAAAAATTCTTGCATCTCTTTTAAAATCTTCATATGTTCAAGAAAACCTGTTATACTTCATTCAAAAAAAANTAACTTCAAATTATCAGAAAGTGCTTTTTTATGTTTTCCTCATTCTTTGCACAATTTTCTAGAATAACAATAATTTAAAGTAAAATCATCCTCTGTTTGACATTAAAAATATATTTATATCTGTAAATTTATTTTCCTTTCAAAATAAAGATATGCTTTACTTTCTTCTGACAGCAGGAATCAATTTCCTAAAAACACCCTCACTCATTTTCAAAATTTAGTCTTTGGAAAGCTTAAAATATCATATTATCCAGATTATGTTTATAAGTTTTTGTTTTAGGCTATTTCTTCACCTACAGAGAGTAATTTTGTGCAAAGATTCTTCATCACAACTATTTTTTCTGAGATACTTAAAGAAAGCTGGTTCCTGTCATCTGTGTAAGCTCTGCCACTGGGAGAATGAAACAAAAGATCTGTCAGACACACAAGCTCCCAGAGAATATAAGGCAACATAAGTGAGTAAACTTACATAAGATATTCATATGTGAAGACTGTTAAATAACAGAGGAAACAATTATGTCTGTCATCATTACATCTTGTTATTATAACCCCAGCTGCAAAAAAAAATCCAGATAACTTTCAAATTATTCAATATTTTCTTGAATTCTCTTGGCTGTTAGACTGGCAATTGCTCTACTACCAAAATATCTGGCTACTTTAGAGAAACATCATGACATTTCATTTTCTTCCAAAATTATGTAGAAATTTTTTCTTAACTGTCTCAAGAAAGATTCTTGCTATTGACCAGAAAACACTCTTGTAAGAAAAACATAACGGGAAAAGGAATTTTTAAGAGGTAAGATATGACATAAATTGATTGTCAACACTCAATTATGAAGAAAATTAAATATTTTAATATTTCAATCTTTAAATATGCAAGTGATAAAAAATCCCCACAATTGTTAATGACTCTGTACTACTACTACTACTTATAAAAAATCCCACAAACATCAACACCTCAAAAAAACCTAATTATGTACAAGATTTAGGGTTTTTTTCCTCAATATACAATAATTTTTTCACAAAATCAAGCCACAAAACCCAATTTCTGTTCAGCTTTTCTGTTTGTTTTGGACAGTCAAGGGCAAAATGTGGCACTTTCATTTTGCTACAGGAACAGTAATACTTTATTTCAATGTTTTACTGCAGTGGAGGCCTCCTGACATTATTATATTAGTAAGGAAAGTGAAAGAGAGATCTTAAACAGGAATAGGTTGAATACCTTTCCATACAGTGGTTAGAATGGATCAATGAGAGCAAGTATCAAAGGTTGTTCATCTTCCCAGACAATGCAAATCCAAAGGTCATTTCACCTGAAAAAAAGCCATATTCTTAATACACTGTATCTGGAAGGAAAAACGTGCAATTTAAACAGTATATATGAGATAACTATACTTCAGAAAATGAAACAAAGAAGGGGTTTTAAAAGTTTGGAAGCAATTCAAATTTAATTTGAAATGGACTGCAGAGCCTTTTAAATTTTATCTTTACATGTTCTTTTAACGTGTAAGAATCCCTTTGAGGACTGGTTTAATCTGCATAAGTACATTATGTGCTTTCACAAGTCTTTCATAATTTGCACTCCAAATGCTTCAAAATCCTGGTTTCAAAGGTCTTTTTGGGTGAGTCTTTAGGATTGTGGGTTTGGTTTTTTTTAAATCCATGTTGCAGTTATGAAATGTAATGAAGAAATTTCTCCCGGGGAAAATGATGAAGGGCAATTAGGACACCAGAAATTGAATCAGTATAGGAAGTTAAATGTCGAAGACCTAGGATTCAAAAATGCATTAGAAAATAGTTAAGTTCCAAATACATTTAAAATTAAATTTGTAATTATAAACTTCTCAGAAATTTATATTGCCCTCTACCAATGTCATTGTTGAGGCAATCATATGCACAATACTTGGTGTAAATTCCATTTTATCTTCCACTCTGCTAATACAATGTGCTTGCTCTATTACTTCAAGCACAGTGATTTAGACCGGTTTCATAAACATTCTACAGTAACATAAACTTTCTCTAAAAGAAGGAGAAACAATTATGAATTTTTTTTTTTCATTTATTTTTCTCCTTATGGAAAGCTCACAGAAAATTTACAGGGATGTAGGATGATGGTGTCTTACAGCATATCAGCTGCTCCACTGATCATGCCAGTATGATTCAAGACTTTTTGTGTCAAACCCATCAATTCAACTTGGGTAATTAACTTTGCTCCCACAGATGTTTAGGGTGCCTATGGGTTAATTAACTTGAGGTAGCATTCATCAGGTTAACACCCACAAAGAGTAATCTGCCTACATTGACATTCACTGAGTATTATTGTGACACTTCTGAGAGACTGTGAAAAGAGCTTCTTGAAACAGTTGGAAAAAGCATTCTTTCTAAATACAGTTTTGTTGATTAAAAGAAAAATATTCAGATTATGCAATGGTTCTTTCTAATTGTTCTTGACTAAAATCAGGCAAATTTCACTCAACAATGAGAGTTTTGTTAAAAATATTCAAATTTACAGAGCAACCTGAATCACTAGACCCCAAACTGCCTCAGCTACCCATGCAGGATCTTGTTCAAGCTGTTACCTGGAAGACTGGAAGGCTGGGTAGATTAAAGCTTTTTTTTTTTTTTTTTTTT
>WEIU01017784.1:11151-25279 GCA_013389925.1 Aegithalos caudatus
GTCAGTGATTCAAAAGCACTGAAAATTCTTCAGGCCAACAAGTAACAGTAAACATAAGTAAAAAATTAATAGATGCAGGTGCCTAAAGTTATTTCTCTTTCTGCCGTACTGGTAGAGATATTTTAAGGCATCTCAAGAGTCTGTTGGGGATTGGATATGTTTCCTTTGTGCTTGTGGGGTGGCTTGCTAGGGAACTAATTGCTGGCTGTTTATGGATGCTTGACCAAAACAAAAGGTGGCCAAGCAGGAGTTTTGGGGCTGATGCTTTCTGATAATGGGCCATTAGCACTCACCTATGTCATGACAGCATGACATCATTCCATTGGGAGATGCTACACCCAGTGAGGGGTGTCCCAAGCATTCCTACCTAGATAAAAGGGAGAGGTGGGAATACCAGTTCATCCTGTTTTCCACTGTATTCCTGGAGGAAGATTAGAACCATCCCACCACCACTGAACTTTCTACAGGATCATCTCTACTCCACAGAACTGCATCTGTTACTCCAGAAGGATTCATCTGGACTGCTTTTAACATGCTAACCAAAAAGGGTGTCAGGTCACATCCCTGACTCCGTCTGGGTTTTCTAGGGGTTTTGTTTGCTTTGTTTTGTTTGTCTTTCTGTACTACTACATTCCTATTTTTAACATTCCTATTAAAGGACTGTTATTCCTATTCCCAAAATCTTTGCCTGAAAGCCCCTACTTGCAAAATTATAATAATTTGAGGGAGAGGTTTACATTCTCTGTTCAAAGGGAAATTCCAGCTTTTGCTGGCAGATACCTGTCTTTCAAAACCAGGACACATTTTAATAGTGAAAGAGTTATAAACTCGACAATAGCTTAAACCCTTATAAATCCTCAGGTTATGCATGATGTGGCTACCAGACTGAAGAGCATTGCCCACTACTTGCCAAAGCTTGTAACACCACTACAATTAAGAGAGATTTCTTTGGAGCATTTCTCATTGATCTCTATCAAGACGTTACTGCCTTAATGCAGAGAGCAGGCTATGGCTTCCCCGTGCTTTTGTTCACTCACATCCTTGCTATGCCACATGTAAGCAGAACAGATGTACTCAAGGTGCACGAGGCTGACATCTTTCTTCTGTCCAACCTGTTTGGCTGCTTTCCCGTGAACTGTCTTGAACCTATCAGAGCTGCTGCACACATGTACTAGGCTGCACAAAATCTGGTGCAATTTGACCATTTGCTGATGTCACAGCTGAAGCATTCACCAGAGAACATAGGAAAATCTGGTGTTCACACTAGTTTGGGGACACCTTCAACAAATGCTATAGACATATTTGCTATGTCCAATCACCCCTAGGAAGAAATTAGCTGGCAGTTAAGCAAACTAATGCAGTGTCCTTTATTTGATCTTCAGCTTTCTGGAGATAGAGAAAATCAATTGAGTTGCAGTGCAGCAATTGTAGGCCTGAGCATAAATGTTCCCTGCCATAAAAGAAATCACTCATCAAGAACATCTCTTTATTTCAGCATACTGTAACCATACATTATCAAGTATTTAATGTAGTTTTACTTCATTCACATCAACAGACACTCAATTCTTCATGACACTCTTTCTGAGTACAAGTGAAAAGTATCAGGACCATAAGTTAAACATTCAGCATGGTTTATCTTTAGTCAGCTCTGCAGACATCCATTTTTGCAGTGATTGAATTGATTCACAACCTATTTTTCAGAAAAAAAATGTACTCATTTAGCCTGTAAGCATTAACATGTTATGTTCTCTGAGACCATACAATACAGATTTGTATGTGAGTTTCAAGGCAATATTAGAAAAAGCAAATCACACATATACAACTTGGAAAAGTTTAGAGACTTCATGTATCCCAAATTCAGTGGACAAGATCTTCACAAAGCAATTAAAATCCTCACGGTGAATCTTAGAGAAAGAATGAACACTAAAAGCTCTCACACATACCACACGGACCTGCACGGCTCATCCCATCCTCTAGCATGTTAGCTATTGACCTGAAACACAGAAGGGAGAATATCAGGATTACATTCTCTACTTTGTAAGCAGAACTTAACATAAAAATTAGAAATGGCTTTTAAAAAAACTCCAAAACAAGTTGACTCAACACATCTAGACGCCCTCCAAATCATAACACATCCAGATGAAACTGAATACTATTTAAGCAGTTAGATATGCAACACTTCTTTTGTTGGGGGAAAAAAACTAGGCCCTTAAAAGCAGTAGATCCAAAACAATTGCAGTCCAAACAAATAAAGAAAGCCACAACTATTGAAACCACTGAAGTCTGTCTTCCCTAGTTATTTAAATAGTGTTTGCATAAGATTTTGTATGAGCATGGAAGAATCTAATATTAATATTTAGCACTAAATTTCACAAGCATTTAGGGATTCATTATGTCTTTAGAATTCTCACCATCACAGAAAATCCAATATAAAAATTTTCAGACTCTTCAAAGACTGGAATAGCATGATTCATTTTTGTTGCTGCAATTTTGCTGTCAGATCTTCTGGGTTTTAGTCTCTGAAAGTCAGTATCTGAAATTTTAAACCCCTCAAGCTTCAATTGCATTGTGACTTTTCATACAGAATTAATATCAACCTTGACTTAAGTAGTAGAAAATTACAGCATCTTTCAATTACAGTGTAATTAAAAAAAATAAAAAATCTTCAAATGAATTGAGCATCACTTCAGAGCAAATTTCTATTTTCACTGTAAAGCCAGTGCCGGAATTCTTCACACTAAAAAGTGGTCTGAAAGCAACTATTAAAAGGATTTTAATGGAACCTAATGTCATCTACAATTCAATTTACAAAATGAGCTACATTTTAGTAAACAACCCTTTAGACAAGCAATATCATTGCAACAATTTTGAGCTGAACTTCTAATTAAGTCTAATTTATTTCAAGGGGTTTATAGCTATAAATACAGATTTACAATATTGTAATATCTTAGTATATGTATCTGACTGAATTAATATTTCTTGCTTAACATGAACCTACTATTTAAAGTACAAGTTCCAAAAGTCACACAGTTCTTAGTGTTTCTGCATAGTTTCCCCCTTAGAAGCAAATAGATAATAATTTATAAATTATTATATAGCATGGTGTCATGGTTTAACCCCAACCAGCAGCCAAGCCCCATGCAACTGCTCACTCACACCCCCACCAGCAGGACTGGGGAGAGAACTGGAAGTGTAAAGGCTAGAAAATGCATGAGTTGATGTAAAGACTGTTTAAAAGGGAAAGGAAATTTGTACACAGAAGCAAAGTAAAACAAGCAATTGAATCACCACTTTCCAAGGGCAGAAAGGTGTTCAGTCCTTTGCAGGAGAGCAGGGTGCCATCACATATGGTGGTGATGTGAGAAGACAAATGTTACCGCTCCAAAAATCTCCCTCTTCCTCCTTCTCTTCCCACTTTATATACTGAGCATGATGCCACATGGTCTGGCATGTACCTTTGGTCAGATTGGGTTACCTGTCCCAGCTGTGTCTTCTCTCATGGCAGCATGGCACACAAAAAGCAGAAAAGGCCCTGGCTCTGTGCAATCGCTGCTCAGCAATAACAAAAGCATCTCTTTATTATCTCTGTATTATCAGAATAGTTAATGCTGATACTCCATTTACTCAGGAGGAAGGTTGTTGACTCCAAAACTTTCACTTATTCTCAACAACAATGTTCAACACAAATCCAAAACACAGCCCCACACCAGCTGCTGGGAAGAAGATTAACTCTGCCCCAACTGAAAACAGTGTATGTGGTCAGATTTATATAAGGACACACATCTAGGATTGATCCAATCTTTAGTATGTCTCAGTCTTTCAGGATGTTTCAGGAGATTGCAAATACAAACAGCAGAATTGTAACACTTTTCTAAGCGGGGAGTATTCCACACTCCAGTGGAACCAGAAATATGGCCCTAACACATAGGAAAAAATAAAAATTAGAATAATTAGAATAATTTTAGGCTCAACATGGAAATAAGACAATTCCAAGTCAACAGCTGGTAGTCCTTATTCTGGTTTTGAAAAGCTCCTAGCAGGTGTTATATTTCAAGGCTTAGTATACTACTGAAAGTATAATACCCACTGAAAAATATGTAGATTTATTTAGCATGAGTAACAAAGATCAGCATTAAAAAAGCTGTTTTTCTTTTCAATTCTCATATCTAAGAATTTGTTTAATGCATTTCCATTTTTAGCTGATATTGTAGCCACTGATGTAAATGTTATGAAATGAAAATGAGACATTCAAGACAATGTAGGGATAATAATTTTTTTAATCAATCATAAAAAATATTTTCCACATCATCTAAGGGGTTACACAGTAAAACTGGTGTAGGAAAAAAAATTTTTTTTTAGTTTTGTTTGTTTTCAAATTAACTCATTATTTACTATCTGCACAGAGGCAGGATGATTTGCTTCCTCTGTAAGATCTTTTGAGCTTTGTTTTCCTTGGCAAACATCTGAAATTTTTCATCTTCCAAATGTAACTCTTGAAAGAATGGAGGATGGATCTATTTGTCAGAACATTTATTCTAAGCTGAGCAGCTCTGTTTCAAATCTGTTTTCACCTGAGATACTTCATGCCTTTGACAAGAGTTCCCTAAACATCATCTAATTTGAGCCAGAGTCACGCTCCATTGTCCTTGGGGAAACGAAGCAACTGTGCAGAAAAGAGCACAAGCTTCAGTGCACCATGGAAAAATAAGGAGGATGGCTATGAAGACATAGGAGCTGAGAAGTTAATGCTGATACCCCATTTACCCAGGAGTAAAATTGTTGACTCCAGAACTTTCACTTATTCTCAACAATTCACCCAATCTACCAGTGGCTTAAGAAACAAGCAACGGCCGCCTTCAAAATGTTAGAGCTCTTTAAACAAGACATCAGGTTTTTAGCTTATAGGACTTTGAGGGAGGAAGAAAAAAAAAAAGAAAAAAAGAAAAAAAAGGAATGGTTTTGTTCTTTCCTCCCTCATTCAAAAAGATTTATTGGGAATCTGGAGCAGTCCCAGTTGACTGGAAGCTGAATAATATCCCAATTTTCAAAAGGGCAAGAAGAACGACCCTGGAAACTACAGGCCTGTCAGTCTCACTTCAGTGGCTGGTTAAGTCATGGAGAAGATTATTCTGGGAGATACTGAGAAACATCTGAAGGAAAACACAGCCAGTACATATTCACAAGGAGAAAGTACTGTTTGTCAAATTTGATTTATTTTTCTGACAAGGTAACCCCCCTAGTTGACCAAGGGAAGCCATCTGCAATCTGTTTGGATTTCGGGAAAGATTTTGGTACCATCTCTCACAGGATATTTCAGGACAAAATGTCTAGGCAATAGCTTGATAAATACAGCATGTGATGGGTGAGCAAGTGGATCATGGTCAGGCATGAAGGTTATAGCGAATGGTGTGACATCAGACTGGTGATCTCTCACTACTGGGGCTCTGCAGAGCTCCATCTTCAGCCTTGTGCTCTTAAACATCTTCATTAACAACTTGGACACAGTACTCCAAAGAATACTAATCAAGATTACACGTGATGCAAAACTGGGAGTTGTTGACTCGCTTGAAGGCAGAAAGGTCCTCCAGAGAAACCTTGACAAAATAGAGGGCTGCTCAATTCTGCACTTGGGATGGGGAATGAGATGCAGGAAAGCTGTGCCACAGAAAGGACCTGGGGGTCCTGGTCTGTGGCAGATTGAACATGAGTGCCTTGGCATCCAGGGGGGCCAATCTTGTCACCCTGTCCTGGGGGGACATCAGACACAGCATCACCAGCTGAGCAAGGGAAGGGGTTGTCCCACTCTGCTCTGCACTGGGGTGGCCTCACCATGAGTGCTAGGGGCAGCTTTGATGCAACAATATATGAAAGACATTAAACTATTATAGAGCATCCAAAGTACAACAACAAAGATCCTGAAGGGCTTTCAGGGGGAGCTGTTGGAGAAATGGCTGAGGTCAGTTGGTCTGTTCAGCCTGGAGGAGATTGAGTAGAGACCTCACTGCAGTCTGCAACTTCCTCGTGAGGGGAAGAGGAGGGGGAGACACTGATCTCTCTACAATCCAGTGATAGGGAATACCCTGAACCTTTATTAAAGGAGATTTAAGTTGGATATTAGGAAAAAGTTCTTCACCCAGAGGGTGGTTGGGGAGAGGCTCCCCAGGGAAGTGGTCACAGCACCAAGCCTGCCAGAGTTCAAGAAGTATTTGGACAATGCTCTTAGGAGCATGGTGTGACCTTTGGGTTGGTCCTCTGCAGGGCCAGGAAATGGACTCTATTCTTGCAAGTGACTTTCATCTCAGAATACACTGTGATTCTGTGAATTACATCTGTTTAGTCTCAGAAATGATTGAAGTTCCTGAGTTTCATGTGAGTAAGTAGAACAAATAAAACCCAAACAAACAAAAATGTTCAATATAAATTTATTTTTTTCATAAAAAACTGAGGTGTTCAAAAATACAGTGTTGAATCACTGCTTCACATTATCACCATCAACAAAACTTTCATTTGCTTGGACTACTTTAATTAAAAATTATCTAAGCAGAAGAACATTGCTACTGGTGTCACTTTTTCTATTAAACTGAAGAGTACAGTTTCTATATTATTGGGGCACAATTTCATATATACATCAATATTTGTATTGCCTGTGCAGAGCACTTATAGTTCATTCCTGGCCAGTTATTCTTCTACCATTGCAGGAGTCTATTGTATCACTTTTCTGCAAAATAAGATAAATCAGACTGTTGTTGAAAAGACCACATGCAATGCAGTCTTTTGTACTGGATCAAAAAGTGTCAACTAATAGGTACAAACCAGGAAGATTTCACTCATTTGTCTTATTAAGGGAAGTTAAAAATAACTATTCATCATCATAGCTATATGTTCAGCTGTATCTTAGTGTACTATATATCTACTTCCTGACTGTGCTAACTGAGCCTCAATGCAATCAACAAGACATATGGAGGAAAGAGTCAACAGTGCTTCAGCCATCCATCATGATTCTGCAGGTCCTGCTGAATCACAAAAAGCAAAGAGCACAAAATCTTGAACACCTAGTGTTGTTGGAAGACAAAAATTCTTTCACTGAAAGTCCTGTTTTCTATTTAGAAGTAGAAGTGAGACCACAGGCTTCCATGTTCCTTTCAAACCACAGAAGCAGAAAATTCTGGAATAGTTTGATACATTTCCTGTTGGACTTCAAATGGTGAGAAGAAGCAAAAATATATTTTTACAGTCAATTAGGAACAAGACATTGCATAGTATATCCTGTGTCTCACTTACATATAAGTAAAAGCAGAATCTTCAGATATAAAGAATTAGGGATTCAAATAACCTGATGCAAAATCTTATTTTCCTGAAAATAATAATAATAAAAAAACCCCCTAAAATGTTATTTGTCACAAATGAACAAATACCCATCCTATGATTTTATTTGCCAGATAATGGCATCAATTACAGTATGTAAACCCATATAAGATCCCCAACATCCTAAGAAGCATATCTAGAACAGAAAAACCAAGCAACAAAACAAAAACACTTTTTAGGTGGAATTCCACCTGCCACCTCACCTACAATTGTACTGCTCTTATAGATCTTTCTTGGAGAAGCAGCATACCTCATGGTTTTGGGAAAATCATAACCCTTACAACATGTACAGCTGCAGTACAGCACATACTGTGATGTTAATTAGAAACTTTTTGAATGCCAAGAAGAAAGAGATTCTAAATATACCCAGGTCTGCAGAATACACAGAATATCTTTTGTCTCTGCACACCTGCATAGGCCAGGGCAGTATTTTATCTTGGCAAGGCATCTTGGACTGGTATGTACAGCCTCATGACAAGTGATAACGTTTTAAATAAAGCAACATTAAGAAATCAAAGGATAAAGTTGCTAATATGCTTAATGTCTGATACTCATTGGCATATATGGTATGACTGGGCTTCACAACTTACTATCCTGAGATACAGCTCTGCATCCCTGAAACACTAAGCAAGAATCCCCAAGGCAGCCATAGAGACATTCATAACTCTCTATATTACCAAAAATCAGCAAATTTATTATTTAGGCCCTCATAACAGTTTCAATATGCCAACAAGACTGTACCAGAGCCAAAAGAATGCATTACTTCACATAATTAAGCATTTCTGTGACTCACACAGACCACATGAGCACAGAGATGACACATCCTTCTCACAAACTAAGGAAAAGAGAAAACTCGAATCCACCAGGGATTTTTTTTTTTTTAATCTATCCAGATATTCCAAATCCTTTACCACACAACTGCAGACTGGAAAATGATCTCAGGAAGTAGGTTATTGAGTGTAGGAAGTTCAAAAAAGTCACCAACTTTGATAATACAGCCAAGTCTTACTGGTACTAAGTATTGATATCAAGAAACATTTTCCTGAGAAGAGAAAGTTCCACACTTTTTTTCTCTAGTCCTGTGCTTCCTGAAGAATCTGCCAAATAAGTAAGTCAAATAAATAAAAATTAAAAACAGGAGTTCAATTAGTCCTTTGAATTTAAGATTATGTCTAAGAAAGAAGGAACTGCACCTTACTATATGTCCCTTTAAGAGCTTGCAGGGCTAGTGACTGGAAACATTTATGTTTAGGGACGGTTTGGTTACAAACGTGACAACAAAAGCTTTCAGCTGCCTAGTTTTCAGTGTTCTCCAGGAAACAATTACTCTGCAAAAGGTTTTAAAGTATTTTCTTGATTGCAAAAGTACGTGCTTCATCTGGCTTTTTGCATATATAAATATTTGTTCATAATTTTGGTCTTCAGACAAAATCTCACTAGCACTCTTTGTTTCCTGTCAAAGTAGTATTTGTCATAGTATCATCATGCATTACTATTGTGAAGTCACCAATTTAAGGCAGATTCAGAAATAAATTCTAGAACAAGACAAAATTTTAGAAAAAGCAAGTCTGTTAAAAGGACTGTAAACTAAAAGAATTTCTTTAAGATTTTAAGTGACGTAGGTCTAATTAACATTGAAGACATATGGTAAATCATAAAGCCAACGGGGGTTTTCTGCCTCTGCAAGGAAAAAGCAGGCTGATGGCAGTCATGTTGCCATTATCCTTTGAAATGGCTGTGGTGATTCTGGTTAGGATACTTTTATTCCAAACAGTGAGTACAGTGATGTGTTTTGGAGTTAGGATGAGAATAATTTTCATTACTGTTGAGCAGTGCTCACACAGTCTTTTTTCTATTCCTCACCCCACAAATAAGATGGCTCAAGGTGCACATGAGGTTGGGAGGGGACACAGCCAGGACAGCTGACCCTGGCTGACCATGACCATACAGACATTCCTTACTGGGTAGTGTCGTGCTCAGCGTACATAGCTGGGGAGGAGGGAGAAAAAAAAGATGTTCAGAGCATGGTGTTTTTCTTTCTAAGGTACTGTTACAGGTGATGGAGCCCTGGTTTTCAGGGAATGGCCTGTCATGGGTAGTGGTGAATTAATTTCTTGCTTTTTTTTGCTTGTATCTGACCTTTACTTTCCTTATTAAACTGCCTTGATCTCAAGCCACAAACTTTCTCATTTTTACTCTTCCAATTCTTTCCCTGGCATGGATAGGTTATTTTCTAATATGTCCTTCCATGTAGGATGTCTGAAAAAGCAAAGGATCTTGCATATTTTTACACAGGGAAACAAATATTTTCTTCAAGTTTAACAAATTATTACAGCTATGTCTGTGGTGAGAACATATTATTATTTTACATGTAGGCAAGCTCAATCATTACTGCCACTGCACTCTGCAAAAAAAAAATCAACTTGAAAATTCAACTACAAAGATTTTTAGGGATCCACTTCCTTAAAACAGATTTCCAAAGCCACTAATAAACAGTATTTGAGTACACTTACAGTTAATGTATTGTTACTTAAGATAACAGCATTTGAATTGGGTAATTCTTAGGACAAGTAGCAATATATATATGTAATTAATTGTAAGCTAATATTTGAAAGTGAAAAGTGAACACCATACTTCTAAGGAAATAGAATTTTGAATTCAAATACTGGCAGGTGGCCAAATTAAGAAAAGAAGAAAATATGCCATAGTCTCAGTTGTTAGTTTTAAGCTGTTTCAGATTTTTTGTTGCTGTTGTTATAAAATTAGAAAAGAAGACAAAATATTTAAAAACAAAGAAAAAAAATCTACATTATAAAATTTCAAGAGAAGGTTGGGGGATCTTTTTTCTTGGCTGGTGTTTTTTAGTTTGTTGGTTTTCTCTCTTGTTGGTTTGGGTTTTTCCTCCATCTGGCTTGCTTTAAATACACCTGCAGAATCATTCTACTGAGAGACACAAGACCGATGTGCTATTTTTAACATTCTTTAAGTGGCATATTAATTCCAATTTTTTTTCCGATCACTACCCATTTAAGGGATGTTTTTCCATTCACTCATAAACTGCAGAAAGAAGGGCTTTTTCTGCAACAAGAAATGAAGTGGGTATCAATAACAAAGCTAAGACTAGAGTAAAAGTTTCCAAGATTAAGGTAGAAATATAAGAAAGAAAAAAAAAAAAAAGGTAGTTGAATGAAACTCTGAACAGGGACACTGTGAGTTAGGGAAAAGAAACACATACAAAAATCTCTTCAGGCAAAACTACTTGTAAATATAAAGATGCGCTGCAGGCCCTCAATGGGGACAATTGTTTAATTAAATGAGGTATAGATACCACATTACCAATTTCAACTCTTCATCCAGTGGCTCTGGTTCAAGGTTTAAATCCTTTCCAAAAATGCATAGCTTAGAGAAGAAAGTACTTTTGACATTATGTTTATTGTAACTTTGTTTTATTCTAAGAATTTTAATTATTTTTACCAGTTTGAAAATTATTAATCAAAACCATTTCTTTACATTCTTCTATGATTAAGACTCATGTGATTTCACAAATAAAGAAGTGATTGGAAAATCCATGGTAAACCAGCTAGAGTAAATTAATATTGCCTCACTAGTTTCCGTAATATTTCCTGACATCAGTGGATCCCTTATAACAGACATTTTCAGACAATCTGATTTTGGTGGGGGTTTTTAAGCAGAGATGTTAGCTATGCAGAAATAATGAAAAGGAAAAGAAAAATATTATCTAATCAGTGCAGAAGAAATATGTCAGTACATTATAACAGGAGTAATGAAAAGCATGGAAAAGTATTTTAGAAATGACCAGAAATTTTTGGCTGAATAGACTTCAGAAAGCTTTTCATGTAAAATATAAATTATGTATGTGACAGCCCAGGCCAGGGTAGGAAGGCCAGGTGTCACCACAGGATTTCACAGGAGTGAAAGTCCCTTTGGCGGCAAAATAAATGAGAGATGGGCATGATTTGATGACCTGAAAAATAAGAACTTTACTAAGAGGTAAAAACAACAAACAGCAAACTGAGCTTAGTATGGGGTGTACCAAAGAGGGCCAGGGGGTTACACTAACTTATATAAGGTAGGGCAGACGTGGAGTCTGAGGGCAGGGAATCAATTGGGAACGAGGATTAGAAATGTGGAAAGCACTGCAGCAAAAAACAGCCAATGATAACACAGGGAAAAAAGAACTTTCTAGACTAATTTACATCAAGATCTGCCATGGAGCCTTGAGGGTGAGATTTCTCTCACTCTGACCAGGGAGATTTCTCCCATGGCCTTAGCTCGAGGCTTTCCTCAACCTCAACAATGTGTAAATTAGAAATTTCATTGAGGGACCTATAAGAAACTGAACATTCAATGAGCTGCATTAGAACAGTTTAATCAGTAACTTTCTCCTTATTTCTTTCTCAGATCTGAATCCTAGTAAAGTGAGGAGAAAAAGTGAAAATTCAAAACTGAGATAAGTTAACACCTAAGGAAAACAACAATCAGACTGTAAAAAAGACCTTGTAAAATGATTAGAACACACATGATTGATCAGATGGTTCCAGACAACTTTCAGAAGTTCATTAGAGATCAAAAAAATTTCAATGAAGACATTGTTTTCAAAACACGAGATGCTGTATTGAAGATAATGCATAAAACCAAACAGTATAGCCACTATGCAAGAAAAAAATAATGCTACTAGCAATTTTTTAAAAATCACCACTTTTTT
The DNA here is from genome assembly GCA_013389925.1 of Aegithalos caudatus. Lineage (NCBI taxonomy): Eukaryota > Metazoa > Chordata > Aves > Passeriformes > Aegithalidae > Aegithalos > Aegithalos caudatus. The sequence goes on from WEIU01017784.1 coordinate 23,243, forward strand.
AGGATCAAGTTCCTTTGCAGTATGATATCTATGAGGAAATGGAATGCAGCTGTATCAGAGAGAGTTCAGAATGGACAATAGGAAAACGTTCTTCACTGAGAAGTTGTCCAGTCACTGTAATAAGCTCCCTAGGAATGTGGTTGTGGCATCAAGCCTGTCAGAGTTCAAGTAGTATCCAAAGGGTGTTCTTAGCCCTATGGTTTAATTTTACACAGTCCTGTGAGGACTGGACTAGAAGTCCAAATGATAGTTGGAATTAATGATCTTTATGTGTCACTTTGAACTGGAGAAATTCTATGACTCTGTAACAGTGGCCTTGTAAAAAAGACTCCAGAGAGAGAAAGGTATGAAGAGCCAAATATTTCAAAGGGCAAAATAACTTTTCTTTTGCCATTTTCATAAGACAATGTATGAATTGTCATACTGTATTACATTTGATCAAAATGTTTTGCAACATACCAGTTATTGATAGAAATTCTTTGGCCTTTGTTTAAAAGCACATGAATTTTCTATGCAATACACAGTTGAAGAGAAATTATCCACAAAATGTTCTCAGCCACATTTGCATGCTAGTGTCAGTATTCTGGCAGCTCTCTGCAACAAATACTGTGGAGCATGTAGGACAATTAACTTGAAAAAACAACTTGAAAAATAGCACTCGGAAGCAGGCAGAACAGGTTGGACAAGAAAAGTACTCTATTTAGATATTTAGATATGATTACCCTTGGTTAGCCTAAAACTATATATGGCATCTTCTTAAATATACTGTATGCAGCTCTCTCTGCTAAATCTTTCTACCAATATTTCTTATTTGCAAAGTAAATAGACCCAAGCATTAATTATCTGATCTTCTTTTCAGGTTTCTGGAAAGAGAGTGGAAATAGAGGCAGTCAGGAAGAAGGAACAATAGGAAGATCACAAGTTCTTTTACTGGTGGTCTGTGGGATGCAGATAATTCCCATATGCTTTTAATGAATCAATCTAAAAGATGGGCAAATTCAACTTCCTCCCTGGTAGGATTTCTGGACCAAGTAAAAAACATTTCCAGAGATCAAGCTGCATGACATGAACTGATGGAGGCCATCCCCACCCAAGGGACAAACACTAAACATGCTAATGTCATAATGCTGCAGTTCTCTGAGATGCTGAAAATGCTTTGCATACTGATAGTTGTGAGGGTATATTAGCACAGAGCTTTACCTGAACAGCAGACTCAACAACTCAGCAGGCTAATGAACCAGGCAGAATGCCACACTAGCATGACCAGACTGCTCCTGATACTAAGACAAGCTGGCTCTGAGCTTGCTATGCTGTCTCCAGATGGCAGTGCCTTGTGATGTGCAATTGGATTTGAATGGCATGAAGGATTAAAACAAAATTTACAAAACACATTATCTCCTGTTTATGTTTCAGGTACCTGAACTAGGTAAAGATTGCCCGCAAACCATAGAAAAATATTTTGAAAAATTAAACCATAAATGCAAAGATAAACAAACTTAAAATAGTTTAAAAAAACTATCATACAATGTTAAAAAAGAAAAATTACTAGCATTGTTGAAACAAAACACCAACCTTTCTTAGGGGTAAACTGGATAAGCCATTGCTTTTTTTTCTTTCCTCTCTGCTGCCTATCTTTCCTTTCACCCCTTCCAATCGGATCAAGGGAGGGGGTTATTATTATAATTGCAGGAGTGAGAACAATGCTTTCCAATTTTGCTGGTGCAATCACTCATTGAAACATTTATTGATTGAAAAAGCCCCATGAGAATTCTGGTTATCCTAACATTTTCTCTGGAAGTGAAAGGAACAGGATTTCTTATTTCATTTTATGCAAAATTACAGTAATTGGTATCTGACCTTTTTGGAATAGACTGTTAAGCTTTACACTGCTAGATTTTTTTTCATCGATTCAATTATTTAAATTATGGCTATCTCAAAAGGAGCAACAGGGTGCAAACAAGAATAGAATATTTAAATGAAACTGAAAACTGATTCTCCACCACTACCCATTAACACAAAACATGCTATTAGCTAAAA
>WEIU01017786.1:5362-16428 GCA_013389925.1 Aegithalos caudatus
CATGGGGAGTAAGAAAAAAAAAAAAAAAAAAAAAATATATATATATATATACACACACACCACTGTCATTATATACCATCATCACTCTAAGGAGAGTGAGCACCTTAAGTGCATGGCAAGCCTCCACATGCAAGCCAGTGGGGTTTCTCAAACTACAGCATGAAGTTTAAGAGATTTTTTTCTTTAAAAAAATCCATTTTTTAAAAGGAAATGAACTGATCTTAGAAATCACCATGCTAATTTTCACTCCTGAAACTTCTTTCTAAAAGTAGCAGGGGTGACTATCCATGGATAAGCAATGGATACAACTTTCCTCCTGCTCTGTCTCGATTGTTGTCTCAAGAGGTGGTGATTATTACAAAACCTCATGTGAAAAAAGAAATGGATTTTTATATTGGGTCTGACTGTGATGGACTTAATTTTTTCCAAAGTGACATTCATACTGTTGTGCTTTGTGGTTAGAAGGATGTTGATGGGTTTTGGGTAAAGCTGAGCAGTGCTCAAACAGCATCAAGGCTGTCTCTCCCACCCCACCGCCAAAAGCCATAGGCTGGGGTTGGACAAGGGCTTGTGAGGGGACACAGCCAACACAGCTGATCCAAAGGGACCAAAGGGATGTTCCACATCGTATGACATTGGGCTCAGCAATAAAAAGGTAAGATAAAGGAGCAGGGGGACATATGATATTAACATATTTATCTTCCAAAGCAACTACCAAGCATGCTGAGGCCAGAGTTCCCTGGAAGTGACTGGACATTTCCTCCTGATGTTCAGGAAAAAATAAGGGGTTTTTTTGTTCCCTTTACTTTAGCACATGGCTGTTGCCTTTATTAAGGGTCACATGAAGCCTTTATTAAAAGGTCTTCATCATAACCCAAGAGTTTTTCACCTTATTTTCTCCCTGTTTTTTTAAGGACTGGGTGCCTTTGTTAACCCACTACACCAGTGCAATCCACATTATTCAAAACTGGTTTGCATGCTAAAGTAACTAAACGATATTTCAGCATGGGGAAGAGGATTAAGTAAACAAAGCAAATCATACAGTTATGAAGAAAATGTTCTTTCAAATTTCCTCAAAAGCAGTAGATCCAGAGACACAAAAAAAAAACCAAAAACAAAACAACCAAAAATACCCAAACAAAAAAAAAACCAAATTGCACCAATAATGGAACAAACAAAAACCCTAAAAAAGCCCCAAGTATACACCAGAAAAAAAACTCCATAAGATTTGATGAAAGAGTAAACTGTGATAGATGAGATGGAAAATGGAAAAGAATGTCTTTGGACTTTATTATTAAATCTAATTGGAGCAGAAAAAGCCAGTGAGTATGATGAGGTAGCAGAGGTATAGATATGCGCACTGGTGTTCTGTTTTTCTACCTATACTTTTATGTCTCCTGTACTCTATGAAGTGCAATTGTTTAATGAGCAGATTTTTAAGTATTGTATCCATCAGCTTTCATGAGAAACTGAGCAATAAACTAGGAAAATAAGGTTGAGTTGCTAAAACCAATGTTTGGGTTTTTTGAGGATATTGATTTTAGACAGGACTAAAATAACTGAATAGTGGCTTGTCCTATTTTTATAAAGCCTTTAAAGTAGTCCTTTTAATTTCCTCTTTATTTACATAGTCTTTAGTGTTCTGAACCTGTGGGTTCTCACACCTTTTCAGTTTCCCCTTCTAAAAACCAGTAAAAATCTAAAAGTCAGCTTCTCAGACTTTTCAGCACTTTCTTTTCAGCAGCATACTGACTTAAAATGACATCAATACAACGCAGTCAGTTATCTTCCCTTAAATCCACACTTACCTTTACAGAATTACTTTTCAGTTCAGTCCTGAAAAGCAGAGATGTCCACATCCTTTGTAAATTTTTAAACAAATTTAAGTGCCATGCTGAGATTTGGGAAGCATATCTTGATGTGCAGGAGGAGGCTTCACTGCAATATGCCCATCCTAGCATGATTCTTAGGTTCTACTCAGTTTAAAGCAGCCTTGAAAAATCTTGTAGCTACATTGTGCTGCTTGACTTTGGCAGCTCTATAGACTGAGAAACTGTATGAAGTCTAGAAGTTGGTTTTTCTTTTTAATTGTTTTCATTTTTTGGAAGTCTGTCAAAGAATATTTTCTCCTAGTCAGTGGTTGTACATTTGGTTTTCTTTAAATCAGTATTTTGTTTGTACTTTTGGCAAGTGACACTGCAGTCTGTATTAATTTAGCTACTAATGAAGCCTTTTTTTATTATGGTTTTTGTAGCAAACAGTAGAAACACTATCCTGCTAGTGGTGGATATGACCCACTGAAACATTTTTAAATGCTTCTTTTGTTTTTAATCAAATATTTCTAATTGATGCATGAATTTCTGTAAGAAAAGCTTGCTTGTTGCTAGTCCTCTTATTATGAATTTATTTTCTATGCTCTTTAGTTTGATATCTAAATCTCTCTTATCTCTACCCTATATTGTGTATGGATTATGTCTGATGTCAGTCAAGCTCAGATAAGAATATTTTCAGGAGCTTGCATGATGATAAATATTGCATATTTTTTGCATCTTTGTCTGACAATGAAGGCAGTCAACTCTCTCATGATTTAAATTCTCATGTTCTAGACTGAGTGTTGGTCTGTTTATTTCTGTGGGATTGTAGAAACCAATGATTTATACAATGAGCACCACCTCCTTGGAAAACAGTAATTTATCTTAATTTTAAAATATTACATTTTGATTTTAGTTTTCTTTCATGGTAAAGACATCAAATATTTGGACTTCTCAAATAGACCTACTTTCTTCAGTTTACTTTTACATTCTTACTATCCCTGTCTTCCACTTTCACATGAAACCTTTTTCAGAACTTTTCTTATGGTTTTTGTCGTATCTCTTCAATAAGTCATTGACATTACAATTTTCAAAAAGTACTTTTAAAACATATTTCAACAGATTTTTAGTTACATTTTGTCTTGCACTTGAGATAATTCCCTTCCACTTACCAGGCATTGACTGCAAACCAGAATTGCTTTAGGTGCTCTGAAGAAGCTTTGCATGTGTAAAATTTTTAGAAGAAAGGTAGATTAAAACCCCAAGAGAACTCATGCTTGTCAGAAAAAGATAAAAAGCAATAGATACACTTGAGAACAATTCTTAATGTAGGATTGACTAAATCTTCCAACAAAATGCAAATGTATCAAATTAGCTTTACCCAAATTTGTCATTTTCCAAAGATAATATTTCTTTTAGAAATCTAATATTTAACCATACCTCAGTCCTTTTTAGTTGATGTGAGGAATTTCATTCATGGTGGAAATAGGAAGAGTTGTCAATGCATAATTAAGGAGTTTATTGAACTTTATTTCCATTGCAATGTTGCATCTTGCTCACAAATTGTAATGTCAACCAATTTCTCTCTTGCTCTTATTCACTCCCTCCTTCAACCTTTGCTTTATTTTGTCATCTTTTTACTTTCTAAAGAAATTGTGTCTAACTAAAGATAGCCAGAAGGACTCAATAAAAGAATTTGTCTATGTCTCCCAAGTGGTAAATTCAACTTTTTCTATTTTTATAAGATGGCATCCAAAATGTTGCCTAACAGATTTATTTTGACCCTCAATGCATAGAGAGTAGAGAAACTTGATATATGACTATTCTAAAGAGAATTAAGAGGAAAAATTTGCATTCTCAGTATTTAAAAATATAACCAGAGAAATAGCTGAAGAATTAATGTAGATATAACACATTGACATATACTTATTCACGTGACTAAACTTTCAGGTAATGGTTGATGATAGTTCAAAATTTCTATTGAGCTGTTGGTCAAATTCAGCCTGGAAGGCAGAGGCTATGACAGGGCACAGCACTGAACTAATGAGATCACAGATTTAGGCAGGATTCTGAAGAGAAATTCTCCCCAGCTGCAGAGAATTTGTAATTAATGTTGTGCAGCAAATACCAAAGACTACTTATGATTCTACTTATTACTGCATGTGCTACAAATTGTTGCTAAATTAGGCCTTGCTTCTATCCACTGGCCAGAAGTCACTCAAGCAGAGAAGAGGCCCAACATTTTATGAACTGCTTTATTCTATGGCTAAGCAGTTATTTTCAGGAATATTTCAACTCCCTCCACTTTCACCCTGCACTGCACCACTGCCCCTTTTCCACTTAGTTAACAAGAATTAGCTTAAAGCAGATCCAAATTGATATAAAAATGGGATTCAGCAGTATATGTGCATTTAGCAGTGCATTTTTCTTGATATGCTTTTAGAATAGTGCTAAATAGTTGTGGTGAAAATGAGCAAGAAAGAAATCGAGAAAATAAATAAATAAATAAATTGTTTATGAAAAAAGTCAGTATACTGGGCATTGATGACAATAACCACTGGTATAGTTTAAGAGAGAGATGGTGTCCTAGGTTACAATGTAAGATGTTCCCAAAGTATGTATTCTATCACCACCCTCAGGAGCTGTTGAAACCAGGTGGGGCAGTGTTTTCGCTTGCCCCTATCTTCTTGGGCTATCTTCTGTCAATGGGCCATCAATGCCTTGCCACATGACTCACAGGTAACTCCCTCTGGGTGTTATCTCTGTTAATGGGCAATCAAGGACCCATTGTATGACTCATAGAATGATATCAGCCCATTGGGAGATGCTCCACCCAAGGGGAGGAGCCAAGCATCCCCACCTGGATATAATCTGGGACAGCACAGAGGGCAGGGGCCTGCTGGACTCCCCGAGGACCAGAGCTACCAGACCTTTTCTACAGGATCACTGCTTCAGCAAGACCACTTCATCTGGATGCCACCACCACCCTAACTAACGGGGTGTCAGGTTGTATAATCTTCATTTATTCTATTTCACTTTTATTCCTCCTATTAAATTGTATTTTCTGGCTTGGAGTCTCTCACTGGTTTTACTTTCAAACCAGCACAGATGGCACTGGGCATTAATGACAATAACCACTGGTATAGTTTAAGAGAGAGATGGCATTTTCAGTTTTGTGGTTTATATGTAAAGGTGGCAGTGCTTTTCAGGTCAGATACAATTTTCCTTGTGGAAAACTGATTATAGTAAAAGGTTTTACCTACTTACAGGCTTGAAACAACTTTTGAGGTTCACACTCATAAAATCTAGCACATATTTAATATATCATATTTAAAATGTCTCGGGGTACAGACCACTATTTGTGCACTGATTTTTGCTTCCAATGTTTCGTCTAGGAGTAACATTAGCTGGGCACAGTGTGTTTGAGTTTAGAGACTAAAGAACTGAAAATCCAGTTCCCTGACTTTCAAGTATGTTTTATGTGCAGATGACTGAGAAATGAATGGTGCACATCTTGGTATGCAAAACTTTGATTCTGAGATTTAATATAGCATAGAAATGGCTTCCTTCTCAGTCTGTTTCTGCACACCCACCGATGTCTGAACTCTGTAATCTTTGACCCTTATCTTCTCAATTTCACTTCTTTAAAGAAATTCTTCAGCAAAGCACTCTAAAGTCAGGCAGGAAGAAGCCTTCTCCTCATCATGGTATATATATAAGGAGGTTCTGAAAGATTTATCAGCCAGTTAATGCCGTCATTTGTTAATCATTAATTCAGGAAATCTCTTTTCCCTTAAACCTGAATGACACTTCATTCAATATGTGTCAGCTGTTTCTATTATCTGTTAAGCAGATGGTCTGGAAAGAATACAGAATTTGTGAAGATACATAAAAATTAGTTTCTGTGACACTGAGATATGTGCTTCTAGAAAGTGTACTCTGGTATTCTTTAATAAACAGCCCATGTGTGGTATTTCTTCCAGAGGGATCACCAGAAGGAGGAGGCTTTTGCTATATCTAGCAAATAGGATAGTGCAAAGAAACCCATCAAACACAAGAGAACTTACTGTATTTGACATATGCAGTCCAGATTGTTTACCACAGTTTTTGAAACAGCCTAGTATGTCCCAGCATCACCAAGACAAAAGGCTAACACTAAACCTAATGTGGGCATTTAAAGATACTTGAAATTATAAAAATGCAAACTAAAAATCCCAATTGATTTGTCACATTGTCCCAATTGTGGGATTATATTCTAAATTTCAGCTTGCAGTGTGTGATTTGAAAGTTTTTTAGCATTGTGAATTGACATTAATATTAAAGAAGGTGAAGGCAAGCAAAGAAGAAAAAACCTGTATCTCAGTTATGTCATGAGCTATTGCTCATTAGCTGACTATGTCTGGAATTAGTTTGCAGAATAAAGGGGTAAGTTCTTTGGAATTGATGTCACATGTACAATGTGTTTGTCTGTCTGTGATAATCTTTACTTTATTCTCTGCAAGACTTTATCTGAATCTGCTCTTCAGCAGGCTCCTTAATTTTAATGACTATCAGGGATTTAATCATTACATGATGAATTTTTGCCTCTTAAATGTGGATGGCTTTTTACAAAGTGTTCTCAATTTCAACAAGTAGTCTACCGCAGAATGACATTTATAAATTGAATACTTTTCAATTCTCCAGCTGAATTATATGAGACTTAATATATTTTTGCCACTAGAAATATCTTTAGAAATGAACATTTTTGATCTTTTTGAATAGAAAGTAAATTAGGTGAGAGAAAGGAATAAATTCAAGAAGGATATCTCTCATAAAAAGATATCACTGTTTGTAAAATATTGGAATCTTGTAACTTTAAGATTTTGGCTTTTTTATTTTAATATATTTTATCATCAAAAGAATTACTTAGCTCTTTTTTATTTTTGCAAGATAGATGTACATCAAAGGTTTGGATCAGAGAAATACGTCAACTGTTGCTGCTATTCACAATGATTTTAATTATATTTCCATCTGAAATAACTCTTTTGAAGGGCTGAAATAGTCATTTATAATGAATAACAATAGTTTATATCAACACAGATTTGATTGCTCACCTATTCTGAATCTTATTTGCTTCAAAACTCACCATTTTTGAATGATTGTTGAAATTTTGTCCAAATAATTTGCAATCTACAGATTGTGAAAAGTTAATTCCAAATGGTCTGTATTCTCTGTTAAAGGGAAATTTATGACCACTCTGCAGAAGTCTGTTTCTGGTCCCAGCAAAGTTAATTTAAACTTTACAATTTGAAAAGTCATCTGTAATTGGATGCCTGGCTCACATGACAGCTTTTCCTTCTTGGTTTGCTGACTGTAATTTTTTAGTGTTCATGATGAATAGTATTGTTAGACTTGTACGAAGTGCACGCTTGGAATTTTTTCATGGATGCTGACTGCTGTGACTCTCAGAAGCTCCCTGACTCAGTTATCATTGTTCTGGCAGCATAAATGGGCTTTCAAGTCAGCATAAGTTACTTTTGCAAGTACTTCCAAACCTCTCTGAGATAGTAGAGTAGCATAAAACTGCCTAGTATAAATTAAAATTAGACTACTTGTTTTGCTTATTTCTATTTGGCCTTCATTTTTTTTTTTTTTTGTGGATTTTTCTTAACTGTGAAAATTTTGTTCATAATCTAAATTTTCTTTAAAAAATTACTGTAAGAATTTAATTTTAAAGTTAAAAACTGGCTTACATTCAGTCATCAGAGCATATACCTTTTCCTTCCACATTTCTATGCTTTAGCCCCAATGAAGTCCAAAGATAATGAACCAGAACTGTAAGATTTATTTCTCCTATTGAGGTACACCCCCATCTTTTCCCTTAAAGTTAGTTGAACTGCAAAGTGGGCTCAAAGTTCAAACAAGCACACTATGATTCCCTTTACATGCAGGTTTCTCCCTAGGTTATGGATCTGGGAAATATTGTTGTGCATCACATCTCCTCCACAAACCCTGAGTATCAGACATCTCTTATCCTGGCTGCCAGATTTGTCCCTTTGAGTTGTCTGCTGCAGGAAACAAAGTACAGCTCCAAGTTGTGAACAGGCACAATTCGGCTCAGCAAGCTGAGATGATGTAAGGACAGTGGAGAGCTGTCATATTCCACCTCCCCCAGTATCCCTTCAACTCAATGTGTCCCTGAAAAACCTGTCTTTTCCCTTAAAGGACCACCACTTTTGCATTGCTGTTAAAATGTGGCCTAGACAAATTTGTGTCCCGAAGGTATGAAATTCAGGATGCAATTTGAAACACTTTGTGTTAAAGTCTTAACAGTAGCTATTTCTTGCCTGAAGTTATAGAGTAACTGTAGATTCATAAATTAACTTTTAAGCCCAAAAAACAACTGTTGTATGAATGTTCTTTGGTATTATAGACTGAAAATTATTTTTAAAATTTATTACATCTGCCCATGGTGTTGCCAACAGATTGATTTTTGATGACAGTTAAAAAAAAAAAGCAAGAGAAAATTTGTGTACTGACATATTGCTATATATGAACAAGAATAATTACATATTTTAATAATTTCATATGACATGGTAAAAAATGTATCTTACATCTCAGTCAAAACAAGATGCATAAGAAGCATGTTAGGGCACTAGAGATCTTTTGTGGAGGATAAGCAGTACAACAGATCAGAACAATATTTTATAAGGAGTTTTTTTGCTGCTTGTCCACAAAACGCTTTAATGCACCATTTATTCTTTTATCAGTATTTTGAAATAAAGAGATATGTACAATGAAAAAGATTATCAGTCTAAGTGGGCTTACCTTTACCCTCCCCTGAGAATATATTTGGCTAACACAAGAAGTACATACAGGGTTAAGTTGGTGTTACTGCCTAATAGGTAACATTCCTCAATCCTTTCCCCCTTTCTTAATCTTTTTGTTAAAACATCCTTTGACATAGATCTAGGATTTCTTTGGTTTTACTTGCATCAAATCCTTTCTTAATTGTTCTTGGTGTAACTTGATACTCTTCAAAATTACTTTTTCCTATGAACAATGCCTCAAGAAAGAAATGAACAGAAATATTTTAAATTAGGGGATTATGCTAACGCAAAAGGAAAAAAGAATGTTTCAAGGTTTTTTTAAGTATCTGTAACCAAGACCTGGATTACTGGTTCATAGTACCTGTAGTATCTATCTCTAATAAGACTACTGAAGTGAATCAATTGTTGATTATTTGAAAAGGATGGATGGGATTTTGAAGCCTCCTTAGAAGAATCTAAATTTCAAATTAAACTTTAAGACCATTGCTTTATCGTTAGCTATAAAAAACCTTGAGGATTTATACATTTACACAAATTCCTCAAGATTTGTTAGTTTACTACAGGTCATTCCCAGATTGTGCTCAAAGTCTTAATGTGCAACAAGCTCATCTTCACTTTTTAAAGAAAATTTTTTCTTCAAATTCTTCAACACCTTGCCCCCCATTTTTCTTTACTATGCCAAGAAATACATGGGAAAAAACCCCATCAATCAATAACACTTACTTCTGAATATTTTCTTACTGATTAAAGTACCAGTTTAGATTATATTTTTATTTTTACACTGAAAATACAGATTTACCCTTCTGTGTCCCACTTTTTCTCCAGCTGCTAGGTCAAAAGAGGGCAAGTTTTCTGTAGATCCAATACCAGGCTTTTCAACATTGTGCTGGAGTAACACAGAATCACATTCACAGAATTTTTAGGGTTGGAAGGGACATCTGGAGATCTAGTCCAACCTCATTTAGTTAAACATCCCTGAGAAATCTTAAGCATGGTAGAGTATCTAATAATGTGTTCGTGCATCTAACTCTATACCTGCCTACCTAATTCTGGAGAGAGAAATTACTCTCCAGCTTACATTAACTATTTTTGATTCACTCACTTCTGCATTTCTTGGAAGCCTAGACATCCATCTCATGCACTGCCACCTACACTGTAGAAATTTAAAGAGGAGAGTTCAATCCTATCTTATGGTGCTGGAGACAAGCTGTCTCCAGTCTCACTTTTTTCACTGCCTGGCACAGAGTGGAACTTGTATGCCAAGTGCAATTACACTCTTAATTGAGAAGTTATCGCTGATATGGTGCACTGCATGCAGGATCTCTCTGACACTAGAAGAGCTAGACAAGAAAGATGATTTCACTTAGTACTGAAACTACATAAATTATTAGTTTCTGGGACTTTGAACTCATGTCATTAATGATTCAAAAGAGTTGCTGTTGATTGTAAGAAAGTGCTGCAGTCATTATTAATCAGCTTGGATCTTTATTTTGCACAAAGATGATGTGCAATGGGTTTCATTTTTTAAAGAAATGTATCTCTTTCCCTTCTGAGCACAGGAATATTTCTTGGTTTAAGTGATCAGAGTATTTCTGGACATTTCTGTTTGATGTACAGGTCTTTAATCCATGTATCTCTTCAGTGCCTAGGGATGTTCTGTGAAGTCATATCCTGAGCTGGTAGTTCTTTACTGGAGGTCATGACCCAAGCAGAGTCGTGTTGGTTATAAATTGGATTTCTCATCTAAGAGAAACTTACTTACTCATGCCACCATTTAATGTAATAATACTGATGAAAATAGAACCCATTTTGCAAAGGTGGATCCATAACTAAAAGTCTATAAACCATTATTAGTGATTACTGTAAATAACTGCAAATAATGAGCTACACAAGTAAATAGAGAGAAATCTTACCAATTTATGAGTAAATAAACTCTGAATTCTGAAACTCAGGCATCAAAGTCAGGCAAGGGGTTTTGGAAGGTAGTGGTACACATGCATGTCTTCCTCATTTTTTTGCTATTTTTAGTTGCTCAGCATTTTCTTTTTTGTTTATGCCATCAAGAGAGACTACAAACTTTTTCAGTGGGGAGTTTTTATTTCTTCATTACTTCAGTGAATGCACAACATACAGCCAGAAATTAGTATGATTACTGTTACACTAATGTTAGTAGTTCCATCTATCCTGTTAAATCTAACAGTCACAAACCATAAACCTTTCATATGATCTCCAGGTTATGAATAATAGTCATTGCCTTGGAACTGCTTTTTTAGTATTCAGTTTTGCTTAAGCAGATAATGAGTGCAGGTCAAAGTTGTTATAGGTTATATAGCATAAACTGACCTGGCCTGACATTAGCCTGTATCACACCTAACCTGCTGGCAATGATAGGCTATACATTTGGTAACAGACAATTCCTTATATCCTACCAAAAAAAAAAAAAAAA
>WEIU01017787.1:0-14683 GCA_013389925.1 Aegithalos caudatus
TTTTTTTTTTTTCACTAAGATGGTTCAAGCAGCTAGTTTGACTTGTTAGTCTGATTAAGTTTCCAATGTGTTCCTTGTTTTGCCCCAGAAGCTGGACGTTGACCCAGGAGTACGGGCTGATCATCGACGGCTCCACGCTGTCGCTGATCCTCAACCCCTCTCAGGACTCTGGCTCCAGCAATTACAAAAGCATTTTCCTGCAGATCTGCCTGAAGTGCACTGCAGTCCTCTGCTGCAGGATGGCTCCTCTGCAGAAAGCACAGGTATTTATTTACCTCTCCCTGCCTCAGGCACGTCAGTGCCTGCTGTGACGCAGGCTGAGTTCATCAGCTGGGACTTGGCCTGATCCTCCCAATCAAGCAGGGCTTCTCCAGGCTGTGTGTGAACCTTGTCTGAGCTCCAGAGCACCATGAAAGAACACCAATCTGAATGCAAACCCTTTGTTTAAAATGCTGGCAGGATCCCCTAAACCCAGGCCAATTAGAAATAAACAAAACCTCCCATTTTGCCTTTTTTTTTCCCTTTCCAAATTTGTCAAGTGGAGCCCGTGACTTCCTCACTCCAGCAGATGATGTCCCAGCCTGATAAGTGATGTGTTTCTGCACACTGGGATGCGTGAGAGAACCCACCTTTGGGAAAACAGGGTCTGACAGAGGGGAAGAGCAGGATGTTGCTGCTGGGGTTTGTTTTGAAACACTGTCCTTCAGCCGTGCACAACTGGATTGGGTTTTTGCTCTGGTTGTGACTGCAAAGCAAGTGACAAGGGCTTTTATTACCCTGAACTATCCAGGTGTTACATTGCTGATGTGAAAGCCTGATTGCTTGTCCTGGGGGGAGCAGTGGGAAGGTCTCTGGAGGCTTTTTAACTGAATTTTGGGTTCTGCTGCTGTCCTTTTTATTTTTTTAAACCTTCTAGATTGTGCGAATGGTGAAGAACACAAAAGGAAGCCCGATAACCTTGTCCATAGGGGATGGTGCAAATGATGTCAGTATGATTTTGGAAGCACATGTTGGAATAGGTGAGAGTCCCTAAAACACCCATCTCACAGCCCAGACCTATCTGCTCTGGCTGGGGTTCACTACTGAGGTGCAGCTGGTGTTCCTGATTGCACCTGGCTAATCCAATCCTACTGGAAAATGTGAGAGATCTGCTCTTGCTTTCTTTGGAGGCAGAGTTTAACTCCACATTAATGCTTGGGATCACAGAATCATAGGATAGTTTGGGTCAGAAGGAGTCTTTAAAGGGTCCAACCCCTGTAATGAGCAGGGAGATCTTCAGCTCCATCAAGCTCCTCAGAGCCCTGTACAATGTTGTACAGGGCCTTGAATGTTCCCAGGAATGGGGACAATGTTGTACAGGGCCTTGAATGTTCCCAGGAATGGGGCATCCACAGCCTGTCTGGGCCACCTGTGCCATTGTTTTACCATCCCCATTGTAAGACAGAGATGAGATCATCACATACTCACCTGCCAGTGGTACCAGCTCACCTGTGCTGGTCCCATTCTGTCAGTGATACACTGCAGACCGTGTTCAAAAACTCTGTGACCAAAGGAGTGGTGGTAAGGAGTGTTTGGGGCTCAGGAAAAGAAGGGACACAAGCACCAGAGTGGTGTGTGACAAGTGTGTTGTGACAAGTGGCACTGCAGTGAAGGTGCCAGCCTTCAGTGCTACCTGGTGGCAGCAGCTCAGCACAGGGACCCACAGGTGTTTGCTGGGGCTGAGTGTGTTGTCTCTGCACTGTCCATGTGCCTGACAGCCTATGGAAACTCCTGATGCCTGCAGATTGGTGTCTGGAATATGGGAGACTCCCGGGGCACCACTGAAGAAGGGTCAGTGAAAGAGAAAGGGCATCATCCTCAGTTGGGGCTGTTGGAAATGCTGTGGTGCCCTCTAATGAAGGGAATCCAGTGCAGTTCATTTGGTTGTGGCTTTTTTTGTGAGCAAAACAGCCCTGTGGGGATGTCTCAGGAGGCTGGGCAGCTGCAGGGGGCAGCTGAGCTGTGTGAGATGCAGGCCAGCCCACGGGGAGCCAATCCCTTATCTTTCATCAGGTTTTCCTAGACACCCTTCACCACACTCTTACACAGGAAATCACAGGGCAGCCTAAATATAGCTTAAAAACTCCAGAGGCAGGTCTGAGTGTTGTGGAGCCAAAACCAGACAGAAAGTATTCATGTTTGGTCCCCTGGGGCACTCAGGCCTTTGTCATGCCTTGAGACACTGAGTGATGTGGGCAAACCCAGTGGGCAGCATCCAGATTTCAGCCCCCTTGGGATTAACCCCTTCCCATGCTTCTGTCTCCAGGGATAAAAGGCAAAGAAGGACGCCAGGCCTCCAGAAACAGCGACTATGCTGTGCCAAAGTTTAAACATTTAAGAAAACTGCTACTAGCACACGGGCATTTATACTATGTGAGAATAGCACACCTTGTACAGTATTTCTTCTATAAGGTAAGGGGCAGTGTGCAGCTGATTTCTTTGTTTATCCTATGCATTTCTTTGGCAATAGAATAAAATAATAAACAGGAAAAAAAAAAATAAAGTGGGGGATGTTGTGTAGTTCTGTTTTCCTTCCCTAGGGCAGGCTGGGTCTGCCATGTGCCTGCCCATTGAAAACAGTGCTTCCAGGGGGATGTGAGCATTCTTCTAGTGTCTCCTGCAGATACTAACTGCTCACTGGATTGGTTTTGTGCTTGATTGAACAACTGCCCTACCTTGTCTGATGTTGTAATGTCAGACACTAATGTCTGATAACAGGAAAAACTACTTGGGTTTAGACTGAGAAGTGAAGTGCTTCCCTGCTGACCATTTGTCTTTTGTTCTCCTAGAACCTCTGCTTCATTTTACCGCAGTTTTTATACCAGTTCTTTTGTGGATTCTCACAGCAGGTAACTTCCAGTAATTTGTTACAAAGGCAAGGTAAAAAGCAAGTGGCATAATGAGGCTTCCTAGCAGAGACTTGGCTTTTGGCAATCCTGTCCCTTCACCACCTTGCTCTAGAGGACAGTAGGAGCTGACCTTGTTGCTCAGCACCATATCTGGAACATATTATTTTTGTTCCATAACTGAAAAGAAAGCAATCTGCTTTCTTTCCCATCCACCAGCCATAAACACAGGTGGACACCTTCCTGAAGTAATGAGAGAAGGCTTTAGCTGGGTTGTCAGCACCTGATTTTGCTACTTCTGCTTCTCTTACAAAAACAAGTTTTGAAAGGTTTCCTGATCTTGTCTCCTCTGCTGCATTTCACTGCATTAAAAATGTCACTCAGAAGGAAGAACAGTTCATTCCTTTATGGCATGTTTAAAAAAAGACACACAATGAGTGTTATCACAGCTTTGCTTAGTCCAAGTAAACATCAGAGAGGCAGATCCATGTGGTGAGTGGGTTCATGTGATTGGAGACTAAAACTTTGGCTTTTGTGCCAACTTAAGGGGCTTTTGTGTCTATTTGGGCTCAAAAGTAGCAGGGAAAGTAAATGATGAGAGAGAATTCTCTGCTTGTTTTGGCAGAAGCTCTTGCCTTTCTCTTTTTGTTAAAAAAAAGGAAGCTCTAGTTCCTCTAAAACAGTCTAGTCTTCAGAGAGCCACAGGCAGCATCAAATGTATTAATAGAAACCACAGCAGCAGAGCAGCAAGAGGAAAGCTGTGGTAAGGGCTGTTCAGTCATGTTTTTCTGCAGGATAGGCTGGAGATGAGAGCAGCCAGTTACAAAACTTGTGTCAGGGGGAGCAGGTTCCTGGGCACACAGGCTGTGAGTGCCTTGTTCCCCCTTGCATTGCACAGAGCACAGCTCCCATCCACTGAAGCTGTGTGACCAAGGATGGTGTGGGAGATGGGCTGAAATTTATGCTTTCATTTCTTTGTGGAGAGGCCTTTTTTCTGTCTGTCTCATTTAACCCTTTGTTCCCCTTCTAAGCCACTGTATGATGCTGCTTATCTGACCATGTACAACATCTGCTTCACGTCGCTGCCTATCCTGGCTTACAGCCTGCTGGAGCAGCACATCAGCATTGACACACTGACCTCGGACCCTCAGCTCTACATGTGAGTAGTCCTGGCCTGGGTAAACCTCTGCACAGCCCTGTTAGCCATGGCTGGAGTTGTCTTGGTGCAGGAGCCCAAGCAGGTGTTCCTGTCCTGTGTCAGGGATGGGATCACCATAAAGTGCAGGAAAAGCCATTCCTGTCCCTCCTGGCACAGCTGTTCCTGCATCCAGGCTGGTGTGTACTGCCTGTTGCTACTTGTTTGTGCTCTCTGATGGTATCTGGTCTAGCAAATGGCACTGCTGTATCCCTCTGAAAGAGAAAACTGTAGGTGGAANGCATTGCACAGAGCACAGCTCCCATCCACTGAAGCTGTGTGACCAAGGATGGTGTGGGAGATGGGCTGAAATTTATGCTTTCATTTCTTTGTGGAGAGGCCTTTTTTCTGTCTGTCTCATTTAACCCTTTGTTCCCCTTCTAAGCCACTGTATGATGCTGCTTATCTGACCATGTACAACATCTGCTTCACGTCGCTGCCTATCCTGGCTTACAGCCTGCTGGAGCAGCACATCAGCATTGACACACTGACCTCGGACCCTCAGCTCTACATGTGAGTAGTCCTGGCCTGGGTAAACCTCTGCACAGCCCTGTTAGCCATGGCTGGAGTTGTCTTGGTGCAGGAGCCCAAGCAGGTGTTCCTGTCCTGTGTCAGGGATGGGATCACCATAAAGTGCAGGAAAAGCCATTCCTGTCCCTCCTGGCACAGCTGTTCCTGCATCCAGGCTGGTGTGTACTGCCTGTTGCTACTTGTTTGTGCTCTCTGATGGTATCTGGTCTAGCAAATGGCACTGCTGTATCCCTCTGAAAGAGAAAACTGTAGGTGGAATTCATCCATAAGAAAAATCAAGCTGTGAGTGTGGCCAGACCATTCATTCACGTTACCTTTGAGCCAAGCACGTGGTGGAGCGTGTAGTGCAGGGAGGGGAGATGCAGCTTGCAGCAGGAAAAAGGATCCATTCATTTTCAGGAAGATGAATGTTTCTGAGGCCCAGCTCAGGCAGGTGGTTTCTCAGCTTCTCTAAATGGATATGGTCCCCCAGGCTTCCCCTCCACAGACCAGGTCCTCTCATCAGAACCCGGGGAGCTCTGCTCATCCATCCACACACTCAGTTTTCTGCCACGTTGCCCAGGGAAAGGACAGCTTAGGCTGTCTCTCTCTGCTCTGCTTGTCCTTTTCTCTCCTTGGCTGCAGCAGGGAGAGGCTTCAACAATCTTGCACAGAAGCAGAGATGCTTTCCATCTTCCTCCCAGCCCTGCCCACACATGTGCTTGGGGCAGCCCTTCAGCAAAGACCAAGGAAGATGTTTTTGGGAGGAAACCCCTCTCTGTGCGTCCCTGCTGCCAATCCCCCAGCCTGGAAGTCAGCTAAGCCCTGCTGACAGCCAGGTCAGGGCTGCTGTGGCCTGTGCCAGCCCCGTTGCTGTGGTGTGATGCTCCTCAGCAGTGGAGGAGCTGCATGTGGCACAGCTGTGCTCAAGCCAAGAGTGATCTCTGTGCAGAGACAGCAAAGGGAATTAACAGGCACCTAAAATACAGTGTGAAAATTGTCTTAGGTATAGGAAAATCAGTGAATGCAAGGCTGGGAAGGGGCTTGGGTGATTTTGAAGTAAACATTCAGAGCCATGATTGGTTAGAGCTCTATATTCCTTCACTCTCTGGCAAAATGCCACCGCCTATATTTTTAAATAGCTTGGTAATTGAATATTGTGCAACAGAGAGCAGTAACAGCAGGCCCCTGTGCCTTCCCCTGGTGGGCTCTCTGATCTCTGGGGTCTGTCTGTTGAGGGAAGCAGCCTTAGTTTGAATATTCATGACTGCATGTGCTGCTGGATGCAGAGCCCTGCTGCGCTGCTGCTGGAGGAAGTGCTGAGCTGCTGCAGTGCAGATCCCGAGGCTGGAAAAAGCCTGTTTACCACCAGCACTGCAGGACAGAAATGGGAATGCAAAACAGCTCACAGGGAGGAGGCTGCTTGTGTTTGCTCTCCTTGCAGCACTCCACACTTCCAGTCTGGTTTGTGCTTGCTCTTTTCCCAGACCCAAACTGTGACACCTTAGAACGTGGTCACGGCGTCGTTGTGTGTAGGTTTTGGAAGGGTCTCTTTTCAGGAACTGCAGGTAGAGGAGCCCAGCAGCAGGTTTGCAAAGTGCAGCTTGCTGAAAATAGATGTATTGTTGCTTTGGGAGTTAAGCAGAATAATGCAAAAAAGATGGGGACTTCAAAGAAAGTAATCTGGGAAGATAAAGATGCAGGGGACTGTTTTTAATTCCCTCCTGCCCTGAGAGCCACCCTCGACTCCCCACGCCCTGTGTGTGTCCCTGCAGAGCTCTGTTCATAGCCCATCCATTTGCTGCTGCTGCCTCCATGCCAGATCTCATCCTGTATTCAGCCAAGAGCCTCCTGCTACAACCCCTGTGATAAAAACACCCACCATACAATTCAGGAGGTTATTTTCAGCCTGTGCAGAAAAACACCACTTCAGGGAACAGGACTTGCAGAGCTTTTCTCAAAAAAGGACTTTGTGCATTCAACAGAAAGAGGGAAGCACAGCATGGATTTCATGCATCCCATACAGCTGCTCTCCAGCCTTACCCTGCTTTTGAAATTTAGCAGGTAATGTCAGGTGCCATGGGCAGCTCAGGGGCTGCAGCAGAGGTTCAGGACAGCGTTGCTTCTGTTCACTTTGTGCTTTTTTCATCCAAGTTACCTAGAGGAGAAGGACAAAACAACTCATATTCTGAACCTCTTGTGATTTCTCATGTCAACAGCTGCATATGAAAAATGTTCTTTGTGTCCTGGGCAGGTATTTTTGTGGTTTCTCCCCTTGCCTCCTACTGCAAGGGCTTGCTCCAGAGCCCCCCAGTCCCCTGCCTGTGAGGAGCTTTGCAGTGGGTGTCGTTGTTGGACAGGAAATAAAGGTGCTTGACTCCAGTTAAAAGACAGAAGAACATCAGAAGGCTTTATTTAAATTCATCCAGCCTTTTTATAGCATGCTGGGCTAAAATGGCACATTATTGATCCATAGGATTGTCACCTCTCTCCACTGGTTAAGTAGCAGAAACAACACCTGGAAGAGGGATTGCTATGAGAAAATGATTATTTACTTAGGAATGTTACGAGTTATCTACAGAAATTGTCCTTGAAAGAAAATTCTCCCAAGAAATCTTCCCTTAGGAAGAAAATTCAGCCACTGCCAGGCTGAAAACCTCTCATACTCAGAAGTACCAGGCCCACAGTGAGCCCTGGGTGTTGACTGTGGTGGTGATGGTCTCGTTACTCCATCTCTTGGCAGGAAGGTGTCAGACAATGCAATGCTGCAGTGGAGGCCGTTCCTGTACTGGACCTTCCTGGGAGCCTTTGAAGGACTTGTGTTTTTCTTTGGGGTTTATTTTCTCTTTCAAAGCTCGTCGTTGGAAGACAACGGAAAGGTAACGGCGCCCAGAGGCAGGAGGAGGAGGAGGACGGGGGTTTGTGTTGTGTGCTGCCTCTGACACGCCTGGCAGGGAATATCTGCGTGCTTATTGATCTGTGCAGTGTGTCTCCAGTCCTGTCCCACAGTGTAGCCTCGCTTATGGTGTGATTCTGCAGCACATGCTTGAAATAAAACATTTTCCAGATCGCCATGGAAACAGGGCAGAGCTGGTTACGCTCACTAGGTGAAATGACTAGTCTCACACACATCCCAGTGAGCCTTGCACAGTGCTCATCCCCTCTTCTGTGTGATCCCAGGGCAGGAGCAGTGTCAGTCCTTCCCACCAGTGACAGCCTGGAATTCAGCATGTGCTTGGCTGTGAGCAGCTGAACTAGCCCACCTTGATGAGATAATGCTCGTTAGTGCAGACGTGGTGCAGGGCTGCTTGTGTGCTGTGCCTGCTTGGGGGTGTGATGTCAGCCTCCCCTCTCCCTGTGCCTCAGGGGAAGGCTGCTGCTGGCCTTTTTGCTCCTGTTTTGGGGCCAGCAGAAGTCCCCAGCTGCTGGAGGCAGCAGGATGTTGTCCCTGCTCCTGCTGGCTTGTGCCTCTACTGTGGGGACGAGCCTCGCATCACCACCTTAGTGAGGTCTGGGAGCTGCTGGGGTTAGCTTGCACACAGAGAGGACAAAAAAAAAGATGGTGTTTGTTTTTTTTTTTTATTTCTCCTTTTTTTCTTTTTTTTTTTTTCCTTATTTTGCTGGTTAACTGAGTACAGAGCAAAGCCTTAGTGCAGGGTGGCTGCCACGTGTGGTGGCCTGAGCTGTTCCAGCACCCTTTCCCCAAGGGAATGTGCAGCCTGTCATTAGATCTTGGATCTTTACAGCATCACTTGTGACCCTTGAAAACACCTAAACTTTTTTTAGGTAACATTTGGAGAAAAGCTGATTAAATTTGTGTATGTATATTCATACATTGCATCAATGCCAGCATTTATGGTCCCAGCTAGGTGTAGTCAAGCCCCCTTGTATTGTCAAATCAGTGCTGTTCTGTATCTGTAGCCATTCTGGTTGTATTTGAATGAAACACAAAGCACTGATATGTTCTGTAAATGCCTTCAGAGGTCAAGTCTATGTGGCACTACAGTAAGATCTGTGGTTATGTCCTGTTCTGTAAACACTGATGCCTGTAAGAACTGCTACCAGCAATTGTTCATAATATCCATGTATGTTTGATTGACTCGTTTTTCGCTCCTATTGACTTTAATTTTTTTGCGTTTTTTGAAAACTTTTACATTTCACTTTCTGTTTCAATGTATGCATTCAGATCTTGACAGCCTTTGGTAAGCATCTCTCCCATTCATTGCCGTCATTTGGATTTATATCCAGTATCTGCTTTTCTTTGTGTGCGTAGTCACTAGTACCCACAAACCAAACCAGATGGAACAGCACCCACTGGTGCACTCTGCAGAGGGGACTGCAAAGAGATGATGATGATGATGATGAGTGTGGCGAGAAAGCAGAAACTGAGTAAATTGCCAAGAAACCCTGAAATGCAGGTGGTGCAATGACTTGTGTCCCCCACTGGCCGGCATTGCTGTTAGTAGGAGGTTGTCCCTGTCACTGTCCCAGCTCTGGTCACCCGTCTGTGTGGCACTGCATGGCTCAGGGTGGCGTAGCGGGCGGCGAGTCGCGCGCGTGCCTGGAGCCTGTCCCAGCCTCCCTGTCCCTGCCTCCCTCCCTCCCCTCTGCTCCCTGCTTGCTCCCCATCCCCGTGGGCGTTTCTGGGCCTCCCCAGAGAGGGTTTTGGGACGCCTGTGGCAGTGCCATGTGTTTTGCAGGTGTTTGGGAACTGGACCTTTGGGACGATTGTTTTCACCGTGCTGGTGTTCACCGTCACTCTCAAGGTTAGCAGCTCCCATCCTTTTCCAGTCTCCTTGCAGGCCTTTTCCAAGGCTCCTGTAGGCACTGTAAAATCCTCCAGTGAATGTGCTGAAGTGTCTGTGAGTGTTTTCCACCACACTTAAATCTTCTCTTCCTCCATAGAGGCAGAACCTGCTTACTTTCCTTTGTGTAGTCTGTAGTCTTCACATGTTTGTTTTGTTTGAATTATTTTTCTGGGTTTTTCCCTCCTTTGAGGACTGCAGTTGGTTGTGGTTGACTTTTCCCCACTTGATGTTCTGTTCCAGCAAGAGGAGAGGAGCAATAGAGAATTTGGGTTTGTCCACCTTGTCTCAGACAGGGCAGAGTGCCAGAGTGATAGCAAAAGCACACGTGTCAAATAACAATAGCAAATCTGTTTTGTTTCATGGAGCTTTCCAGTACAAACTGTTTGTATAAGACCTTACAAAAGGTCTTTTGTGTTTGGTTCAGGACAGCAGGTGGTGACAAGAGGCAATTACAGTCCCTGTAACCTCTAGACGTTTCTTCCCTGTAGCATCAGGGGTTGCATCAAATTTATTCTATTTAAAAGTGTCAGTTACAATTAGAATGTCACTGTTTCCCTGCTAACATTGTGCCAGACTGTGGACGTTGAAATAGTTTTTCCTGGTGCCCATATGCACAGAGGTAGCTGTTTGGAGAACCTTCAACCTTAATGTGAAACCAGTCTGAAATTTCATATAAATACAATTCAATATACTCTGCATCTAAAGCCTGTTTATCTCTCTTTTTATTCCCACAGCTAGCATTAGATACGCGATTCTGGACGTGGATGAACCACTTTGTGATTTGGGGCTCCCTTGCTTTCTATGTGTTTTTCTCATTCTTTTGGGGAGGAGTCATTTGGCAAGTATCTTTCCTTCTTCCCACTGTATTTTTTTTTTAGGGGAATGCCCAGGGCTGGCTTTGGCAGTGCAGCATCCCCTCATGAGGGGCACCCTGAGGTGGGCAGGTGGAAAGGTGTGTGCAGCCCTATTCGTCTCTGCTGAGTCAGGAAGGGGTGCCTCCATCCAAAAACCACCAAAATCCAGTGCTGGAAGGTGGCTGGTGCATGATGAGATGTGTTTGAGGGGGTCTCAGCCCACCAGAGGGAAGGGCCTGAAAGAGACAACGCCCCTGGGCATCATCCAGGTTCTCAGATTTGGCAGGGGGTGTTTGCTTTTCTGCCCACGGGGCATTTCTGCTGCTGAGGCTCTTGTCTTTGTTATTGGGAGGTTCCTTTAGGGTCTGTTTGTGCATGTGGGTGAGAGAGACAGAAAGAGTTTGTGGTGGAAGGAACTCCAGTGAAACAGAAGGAAGAGATGAGGCAGATGCAGAGCAAAAGGACCTGTCCCTCTGGGAAAGAAGGAAAAATAAACAGGAGAAAGCCAGGTCCTGGTGTTGAAATCACAGATCTGAGTAGAAGAAATTCTCACTGATTTGAGTGCACCCAGAATTTTAGGTTTTATCTGTTGCCAGAGCAGGCAAACATTAGTGCATTACAGACATTCCCAGTTTTGTATTTCCTGTGCCACAGTAAATGTTCAGCTGACACTCACAGTAGACAGCATCTCTCTTTTACACCTTTGCTTTTCCATGGTGCTGGAAAATCCTGGAAATCCCTGATCCAGCAACCTGCTAATTAGGATGTGGGACAGACTTAAGTGTCTCGTATGGGGGTCACAAGCTTTAGCTCTTCAGCTAATTTTTGCTGACCAGCAGATCCAGATCTGCAATCTAGCCCCATCTCCATGCCAAATGTGTGAGTTTTCTACTGGAAACTCTTTCTGCTGTTTAACTTGCATAGCTCAATATTTTTGATCTAACAGTAAGCAAAAACTGCTTTGGGATCCTTGTCATCAGTTTTTGATGAGGTGCTTTTCACAAGCAGCTGGTGGTTGTTCTCCCTCATCAGGGAAAGGAAGGGGTTGTGATTGAGAGACTCTGGATTTCCACTATCAAAACCAAACCAGAAGCTATAGCAAAGCCTGAAGTTGAAATTAAATGCCCTGGGTTTTGGTGAGGTGAATAATTTATCCTTCAGTAATGGTGGCTGAAAGAAACAGATGTGGAAGATACAAAATGGATCATAGCAATCTTCCAGAAATAGTGCAGCTGGAGGCAGGAGAGGGACTGGGAGAAGGATGGACAGTGTGTTTCTGTGCTGCATCCATCTCTGTCTGAAAGGGAGCCATAACTGCTAATAGCTTTACCTGAAATCTCCTTTGATTCTGACCTTCTTGGAAAACCCACGTTAACTGGATTTTATTTGTATCCTTTCTTTTTCAGGCCTTTCTTGAAGCAGCAAAGAATGTATTTTGTATTTGCTCATATGCTGACTTCTGTTTCCACATGGCTGGCAATAATTCTCCTGATCTTTATCAGCCTTTTCCCAGAAATTCTTCTAATAGTTTTAAAAAATATAAAAGAGAAAAATCATCAGGTAAGGAACAAGATGATGTGTCACACTGTATTTTTAGGAAGACCTTTCTTACCCTTAGGCACCAGATGAATCTCTTAACAATACCACGTACCACTCACATCTCAAGGAAGGCTTTCTAGAGTCTTGTCTTGCTCTTTCACATGCCAAAAATGTCAAGAAGTTATTCTAAAAATACTGCCTAGATCTGTAGCAAGGAGCGAGTCAACCTGTGCCTTTCTTTAGCTGCCTTCCCTGGGTGGGAATGTCGTGCTTCCTAGAGAAGTGCATCAGCCTTGTCCAGCCTGAACTGATCACCAAGCACACCTTGTGTTGTCCTGAAAAAACCCTGCTTGTTTTTATGTCAAAAACCACAAGCAGGGTGCTCCCCCTGGGTGTGTCCTCAGGTGCTGGTGCAGTGGGAGCAGGGTCAGGTCACATTTGCTCATCCTCCATAAATAACCAAAAGCTCAGATCACTCTCCCTGGAAGTTGTCTGGTCTCTGAACAGCTTTCCTTCACTGCTGGGGAGGAGGGCTCCCTTTAGAAGTGGAAACCTCTTTAAACTTTTCTCCATTGCTCCTGTAAGTGGCGAAGGCCAGCGCTGCCAGGCTCACAGCTCTGTGCTGAGCCCCCCCTGCCCCTTGTCTCTGCTTTCCCAGAGGGGCTGAGCATCCCAGAGGGGCATCCCCTGCTCCCCCCAGCCATGCTGCCCCTCCTGCAGCTGCCCTCTTCCCTGCAGCACCAGCAGGTCCTGCCCTGGGCCAGCATGTGGGAATTGCCAGCCAGCCCTGGCCCCTTTCCCTGGGGTTTGCATGTCCCTGGGCTGCAGCAGGGCACAGCTGTAGGGACAGGGGGTGGGATGAGATAACCCCCACCCCTGGTCATTGATAGAATCACAGAGTGGTTTGGGTTGGAGGGCTCCTCAAAGCTCATCCAGGGCAGGGATGCCCTTCACTAGACCAGGCTGCTCAGGGCCCCGTCCTACCTGGCCTTGAACACTTCCAGGGATGGGGCATCATTAAAGCAGAAAACAACAGAGATGGTAAGAGAGCTGTGGTGGTGTTCTGTGAGGATCCATGTAACTTTTCCACTTGAGTATGATTTAATAGTTACTATCTGGACACCCCTGTTGGATAGGCTGGGAGTGAGTTGCTGTCAGCTGCAGCCACAGGACAGTTTGAGGACAGTGCCCTGGAAAGGTGACCTGGGGATTTCAGAGCCCCAGCTCAACTCGCCTGGGAGCTGACCCAAATTTGCCTTCAGCTGCTGACCAAAGATCCATCCCCTCTTGCAATACTTACTTCCAAGAGTGCTTTATATTCCTTTTACAAAGGCTCTTGTGAAATCACTTAGCAAAGCAAAGTGAGTGTCTACTAGAAAAGTCTCTTCAGATGTGCTTCCCAAACTAAACACAGGCTGAGCCATATTTAAATGTACATTTTGAGTAAGAGCTTTATTCTAAGTGCCTGAAGGAGATACCAGCTCTGGATATCTGTGTCAGCCATCAGACACCAGAGTCAGCTGCCTGATTTGTGAAGGCATCTAAGACCAGGTAGATGATTCCAAATCAAAACCTTCCTGGGAATCCTGACCTTAATACTGAAATAGAATAAAGATCAGTGTCCCAGGGGAAGCATTAAGTGAAAGACAAAATTAGGGACATTGGATGAGGGCCTGCACCACAGCTTGGTGGCCAAGGGTCCCTTCTGGAAGGGGAGGATGGACATGAGGCCAGGTTGTTGGGCATTTGCCTTTGATCCCAGTGGGACAGGGTTTCACCCCCAGTTTCCTATAACACATCAGCTCTGCTCAGCCTTTATTAAATTTTCTGTGTGGAAATGTGGTTGTTTTTATTTTGTTTTGGTTCTGTTCGGTTTTTTTAACTGCAAGGCGCATTTGTGTTTTCCTTGGTTTCTGCCTTTCTCTTTCTTGTACTGCAATTTTCTGTCTTTTGTGCTGTTGTGAACTAGGTAACGAAGCGCCTTCCTTCCTCAGGAACATCCACTATCTTCATGCTTTCTCAAACTTCCAGCAATCACAGCTTTTCTTGGAGTGAATAAGGTGATTTCCTTTCTGAGTCGCAATGTGTTGCTTGCTCAACTGCTTTTTTTTCTTCCTTCTAATGCCTAACTCCTGAAAACCCACGTTTAGATGTGCTCACACAGCAGAACCATGCTTTTCCCCACCTTCTGCCTTAATTTAAATCTTTTGCTGAAGTATTTCGTCTGTCTCTTCCCCTTGGGTCCCTTGCTGCAGCTCAGGTGGGTGAGCTGGTCGTGCTCAGGATGTCCAGGTGAGGTGGACACAGACAAAGCTGGTTACACTCTCCTTCCTTGCTGTAGCTGTGTGTTAGTGGACCAGATAGGAGTGGCACAAGGTGGAATTGGTGTTGATTGTCCTCTGGATGATTTGTCAAATGGCTCAGGCTTGTCTGACCCAGGAGGAGGTTCCCCAGCACCCTCCATCCCACTTGTGATGCTGCCTTTGTTGTTTGTGTGTGTGATTAAGCCGCAGCCCACAACCCTCACATCAAGGGATAATCCTGGACTTGCTGACCGTGGGGCTGGTGGGGTCACCCACAGCAAAGCACCTCCATTCCATGTCCCCAGTGTTTGGATCCACTGCAGATCTCCACCATTACTTGCTGTTCTACAAATTCCAGTGGCGTGGAGAGCAGGGATGTCTTCCTCCTCCCTCAAAGACCACCTGCAGCATAAATCTCCAAACATTTCGAGAAGCAGGGCCAGTTTCTGAGTACCTCCCATGCCCCTTGCACTGCAAAACCCAGCCAGTGTTAGTCACCAGGTGTTGCTCCATCCTTTATGAAATATCCCAGCTGTAAAAGGGTTCTGTGTCTTGCATTGTTTCAGCCAGGCAGGCTGAGGCTCACGTG
>WEIU01017788.1:9072-24227 GCA_013389925.1 Aegithalos caudatus
TTTTCTCCTTTTCTAAGCAGCTTGGATATTTGAACAGCATTGTATCAGGAGAAGCCCAATGAGCAACACTGGCCTCTTTCACCCTTCACTATAGGATTAATTGTTGGATAAATGTTGTTAACGCTAGGCATTACAATTACCATCAAGCATAATATTTTTATTGTAGGGAGATTATACTTCTGTGTATTATTATCCTATTGAGAATACAGCCTGACTTTCAATTCAGCACACTGTTGAAAATATTTTCCTATTACAAGGTAAATTGTAAGAAAATGACATTTCATACCCTTTTACTTGAAGATAATGGTTTATGTTTGATTTGTAAATCTTGTCATACCCTATAAGAAATATAAAGTCTATGCAGAATATCCATCAATTAACAAAACTTTTGCTTTGCTTTTGCTTCTTTTTGAAAAATAATCAAATCCATCTGAAGTTGTGATGATAGCCTGGATTATAGCTAGGGAAAACATGTTTTAAGTAACACAAGACTAGATCTAATAAAGTATTTCTTAATTTAATTTTCTTTATTTGTGGTTGCTTATTCCCTGGAATAGAATCCAGACCTATATTAAATGTAGGGATCCTTTCTGTGTGTCACAATCCTGCTGCTCAAAAAAATCCTCTCCTGACAGAGGACAAAAGAAGACAGAAAATATACTTCAAATATAGTAAGTCACTGAATTTTTTGATTATCATCTGTTGAAAGCTAGTTCCTAAAAGGGAAGCTACTTATACAGAAAAGAGATTTATCTCACATTTCGCTTAACCTGGAAGAATATACCAGTTATCCACCTGAAAATGAGGCACTGTAGTTTTTTCTCCATGTTTCAAAGAATTTGTGATCTATGGGATTATACAGGATGAAGAAAAGCATGTGTGTGCCCAAAAAGTTGTGGAGCTTATGCCAGAAAGGGAATGTCAAGGGTCTTCAAAACTTAAGTTCTTTTCACTAAACAGACATAAAATTGCACTAACAGCCCTTTGATGGGGGTTTTGTATTATGTTATATTTAGTTTGTGCAAATAATGCAATTAAGCCAGTCATTGCAAATTTTGATCAGGGCTTTTGATGTAGTTGGTTCAGTTTAGTTTTCAGTAAAGAAAAATGAAAGTATGTCTTCTGTTTAAGTGCTTGACTTGTAAAGTGAGCTTAGATAAGCTAAAGAAATTCAGCCGGTCTGAACTGCTCAGGAATTTGGGGAAGACACCTGAAATTGAAGCTATATTCCTTTAAAAACCCAAGAATTTATATCCAAGCAAGGATAATCTTTCAGAAATAATGTTAGAACAAAATTGATAGTTACTTTCAACAGACCTTCAAGGATTAGAAAAGAACAGAATGAAATCAAAAAATACTGATCCGCAGATGACATCTTTTTTTAGAATGTGGAATAGCAATTAAAACTGCTTAAATTGAAGCTGGATTAGAACTTGCAAAGCTAACTTTATAACCTTGGCTGTTACAGAATTGGAAAATGAATAAGATTACGTGAATAATATACAAGGTTATGCACTTTAGATTGCTGGCCAGAATTTCTGCTGTCAGGTGGTGACTCATCAATTGGAAGCAATAAAGAAGTTAAGCAATGGAGTATATTAATTGATCAGAGGGTGTCTGTACTTTGACTGTGTGATGTAGGTCTGTAAGGACTAATTCTGCCCTGGACTATGGGTGTATTTCCAGTACATGCAGGTGAATATCAATGCTCTGGTAATTTTTGATTTGAAATAGTATGGATAGTGATAGTAATAATTTTTTTTTAAAAAAATTAATTTGTGCTAGAGTAGACACAAAGAAAAATACTGAGGTGATAAAAATAGATAGAGCTTGCCTTATGGGAAAACAGAAGTGGTTTTGCTTGCCCAGTTCAGCAAAACAAATGCTGTGAGAAATTTTTCTCGAGAGGTCATCACTGAGGAAATAAAATATTATTGCAGCCTTATATAACTTATCAAATGTATACAGCTCCCCCTTCTCCCGCCCCCCACCCCCAATTAATTGAATAATAAGAAATTTAGTTGTTGAAAAGTTGTAGTTGTACTACTAGAGAGATTATTGGAAAAGCTTCCTGAGAAATATATTGGAGAAAAAAAATCAACTAACTTGAAGTACAGCTGTATGATATGAAGTTTACCAAAGCTGGTGGCAGCACTTTTATTTTTAATTTTACACTTTCTGTGAAAAAATTATCCTTGGTATATTGCTACCTCATCACTCTGTCTCTGTGCTCTTGGTCCTGATTTCCTCTCCTATGAGAGGCACTGCTTTGTCAGTGCTTAATATGTATATGAAGATAATATTTCAAAATAGTGTAAAAATATCTTTTATATCTTTCAGAGGGAATATAAAGGAATTCAGGGTTTTTTCATTTTTGCTGTCATTCAAATGTTCTGAACAGCTCTGCACAGTAATTTCTATTTGGATGAAGTTTAATCTTTCATAACACTCCAGCATCATACTCTGTTTTACCACTATCTAAATTAAATCTTTGTAAATATATCTTTATTGCAGCATTATGTGAAGCAGTTTGAAATTAATTTCTTTTCTAGAATTATCAGTTTAACTTTTCAATAGGAATGGGTAGAAAAGAGTGAAGATTTCTTTCAGTTGGTAGTCCTAAGACCTACATGTACCAGACTTGTTCTTAGGCTGAGATAAAAAGAAATTAACTATAAAAAGATTTGGATTGAAATGAACCTTAGAGATCATCTGGTTCCAAACCCTCCTGTCATTGGCAGGGACATCTTCCACAGACCAAGTTGCTCAAAACCCCATCCATCCTGGCCTTGAACACTCCCATGCTTGGGGCATCCACAAGGTGTCTGGGCAACCTGTTCCAGTGTCTCACAACACTCACCGTGAATAATGCCTTCCTAATATCTAAACTAAAACTGCCCTCTTTCAATTTAAAACTGTTATCCTTGTCCTATTGCTACTTGTTCTTGTAAAAAGTCCCTCTCCAGCTCTCTTGTAGGCTGACCCCTTCAGGCACTGGAAAATGCTATGAAGTCTCCTTGGAGCCTTCTCCAGACTGAACGGCCCAACTCTCAGCCTTTCTTCACAGCTGAGATACTCCAGAAGTCTGATCATCTTGGGTCTGAACTCATTCCAACAGGTCCATGTCCTTCCTGTGCTGGAGCCCAGCTCTGGCTGCAGCCCTGCAGGTGGGGGCTCAGCAGAGCAGAGCAGAGGGGCAGAATCCCCTCCCTGGCCCTGCTGCCCACACTGCTCTGGATGCAGCCCAGGACACCTTTGGCTCTCTGGGCTGGCAGTGCCCATGGCTGGGGCATGTCCAGCTTCTTGCCTGGTTACTATCCTGTTAAACTGTAAATTCTTTTGAGTTTAGTTTTTAAGTAGTGTTTGTCTTTTATGTATGCCTAATGTATTTAATTGTATTCCTTACAAATATTAAATAGAGAGTAAGTAGAGAGAATTATTAATTTGTCTGACTGCTGAAGAAAACAATGTAATTGATTTTTGATTTTAGAAGACACTCCAGCTTAAAGAATCACATTATCCTTGTGAACAAATCAAAATATTAATTTCATATGACCTGTTTGAGTGGATTTATACTGTGAACAAAGTATTGTTGTAGAAATAATGATTTCCACAGATTTTTATGTTGTACTAAATTCTCTTTCTATTTCCTTTTAATGACATTATGAACTCTCTTTAGTCTCTGAAGTTGCTGGAACTCAGCAGATAAAAGTTTTGGTACATAGTAAATCAATGAGAAATCAATTAATCTCTAAATTACTCTGGAATTAGCTTGCTCATGTCTGTGTTCCAGTTTCAGTTATGTAATTAAAATATTTAGTATGAAAAATGTACACTCAGAAGACAATATCCTCATTCAGATACCAATTTCTGTTGAGGACATAAGGGATTTTGAGATAATTTCTAGCTTTACTTTTTTGAAAATTATTTCTGTTTCACAGTTTCTGAAATGAGAATTGTGTCTGACAAATTCTATGTGCCACTTGCTGTTTGCAATTTGATGGCATAACAAAACCAAAATGGAGATCTTTGACGCTTTCTAACATGAGACTGTGTTCAAGTACTCTTTTGCTGTAGTCAAAAGAACCTCCTACACTCATCCCTGATTATGCATAATATTTTCGTTATTACTGAAACATGATGCCTAGGAATTCTCCAGACAGATTTCGCAGAGATTCAAAATTCTTATCATAGAGTAATCTAAAATACGTAATATAATATCATGGTGCAGTAAATAGTGTTTTCACTTTAGTTATTTAACTGTTACCTTATACTACCTAAATTGTTTTCTCACTGCTCTTGCCATGGAAGTCCTCCAGTCCTTGAATGTGAACCCTGTTTTGATCCCAACAAATGGGCCTGTTAAATTAACCATTTCAATTGCCAAAACTAAGTATTGATAGGCTGAAAGGAAGTTTTCTGCTTTACCTATGCTTCTTGTAGAGTCAGTGCAGAGTGAGATTCCTTAAAACGTTCTCTGTTTCAGCACTGAGCAGGATGCTGCCAAAGCTCTCAGTAAGAACAACCAACCATGTAGCCATGCCTCTGAATTTTGGGTAGAAGCAGTCATTCCACAAACTAACACTGCAATTGCTTTTATTCCCTTTGACATGGTTTAGTCACAATCTCACTTCAGGCTTAAGCCATAGGACAAATGTTTAAAGAAAAACCTATGTACCCACAGTCTCTGAGCAAGACTCTAGGCTTAAATATTTTAAAAATCTTGTAGTTTTCATTATGGGTACTATAAACTGCAGACAATTTAGGAGATGCTTGGCTGTGGAAAGCTGGTATTTTGAGTCTCTTGAAATTTTAATACAAGGCTTGATTGAGATACCCACACATACGTCTTCAGTGCGACTTAAAGTTCTCACTTGTTTATGGTGTTGACAGATATTAAATGGTCCTCTAAAGCAGCACTTACAGGCCTGGTTTTGTACCTGAGGGCATCTCATATAGCTCTAAGAGTTTATTTACTGGGAGCTGAACTCCTAATACTCCATTGAAGTGTATCTGTGATACTTACAGAGTAACAGTTCTTATTTGCCTAAATATTTCAGTTTTTACGGATGATAACTGGGAAAACAAAATCAGAGAATGCTTTTTTGGGTATCAGTTTCCATTAGTGAACACCTCTGCAAATCTCTGAAAGTGAGATTTGTGTTTCTGCTGAATCCAGGGAATTTTCTGTGTAAACTATGCCTTTGATTTTTAGCTTCCTAACAGGAATTATTAAGCCCCAAATACCTCCAGGTTCTGGGAGCTGTCTGTATGGGGAGTGCTTGGGAAGTGCTTGGGTTATGGGGAGATAGATAAATGTACTTCTGAAGGACCTGGGCTTTTCTTCCTCCCCTATATGGAGCAGTGAATGAAGATTATCTCCTCTGTTCTGCAGTGTGTGACACTGCCATTGTGGTGCTGGTAAAGGAGAGCTGCTCCTTGTCCTCAGGTTTCTCTAGCCTGTTGCATCACAGTCTACACACATGATTGTGGACACTGAGTCGAGCTGCCATCTGCTGAAATTCTCAGTAGAATCTTGCATATGCAACTCCTCGCTTTACCACTTCTGTCTCGGATGTTTTGTGTGTGGACAACGAGGAAAACAGTTTCCCCCTTCTCAGGCAGGCTGTAAACACCAACATTTACTCCATGGAATCAATTTTTGCAGATGACTCAACAGCACTCTCAGATCTGTCAGTTGCCAGCTGGCATTGTTATGACCACTTGTGAAGTTTTTTCCTCTTTCTCCAGGTGCTGTGCACACCTTTCCCTTCATGTGTCTGCAGCAGCCTGAGACTGATGGGGCCTGTCTGATGGGATTGACTGCAGCCATGTAGGGCTTTGCCAGGATGGAGAGGCCTTCAGGTCCAACCTATGCCTCATTGCTCATGAGCTTGAACCTGCCCTCCTCCATGCCTCACTCTGTCCTGACATCTTGAAGCTCTTCTTCAGCCTATGCTTAATATGTTTGCACTCAATAGTTCCTTCTGCACAGAAGCACAGCTTTGTAGGGGTCTTTGTGTAGAACTGTCACTGTACCCTCACAAGGTGAGCAGGACTAAAATGGAAGCACTGTGGCCGCCTTGGTCAGCAGGGAAAGGGCAGCTCAGCCTGGTGGCATCCCATCCCCAGGCTGGCCAGACCACATCCTTGCAGAGCATTCCTGAGCAGTCTGTCTGTGGGGTCTGCAGAGTCTGCATCCTGCTGCTGGCAATGGCTGTGGTCTGATCCTGTGTTATGGAGCTCAAGGGTGGAGGAGCAGCATCTCCCTTTCCACCCCAGGGATGTGGAAGGCAGGCAGGGTGGGGCTCAGATCCTGGGAGGAGAAGAGGCACAATCCCATTTGCTTTCAACTCCTGGGCAGAAGATGGGAATGACTTAAACCAAACAGTTCCTCAGGGATGCTCTGGATTTAGTGAAGGTGCTCTTCACTGTAAACATCTTCCCAACATAATCTGGGTGTGTTGCAAGCAGTCTGGGGAAATTTGTGTAGAACTGCTGTGGAAGCATTTTGTAGTGTGTGAAAAGAGAGCTTTTCTAGCCAGGAACCTGTCAAGAGCTTCTGAACATATGGGAACTCAGAGCATCTGCAATCAGTCCGTACTGTCTTCTCATCTCCCCAGCCTTTGCAAGTGTTTGAGTGGCCTTTTATGGGGAGAGACCTGCTGTTTCCATCCTGGTTTTCAAAACCAATGCCTGTATCCAGAAATGCCATGTTTGGGAGCTTGCTCTGAGCTGACAATGGAAAAACTGCGCAGTTGACAAAAGCCCAGGTATTTGATCTGTACCATCCTGTGGTCTGCCCCTTATGTCAGCCCCCAAAACCAGATGTCTTCCCTGTCTGCCATCTCATCAGGAGTGAGAACACAGGGACACTGTCCTCACTGCAACTATTGTTGATCAATTTTGAAAGAAGGTGTCAAAAATCCACGTTTAGATTTACAAAGTAGGAAAACTTACTGTTTTGAAATGCAGGTTGTATGTGGCCAGGTATGTCCATTAGGAGCAATAGGAACTCTTTCCTCAGTTTCTTATACACAGAGAAAATTCCAGCAATTGCAAAGATCATACAGAACTTCTAATGCAGTTTGGTATCACAGGTAATTTCCCTCTTGTGTGTATGTATTAAAAAATATGCTGATTAATTTTGTCTGAAACTTATTATGCCAAGACTATGAACTTCACTTAATGTCAAAATTTTGAACAAAGCACAGAAAAAAATATCTGCTTATGTTTATAGTGGGGGGAAAAAATCTACAGATAAAAATGATTCCAGGGAAAATAATGAAAATTATCTTCTGTAAGAAAATAATTGTCTGCAGTTAAGTTTTATTTCCATCTGCTTTCACTCCCTTGACTACTGCTTGCTTTGCCAAACCCAAACTTAAAATAGACTAAGCAACCTGAAGTTAAGCAGGCTCATTAGTCCAGTAGAGTTGGCTGTATGTATCATGTGTTTTATACTGTGATAAATATGCTTTCCTGTCATGTCTCAGGACACACATACTGTTGAGTGAGCCCAAAATACACGGTAGTTAGTCACAGCATTTTATACACAAGACCTTACA
Source organism: Aegithalos caudatus (assembly GCA_013389925.1). Classification (NCBI taxonomy): domain Eukaryota; kingdom Metazoa; phylum Chordata; class Aves; order Passeriformes; family Aegithalidae; genus Aegithalos; species Aegithalos caudatus. Next base: position 16,641 of record WEIU01017788.1, read on the forward strand.
AATATGAGAAAAATACCAGGATTTATAGTGAGCTGATAGGTGATGAATATTTGACACACTTCAGCAGAATCTTAAAATATATGAGACAGAAAAGCTGTAGCAAACTGAACTTCAGGAAACTTTTTCCCATCTTTTTTCGTATGTTTGAAACTTGACCTAATTATAATGATTACCATAAAATAAGTAGATTAAAAATGGAAAGGAGGAAGAAATAGAAAAGAAAGAAAAGGCAAAGAAAAATTAAGAGAATGAAGTGAAGGAAAAATTAAAAATAAAACCATTCCTAAAATCTCTTTATGTAGTAGTATGTTCTCACATCCTGATATATAAAATACTTTTGTATGTGTTTTATAGGTGAAAAAGAAAAATTGTTGAACTTTGAAATATGGGAACTGCTCCAAAGAAATTAACTTTGTTACAAGACAAACATCCAGACAGTCTAGCATCCCTAACTACTGTATTTCTCAAGTTTTAATAATGGAGGCATGATTCTTCTTAAAAAAAAAAAAAANTCAAATCTACATTTTCTACTGGGAAAAAAAATTTAAATTCAGAGCCTTTTAATTGAAAATCTGCATATTTAAAAGAGATTTTTCTTTTTAGAATAACCATCCAAAGACCTTACTTGTTTCAAATCCATCCGGTAAATACGTGTTAACACATTCAGTAACAGTGGACAAGGAGAAGACTGAGATGCTCAAGACTCAAGATGAGTCTTTTTGTCTCAGCCTTCAGTGGCACTCTCTCTTTTCATATCTCTCAAGTGGATAGAACTCAAAGCAGAATCTTCAGGAGCCAAGTCACATCTGCTGTAAGAGAAGGTCAAGTTTGAGACCACCTGAGAAAACTGAACACTTGAGTCTAAGGGATCTGACAAGGGGCATCCCAGAGTCTTGAAGGAATTGGCCAATGTAGTGGCCAAACATGTCTCTGGTATTTGAGAATTCATGGCAGTGATGCCCTGAGTGTGTGGAAAGATGGCAAACATGGAACCTATTTTTAAAAAGAATGAAAGGAGCTGTGTGAGGATGAAAGTGATGCTTTCAGCATCACTTCTCTGACTGGCAAGATGAGAAAACATCCTTCTAGAAGCTCTGCTAAGGCATAAGGACAACAGGGATGTGGTTTGAGACAGCCAGCATGGCTTCATCAAGGGCACGTCCTGCCTGATCAACCCTCTGGCTTTCTATGATGGAATGACTCTATCAGTAGACAAGGGAGGAGCTACAGATGTAATTTATCTGGGCTTCTGTAAAGCCTTTGACAGGGCACTCCCCAACATTCTTCTTTCCAAGCTGGATTTGATGGATAGACTGTGGATAAGGAATTAGCTGGATGGTTGTATCCAGAGGGTAGTGCTCAAGGGTTCACTATCTGTACAGAGATCAGTGGTGACTGGTGTCCCCCAGGGTCTGTACTGGGACCAGGAGTGTTTAATATCTTCATCAATTTTATAGACATACCAAGTGCACCCTCAGCAAGTTTGCAGATATGACCAAGATGAGTGGTGTGACTGACACACCTGAGTGATGGAAAGTTATCCAGAAGGGCCTGGACAAGCCAAAGGAGAATATGATTCTATGAGTCTATTATATTAGACAGATTAAATGTCCCCAGAAATATCGAAGTTCATAAATACCTGCTACAAGTAATAGGTAGGAAACTGAGTCTGTTCACAGAATTACGAAGTTGCAGAATGGCTGGGGTTGGAAGGGACCTCTGGATGTCATCTAGTCTAACACCCTGCTAAAGCAGGTTCACCTAAAACATGTTGCACAGTATTGCATCCAGCCAGATTTTGAATATTTCTGGGGAGACGCCATGGCCTCTTTAAGCAATCTGTTCCACTACTCTGTCACCCTCACAGTAAAGAATCACAGAATCCCAGGATGGCCTGGGTTGGAACAGACCTTAGAGATCACCTAATTCCAGGCCTCCTGCTGTGGGCAGGGATACCTTTTAGCAGCCCAGGTTGCTCAGCACACCATCCAAACAGACCTTAAACACTTCCAGTGGTCAGACAGCCACGTATCCCCTGAGCAACCTGTTTCAGCATTCACCATCCTCACAGTAAATAATTATTTTTGTAAGATCTAATCTAAACGTACTGTCTTTCAAATTGAAATTGCTAATGTGTCAAAGAGTCACATTCTTAGTCAAGTTGGCAGTGAGAGTGTATTAGTGTTTGCAGCTCTCCAGAACATCTGGAGAGATTTGTGGACTGGAGTTCTTCCTCCTAGACACGTCTGCCCTAAAGTTTTCTCTTTCTGATTAGTCACTGTGTGTGGGCAGCACATCTGAAACTGCTCTGAATGATGCTTCTGAATGATCCTGAAGGAACCCATCTGTACTGAGGCCTTCAAATATCATATCACTGACCAAAAGAGCTAAATATGCTATTTCTGCCTCAGATAGATATTATTTTCTGACGCATGTCCATTACCATGTTCACACATCTTCTAAGCTGGGAAATCAGATATATGCTTTGGCATATTTCTACCTTTACAATTTTGAAATAGAGAGGTCAGGAAAATTTTCAGCTATTCATATTTTTCCCAGAAGCTGAATCATCAATGACTGAGCGCATTGCAGTCTTGATGTAAGCTGATGGTCCTGCACAGTCAGGATCCTGCACTACACAGGATACACGCATTTCTCACCTTGCCTCACAAAAAGCACATGCTTGGTGTAGCCACAGAATCACAGAATGTCTTGGGCTGGAAGGGTCCACAATGTTCATCTATTTCCAATCCCCCTACCACGGACAGGGATACCTCCCACTAGACCAGGTTGGTCAGAGACTCATCCAACCCTGCGCTGAACACTTCCAGGGATGAGACATTGAAAATTTTTCTGGTTCCAGTGTCTCACTGTCCTCACAGATGATAGTTTATTCCTAATATCCTAGATTTCTAAGCCTATTCTCTTTTGACTTTAAAGCCATTACTCCCAGTCCTATCACCACTGGCCCATGTAAAAAGTCCCTCTCCAGCTTTCTTATAGGTCCCTCTACATTCTGGAAGTCTGCTGTCTTGTGCATTTGGGGTTTTCTAATTTTCCATGTTTCACCCAATTGCATTTTTTATGCACTTCATATACCTGCTTAGCCTCTATATGTTTTCTGTAGTATCTGTTTTAAAACATTTTCTTTGTGCCATTTGCACATATATATCTTATTTTGGCAAGGTGCTAATATCCTTCCATTCTGGTTTTTATCTACCCTTTCCTTATTTGCACTGTTAAAAAAAAAAAAAATCTGGTAGTGCTTTTTTTTTCTTTTATTTATAAGGTATCTTCTCTTTCCATTTTCCCTCTTTTAATTTCTGAGCTGAGCAGAAACATGTAGACCGTATCTTTTGCTGATTATAGGAATATATATGAGATGACTACTGGCTGTGGTTTCAGTGGGCCACCAGCACATAGGGAAATGTAAACCCTCACTTGAAATCCATTTGATAAACACTGGATTGAAATTGCAGTAAAAGCAAGATGCTGGAATATCCAGCAGAGGGAGTGATTTCCTCAGCTAAAATCCCTCTGCTTGGGATGCCTTGACTCCAGCGTCGAGGAGAGAGCATCAGTGTGTCGGTAGAGGCGTGAGAGTACAGCTTATGAGATGTGCAGCAAAAAGAGAGAGCTAAAACACAATATGTAAACCACCTAAACAGAAAGAAAGAACTATCTTGTGAAATGTGCAGCAAAAAGAGAGAGCTAAAACACAATATGTAAACCACCTAAACAGAAAGAAAGAACTATCTTGAAATGGCTGTAATTTTTACTTAACTAGTAAAAAAAATTGAAGAATTTAGGAGGTAAGATTCAAAAATAATTCTTAGATGGCATTCTAACCACAGTGGACAACTTCATACTGCACAACTGCTTGCTCACCCCTCACTCCCCATTCTCCTGGTGGGGAGAAAAATCAGAATAAAAGAAAAATAAAATTGTGTTATGACATAAGAACATTAATAATTGAAACAAAATAAAATGTTATTACATTACAGCTACAAGTGCTGCTGCTGCTACTACTACTACTGCTACTGCTACACCCTACTACTAATAATCATCATGATGAAAAGCAGAGAGAGGAATAAAGCCCCAGAGAAACAAGTGACACACAATACTCACAGCTGCTGACCAATGCCCAGCCCACCCCCAGCAGCAATCAGCCCTTCCTGGCCAGCTCCCCTCAGTTTACATCCTGGACATGCTGTTCTGTATGGAACATCCCTTTGGCCTGCTCAGGTCACTGTCCTGGCCATGCTGGCTCCCAGTGTCTTGTGCACGTGTTCCCTGATGGGGAATGGGACACTCAAAGGTCCCTGGCTCAGCAACAAACATCAGTAATGCTACCAACATTACTCTCATGCTGAGTCCAAAACACTGTACCTTAGCAGTGTACCAGTAACTAAGAAGAAAATTATTTCTATACCAGCCAAACACCAGCAAACTAGAAAAGTGTGAGATATTGTGCAATAAATATTTATAACCAGTGGTGGCGATATTTGTCTTCATGATTGCCACAAATCAAATAGTGATGAAGTGATATTAAGTCTGTAATAGGGAAATCTATTTAATTACTGGAACATGTAATTTTTCATATCAGTTCATTAAAGTGTTAACTGATATGCTACCTCTTTTTATTGAAATACTTACTGCTTAACAAAAACTTTACCACTGTGTATTATAATTATATAAATAAATGATAAAAGCAAACAACATGTAAGAACTGACTTATTTAATGAGAAATTAATACACATTAATTTAAGTGCCTGGAACTTTTTGAATCTCAATTTGATCAGTATGTACTAGCCAAGCAAGGTAAAGCAAGGTAAAAATCTCTGAGTGTTTTGCAGAATGTTTGTTATTAATGACCCCAAAGATTTTCCTGAAGTAACTTCCCAGAAATGAATGGAATGGATGTATTGATTTATTCCTGAGCTGTCAACATTTTGAAAGCAGTCATTGGTCTCTAGGTGTAATTAGCATTAAGAAAGGTGTTGACTACACTGAAATATTTAGCTATAACTTTCAGTTTTTACTGGAAGCAGACAAAGGTTAATAGGGATAAGACACAGACAAAGAGGACTGACCTGAAAAGCAACCCAGCAACTAAATTGACCCAAATCAGCTTTTGATTATGTTTGATATCCTTCCTCACTTCCATAATTTAATGAATTAATTTTCAGTTCTGTAAAAAATAAGGCTTCTGGGCAACAATCCTTTAGTGCCTCTAGATAGGAAACCAAACCAGGATTGGAAACTTGGTTATTATGAGCTAAAAAATAATTATTCAAACTTTTTGGAGACATAAATCAAGATTCAAAAAAAGTCAATGTTAGAAACAATACGAGCTTGTTAATGGTTCAAGTAACATTTTAATGTATGGATTGTCAGTGTTCTAGGATGCCATTTTAGATCAAAACATAAGAAAAAAGGAAATTATAGAAGAGTGTGTAATTTTCAAAAAGCATAGTGTAGCAAAGTTTGTTAACAATATAGGGAATACTAAATCACAACCTAAAGGACAGCTAGTGGAGTTCTGGGTAAGTAATCCAATCTGTAATATGTATAGATTGATTGAAACTTGGGCAAAATATAAAGGCTTAGTCTTGTTGATCTTTAACTCTTGCCAAATGCCAAAGTAATATTTACCTAGACTGTTGTCACTGGCATGGGTAGTAAAAGGATATTTTATTTGGTTGGAGAAAGCATTACATTGTTTTTCTAGCATTTTCTCAATTTATCAAAGCCATGTTATAAAGTGTGCACAACTATTACTCATTTAACACTTGGAAATACTTCTAGAATTCAACACAAAGCAGATGGAACCCCCAGCAAATTTATCTGGAAATTATCAGCATTGCCTACTTACTTGCTATGTTTTTATTCAGCACCTGCCACCATGGAACTCAACATGGCCTTGGTCATTAGGAGCTATTTTAAGGATAACTGGTTTTAAAATTCAAAGGGAGAATACAGAAGCATCTTGCTCACCATAATTATTTGCAAAATATTGTGGTAATGTTACAATAGCTACGGCTGAGGCAGGGAGGCAGATTGTGTCTCATTCCACATGAAGACAGAGTGTTTCTCTTAAAAATCTGATCTGAAACTGAACCATCAGTGAGTAATACAGGTATTGTCATCTAATAAAATAGAAACGTTGTATCTAGTGATGAACACCTGTGACTTATTTTCACAGTCTGTTGCAGTCTGAAAATAAGGCTCAGAATTAGTGGTTTGATAACATTATTCAAATTTTTATTCTCCTCAGAAAGCAAGGTAATACTAGGTAATGTTTTCCTTAATTTTTTTTTTTGTTGACTAGAATACATGTAATCTAAATGTAAACAGAAAATCAAAATTTCAAAAATTAAGAGAAATTGAAATTGCTAGCAGTGAAAAACAACAAAACTGAATTACTAAGAGATGACAAAGTCTGGATGCACTGGAACTCTCAACAGGATGTGATGATTACCATGAAGATTTCTGCATTATACCATTGGGTCTGGACAACATATTCACAAGAGCAAACTGAAATACTGGTGGGTCATCCACTAGCTATTTTTGACTCTACCTGCTGTAATTATTTTTAAGATTTAAGGACAACGATTATTGTGATTTTTTTTTTCTTAATATAAACATGGGCTTTAAAAGGTATACTATGATATTAATATATGAAGGAATGTTTCTGACAGACTGAGTATTTGGAAGTGTTTGGCACCAGGTGTCATTCTTAAGGTATTTTTTAGATATGAGAGAATTTTTTTTTTTTAGGGGGAGAGGGGGAAGAGGTTTCTGAGGAAGGGTTTGATAGCTAATCTTAGACTAAAATATAGGATCAGAAAAAAAATTAAAACAGTATTTTAGAAGGCTGCTCTTCTTTAATAATAGATATGAACAGATTAAGGAGAGCATCCCAATACCATGATGTAAATGGTTTAGGTATATGAGAGGACAAGATCAAGACAGAGACTTTTTCAGACATGTATCTATCTATACTTCATCTTTATCCATAGCGATATTTTGACAAACTGTATGAATTTTCACTGATTTTTGATCCTCAAAAAGCATCTTCTGCCATTTCGCCAGAAGGTTAATTAATTTTTGATGATTGTGTAATGAAATACCTTTTTTATTGTGATATATATCAATGACACTTTAATACTATATATTAACTGCCTTTTTTGTCTCATCATCAACCTGTATCCAAAATATCTTCTGAAATAGAGTGCACATGGCATTATGGCATTGTTTATGTTCTAGGGATACTTTTTCCAAGGAAAATATTGTATGTTGGAGAAGACTGCTAATGAAAATTGACCAAAAAAAGCAACTTTTCAGCTTTTGTATATTCTCAGGAGGAAATAGAAATGTATGGTTTGTGAAATGATTAACACATTTAACACATTGTTTTTCACTTCCCTCCCCCCCCGCTCCTGGGAATGAAATGGGAAAACCTAGTGTTTATAATTAGTTCTTCCCAATTGAAACAAGCCCTAGCAAAAACTGGTGTTTTCGGAGATGTTATTTTCCTATTAGATTTTTCTGAAGAGCTTTCCTTGATCTGTCAAGCATTGTTCT
>WEIU01017793.1:2653-15376 GCA_013389925.1 Aegithalos caudatus
AGTGTGTATATATATATATATATATATATATTCTGGGTTTCTTTAATGTCATGCTTAAGAATATTTTGACTACCTGAATCTGTGTCTCCTGTAAATCATATGACTTCCTATGGCCATTAGATCATAGTGTGTGTGAATGCATTTTTTTGCTGTTGAGAACAGGAAACAAAGTGTATCTGTAAGTTTCACAGCCATCTTCCTCCCAGTTAGTGATGATTTCCGTAAACCAAAGCTCCCATTTACTGTGACCTCTCTAGGTACGAGAAAGGGAATGGGGTTTGTAGTTTGCCTTACTTCTGAACTCAGGCCAAATAGTGACTAATGAACATACCAGATGTTTCTGCTTTTGAAGGCTTTTTTTGGAAAGAACTATATTAACCAATTTATCCTTCCTCCCAGGAGATAATAGGACAGCAGCGTAGCTGAGATCTGACAATTCATTACATGAGAAGAAAATATTAATGTTGACCCTTGCTATGTTGACATTAGGATTTGAATCTAACCTCTTCTGCTCTTTTTGCTCAGAAAAATGCATGCAAGTAGTTTTCTTCAAATCTTTCAGCTACTGTGTTATGGTGTCAACCACATTTTTAGCAATTTAGACTACAATGAGTTGGATTTTTGTGCAAATCCAGGGGATCTCCATTGACCTAATAGTGTTACTCCAGATATTTATTCTTCTTACCATGAAATTTTAATCTGACCTTTGTTTTTGAAGAATAAACAACCCATGTTTGATTTGGTTTGATTTGGGATAGGGGAACTATGGAGCTGAAAGGTTAGCAAGTTCCTTCACTGCCTTTGTTGATGAGCTCTCTAAGGCATTCATCTGTAGTTAATTATGTTAAGTGTGAGAGAGGACGGCTCTGTCGAAGTTTCTTATCAGAAAGTACTTGCAGGCAACCTAATATCTAGAGTTCTTGTGATTCAGTGGATGTTCTACCTTTTCTCCCTGGCAGGAAGGTAGAGGTAGCACCCACACAGAGAATCATGACCCACACAGGGTCATGAAGAAGAGAATGCAACCATGAAGGTACCTTCATTGGCATTGCTCCTTGCAGCTCTTCCCCAAGGACTCCCTTTCTGAGTGAGAGGAAGCCTCACTTCTTGGTACCTTGTCCCGTTGGGCTCAGGGGAAGGGGAGGCTACTTCTGCAGGAAGAGCAAGGTTTTGCATGGCTTCTCTCCCTCCCTTTCTTTCATTATGTGATTCCATTTCCCCAGTGTCCACCATCCAGCTCTTACTCCAAATGCTTCTGTTGCCTCATCCTGCCCTTGAGTTCAGGATGCAAAGATATTTTGAGCACCTCGTGCAGGTGGTCTGTGCGTCAGGAACTTAGGACCTTGAAAATTGATTTCCTTTGATTACTCTCTGTTCCATTGTTCATGAAATACACTTAACTGCAATGGATGAAGTCAAGAATGATGTAATATTTATAGAGCCATTAATCAGTGCAGTCACTTTGAATATCCAGGTGGAAAATTGTAACAACAGTTTATGCTCACATCTGCATAGAATATGTACAATAAATTATGCACAAAATCAAACATCTTTTAAGTGAACAGCATTATTGAAGGCATGCTTCCAGAAATCAGAAGAACCAAACCCCCTTGATAAGCAGGTAGTTGCATCATTTTTACTGATTGCTTGCAGATTTCTTGAGGCAGAATGGAACAAAAAGAATGGAGTGATGTGTGTTCACAAAACCAGCTTGTTGTCATGAACCACCCAGTTAATGTGGGAATAATCTCCGTAGGAAGCCTATTTCTGTACACTTGTATATCACCACTTCTGTAGCTTGTTCATTTCACCTATAAGATTCAGGAAACATTCAGTTTAAACGTCAGTAATTTTCAGTTCTAACTCCCTGTGGCGGGTCATCCCTGTGTAAGATGACTGTAGGAATTATATGTGAGAATGTGCTCTACTTAAGTTTCTTTTGAACATCAAGTTTTAAACAATAGGCTGGCACTCTTAAAGGGTGATTTGATACCAAACAGAGGCTGTTCTTGATGTTCAGATAAATCTGATTTAGTCCATAAGTGTATCTCTATCTTTCTGAAGCAATGTAGATTTCATGTCCATTGGAAAAACTTCATTTCTAAGCAGCAGAGTTGCTTTGCTGTTGTAGCTGGACATGTGTTCTTCTGTAATAACATCCCTGTAATGATTTTCATGTGTGCTGACTGCTCCCATATGCAGTGCGGGCCAGAGTCCTTTCTAGCTGAAAATTGAGGAGTTTCCAATGTACATCCTTGTTCTTCATGCAATATAGCTTCTTACAGAGCTGTGTTGATAATGTGCCCTGTGGAGGTGTGTGAAAGGGCAGAGAGTGTCCTGTTTCTGTGGTGGGATGCTCTGGCTCAAAGCTGGAGGAGGGAAAAATGGAACCAGACCTGACAAGAAACTGAATCTGGTGTTTCAGTCTGTGGTCATCATAAATGGAGGCTGTTTCAGTTTAATACCCTATGTGCCAGGAGGGGTGGATGTAATTGGACAGCGTATCTAAATCTAGGATTTTTCTTCCCTCATTCTTAAGCTTGCTTTATTGCAGAATCTGGTGGCTGCTTTTAGGTGGGTCAGATTGTAAGATGTAACTATATTTCTTCATTCTTCTTGCTCACATGTTGAGCTGAATGTTTGTATCAGAGTAAAGTACCATTCTGAGCACCCCCACTCTCATCTGGGCCTTATTTTGTGAGCTGATACATGTATGGTCCATACAGTGATAACTTATGAAGAGCTTGTGAGCTCCTGATATTCTTGTGTGGTTTCTGCTTGTTTCACATGACTTGAGGTCAGATGGAGGCTCTTGACCTAAATACTATATTAATGTTTCGCTGTCTTCTCATTAGATGTTTTCATGAGGTTGTAAGTGTACTGGGAGACAAGAAAAAGGTTATAGATGAGTTCTGAAGTTGTTTAGCTGGACTTGGAATATCTTTCTTGGAGTGAGAGAGAGAAGGAAAGAATAGTGGAAAAAAAGGCAGCAACTGAATGGGGGGAAAAAGTTGGATGAGTTTTATAACCATAAATGGTAAAAGTAACCTTGCTCTGCTGCCAGCAAGCAGAAAGATGGAATAAGGTTTTGATTTACAAGAACAGCTCAGCAAGGGCCTTGTAGAGTGCTTCATGCTTGCTCTATAAATGTGATTAGCTATAAAATGGGAGAGATTTAACAAGAGTTTAAGCATCAGCAGCACTGTTCCATGCAAAATGTGGATGCCTGCTTTTAGAGTTCCGTGAATACAAGCTAGTTTGGAAAACATTGCGTCTTTCAAGAGACAATGTGGATTATTTTTACATGTTACCTGAACATGTTACATTTTGGCTCTTTGCCCATCCATCATGAGGTCTCTAAAACTAAGCAACATTTATCCTTATAATTGTTTCTTTAGATAATTGGAGAGGACCTAGGCTTTTCCAGTAAGCTGCCTAAGGACATAGAGGTAGATATGAGATGCTTTCCCTTAATTCCAGTGTTCAGTCTTGTTATATAACCTTTGTGATCTTTTCCTACCTGTATATTACTGCTTTACTCAGGAAGGTAAATTTGTAAGCTTTAAGGTCCAGTGATCAGTCCAGGAAAGCTTCATAGTTGTGGACAGCAAAAGCCTTTCCCCACTTTACAGTTTCCTAGCTTCCAGCCCTGGAGGGATGGAAGCTCAGAGTTTAGGTGTTCTTAATGAGAAAATTATGAGCAAATGACTTATCAGCAAACATGCCAAGCAGAGTTTGGGGAGTGGAGGAAGGAGAGCAGCAGCATTTTTGGGTGCCTAGTGTCATTGCTTGTGAAGATTCCACTGGAGGCAAGTGGAAGAGAGGCTATGGGAATTTCTTTCTGAAAAGTGAAGTATAAAGTTGACTGTGAAGATTTAGCTGTTCCTGTTAAAATCTGAGGCCAGATGTTTCTTTTAAAAGATTCAGTCAAAGGCAGACGAAGGGGAGACTTATTTGCACCGTATGACTTAGGCTTAAACTGAATGTTGGGATTGTCTGTTAATTAGGCAAATGTAAGACACCTTCATTTGGTTTAATTGCATTATGGTAATATTACTGCCACTTCAGTTAATTCACAAACAGCTCTTAAGAATGAACACATCCCTGACAATGTCTAAGAAGCAAACTTAAATTATTAATTCCAATTATTTTCTTTACATTAAATTGGGAAGCAACTCAAGGATTGTGGGACACCAGTGTAATAGAATGTATACTTACCTATAAAGTTGTGAGTATCTTAAGATACTATTTTTGTTTCTTTTCAAATCAAAGTCACTCTCCATGATGTCTAAATGTTTCAAATAATGTTATTTTAGCAAGTACAAAAATTGAATGCAGAGACCTTGAATATGATGTTATATTGTCTATTAATTTGACTTGAATGGTATCTGCTCAATTAACCCCAAATGGTTTCAAACTTACTTTTCTATGTATTTTCACTCAAGGATCAATAATCAACAGTTTCAAACTGCTAAGTAATAAACCACTATTTAAGAGTAACTGAGAGGATCTATATAGGCCAAGTTTTGATATTCAGTGAAATTGTAATTAATATAAAATTACTCTGTTATTTCATTTATGTATGTATTGCTAAAATCTCTTAAGGGAAAAAAAAAATTTTTTTTTTTTCTCCACTGAAGATAATGTGTTATTCATTAGTATCATGATGCAGTAAGGAGCTGTTGCACTGTAACAGTTATATTGGTGTCTAAATATGCTTACATCAGGTTTATGGTACAGATGCAGAATTGAATCTGGATTGTATTTTCTTTAGTGAAATGCAAAGGATGCTTTCTTCCCCACATTATGTACTTGGTAAATATTTGAGGTTCAAAACTTAATTTTAAGTCCAAAGACACAAAATTGCTTGTTAAGTAATTATTAAATATGAACAAGCCATTTTGTATAGGCTCTAAATAGAATTCTGGTTTTAGCCAAGAAAAAAATTGTGATTGAATACATTGCACTCACTGTCAAAGGAGCATTTAATAGGTTAAATTTTCAAGGTAATTGAATTTTCTTGGTAGTTCAGAAGCAGGAAAAGGTTAAAAATTTGGGTAATTGCACTAACACTGAAGACTTAAATTATTGATGACTGAATTTATTTACTGGCTTTTGCGCATAATCTGCTAGCTACCTATTGAGAAAATTGATTCTTGGAAACTGAAAAAGAAAACAAAACTGGTTGCTATAGACATCCAAAATTGAAGATACAACCAAAGTAGATCTAGGATCCCATGGCTGTATATGATGAGATTAACCCTGCCAGCATCTGTATGTGCACTGTTAAGGTATGTTAGCTGAAATCTCAGTGTGTGTCCTGTATGCTGTATGGGGCCTTTTGTTTGCTGATCTTAAATGAGGATGCTGTCATGTCAAACAACATATTGGCTTAGGGAGAGGAATGCACAACTGTGCCTTTGTTGTTGGGTTTTGAAGTCCATCCCCCTTCTCAGTCATTAAATTGTGGTGGGAAAACTCCACTATTCATTTTGCCTTTAAATCATAGAATTGTTTAGTTTGAAAAAGACCTTTAAAATCATTGAGTTCAACCATTTAACCCAGCACTGCCAAGTATTCCACTTAACTGTGTCCCTAGGCACATAAGTCTTTTAAGACTTAAAAATACCTCCAGGGATGGTGATTCCACCATTTTCCTGGGCAACCTGTTCAGGTGCTTCACAAGTACCTTGAAAAGGATGGTCATGCAGTCACAGGGTTACATTAAGTGACTTCTTGCTATGTTGTGGGTGTCTTGTGTAAAACCATGAGTTTGATCTGGTGTGTTCTTTTTCTGGTCTCTCATTTCCTAGCTGGAATTGTGAAAGCTTTTTTTCGAATGTTAATTACTTTAAAGTAATTTCTTTCTTTTGTCAAGGTACAGACATTAGATAGGATGAGATCAGACTTCAGGTGAACAAAGCTGCTAAAAACACAGATGCCTTGTCCAAATTTAGGAGTACATAAAGGTGCAAAAAATTTCAGAAAATGCAGTTCCTGAACTATGATTAAAATCTTCTTGCCTTAATTCCTGCCCCTCCATGCTGCAAAGAAAAAGCTGCTAAGCAATTCAAAGCTTGACACCTATATCTCAAATATTCTGCTGCTGTAACTTAGCCTTCTGCATTTTTATCTTCAGGGCTGGCTGTTGTGGGGGTGGAGGGGTACGGTGTGTGTGTACACGCATGTATGTGTGTAGTCTTCTTAAACAATTGTGCCCTTTACTAATTTTCTAGTTTGAAAGAGGTCCCGTTGGTAGTGGATAAGGAGTAAATAGTCAGATCAGGGTCTCATTTACAGCTGAGGACTTGTCCTTCTTGAGAAAATGTTCTTTGCTTTGTTACATAGGCTCATGAGGAGGTGGAAAAGGCACTTGTACCAATTTATTTACAGAGAACTGGGCAATCACCAACTGTATGAAGTTTAAGAAGGACAAGTGCTGGATTTTTTTGCCAGGGATGGGGTTGTGTGTATAGACTGGGGAAGGAGAGGCTGGAGGGCAGCACTGCGGAAAGGGCCCTGGGGGTCCTGGTTGATGGCAAGTTAAAGATGACTCAGCAGTGCCCTGGCAGCCAGGAGAGACAACCCTGTCCTGGGAGGCATCAGGCCCAGCATGGCCAGGCAGGCAAGGGAGGGGATTGTCCTGCTCTGCTTTGAGCTGGGGCACCCTCACCGTGAGTGCTGGGGGCAGGTTTGGGTGCCACAATATAGGAAGGGTATAAAAGCATTACAGAGTATCCAAAGGAGGGCCACAATGATGGTGGAAGATCTGGTGGGGAAGCAGCATAAGGAGAAGCTGAGGTCACTTGCTGTGTTCAGCCTGGAGAAAAGGAGACTGAGGGGGGGAATCTCACTGTGGTCTTCAATGTCCTCACAAAGGGAAGGGGAGGGGTAGACACTGATCTCTTCTCTGTGGTGATCAGTGAGAGGACTCAAGGAAATGTCCTGAAACTGAGTCAGAGAAGGCTTAAATTTGGTATCAGGAAAAGATTTTTCACCCAGAGGGTGATTGAGCACTGGAACAGGCTTCCCAGGAAAGTGGTCATAGCAGCAAGCCTGGCATAGTTCGCAGAGCTCAAGAAGCATTTGGATAATGCTGTCAGGCACATGGTCTGATTCTTTGGGTGTCCTATGCAGGGCCTGGAGTTGAATTCAATGATCTTGATGGTCCCATCCAACTCAGCATATTCTATGGTTCTGTGATAGGTACAGGTCTCTTGGCTCAGTGTAAAGTATGGAATTGCTGTCATAGGTTTAATCAAACATGGTCAGTTGTTATGAGGGTCAACCCTTCAGTGGGAGCATCTCACTTAATGGTTATGTCTCAGGGTGGGCTGTTGTGCGTCAGCAGCCTTGTCTGCAGAAGTGTGTTTCTTTGCTGGTGTGTAAGTGTACCATTATAATTGTGCCACAAAAGGTGTATCTAGGTACCCACTGGCAAACCACTTTGCCTGCTTAGTAGAGAGTGCAGGGGTGCACTTTCAATGCACAGAAAGAAAAGGAGTCATGATCACCTTCAGGAGTCAAGAATATGAAGCTGAAGAGAATGGAGCTGCTCCTGATGAGCTCCAAAGCCCTACAAAGGATTTGTTATATGTGTACTGGAGGATATTTACTTGTAATTCTCCCAGAGTCTATCTTTTATCCTAACCCAGTTAGGATGTGTCCTCTGGCTAGTAACCTGCTAGTAAGTGTGATGAAATTAATTCTGCTGGGCTCTGCACAGAGCACCGAGGGTGGGAAAGACAGTAACTGTGTAAAAATTATTGATTGGTTCCACATGTTGAATTGCCTTCCCCTTGCCATTCACATCACCACTAAACATTCTCTCTGGCAAGCACTGCTTTCAGGTATTTAGGCTTGCTGTTGAGAATTAGAATGTAACATCATTCTTTCTGTCTTCATGCCTCTGTTTTTCCCCTCCCATTAATCTTAGATATTTACTGTACTCAGTTGTGCCCTTTTACTCCAAACTTTATTTGTTCTTGTCTGCGTTCCATCTTATACCTACACAAATTAATTTCTTTTCTTGTGTATACCTAACTCACTCATGTTTTTTCTGCCTCTAGTCTGCAAGTTTATGCTCTTTTTCATTATCCTGGGTTGTGAGGCTTTGAGAAAATTTGTAAAGTAGAGGGGGTTTAATCCCTTTATTAGTCTCAATCATGCAACTCCCTCTACCCCTGAGAAACAACCATCTTTAACAGATTAACTGTGATCTAACATTTCAGGACAAAGATTACTTTTTAACTTTTAAAGTCAAGACCAGTGCTTGATCAGATATTATATATATAGCATTATATATTATATATATAGCATTACCTCACAACCATGATTTTATTTGGATTCTTTTGAAGGTGGAAGTTCTGTGGGATTCCATAGGGTACCTCTGGGTTAAACTGTTGTCTCAATTGTCCAAGTTCTACAGTATAGCTTGATTTTTTTTGTTGTTGTTGTTTTGTTTCCTGAATTTTTCTGGTAGACTTAACATACTCCACATAAACTCATGACACTCCTAACCACAATGAATCCCCAAATGCCTGTAGATGTTGAAAAATAGAATGTTCTCTCTCCAGTGGTGATGTCTTTGTGCCGGTTGCAGAGAGAATTCACATCCAGTGTGAATCTTTCTTTTCTTTGTGGCCATTTGTCATGAGTATGAATTTGAAATGGTTGTACTTCATAATGGAGTATAACCAGGCTTTTCTTACTAATAGAGGTATTGAGGAGAAGTGGTAGAGCTTAAAATATCCTCTTTTGACTGTAGAACTGAAGCCAAGAACCTAGTTAATGGCCTGGGAATGTGCGCTGTTGTCTTTAGGAATCCAGTTTGTGAAATTTCATTCTGGGTGGATTTGTTTTGAGTAAAGCTGAGAAAAGAGACTTGCTCCATAATAGCAACTCTTGAGTTATTGCCAACTCTCTTTGGGCAGCTAGGTTCCTTTGTGAAGGCTGTACTTGTAGGGGAGAGGCCTTCTGATCTGACAAGGAATGTATTACAGGTATTAGTCTAGAGACGTTACTTTTCCTACTGTTAACCTAAAATTATATATACCTATGTATAATTTTTGACAATGAGGAAATAAAAACACTGAAAGGCTTCAGGCAGGCATGACTTGTACATGTTAATGTTACTTATAAATTTGAGCCAACAGAAAAATAGTGAACTGCATTTTCTGCTACTGCATGTTTTTAGTCAGAGTCAATTGTGCCACTTTTGAGGACTTTATGTCCTCTAGAACTTAAACACAAGGACCTAGTCCGCCAACTTGCTATGATGTTTTCGGGGTGGGGGAAATATTTCTGCTATTTTCATCTCTTCCTTGTAGAAAGGAAGAGGTAACAGCCCAGCCCATTCTGGTTTTCTAGCTGGTTGCATCTGTAAACATCTGTAATCTGCCTGGAACATCTTTTGTGAAAATGAAGTTGTATTCTTCTCCGATATCTGGTGGAAAAGTAACAGTTCAAGATTATATAGTCTCTTAACTTAATTCACTTTGCTATCGTTCTGTTCAATTTAGGAAAACCCAGTGTAAATCCTACTAGCAGCTGAAAAAGTAGTTGTATTGTGGTGAAATGTCAAGCAGAGAAAAGGGCTGTAATTAATGTAACCTCCTGATTATTTTCTGGACAGCTGCATGTATTTTGTTTTTTCCATGATACTAATGGATCTATATTTATGGCATTCTGTGCTCGATCAAATTTGCTTCCATCCTTCAAGCCTTTACCTCTGATACATCTTGTCCAAGTTTTCAAGCATTTCAGTAATAGATTAGTGCAGGAATCATTTGCCATTGTTCTGAATGGGGTTCAGAATATTTACATCTATGCAGGCACAAGATTGCGAGAAGAAATTTGGCTTATTCTAGGTTATCTTTGGCTGTATGATTACTACTTGGTGGTTGCTTATAAGAACAGCCTTAGGACCAACAGAGGAGAAGAACCTCTTTAAAACCAGCACTAATCTTTTCAGTTAGCAGAATTCAGCCTTTAAGAACATTTAAAGGAAAGATGGTTCTTGCAGAAACTAACCTCTGATTTATGTCTTTTATGAAGAAGAATATGATCATTGCTATGACCCAATAGGTAAGACTTTGAAAGATATTTACATTCCTCTCCCAAATGCTAGGAGAAAAGTATTTTTTCCTGTCCTAAGCACGCTTGTGCCAAATGTGAATGTATTAATGGTACTTTTTGAAGAAACCATACATGCTTTGAAGAGCTTATTGCCTGTAAATGTGTGTTCTTACACACACCTAAATTCTACCCTCTTTGCAGATGATTGTTTGTGGAGGAGGGGAACAAACAAGAAAACCACAAACAAAATAGCAATTTAGCAGAACAAAATAGCAATTTAGCAGCTTGGTGATAATCAGAAGTTTCTTATTTGGAAATATTTTCCCATTTAGAAATTATTACTTTCAGCTGTAAAAATAACAGGCTTTTCCTGCAGAGAAAAAGAGGGAGGATGCATTTAAGTATTTAAAATAAATATCAATTCTACTTTGCAAGTATGGAAAAATAATGACTCTTATTTTAAGATCGCATAGGGATTCTATAAATATTCCTTGCATTTGTGGATAAGTTATTTTATTAGGTCAGGTCAGAAAAGCCTTGCTTGAAAATGTATCTCTTAATGCTGAAGCTGTCCTGACACCATTTTTGAACAACCTTGTCAAAACGAGAATACCTTAGGGGTTTCATGTAAACAGAAGCTTCAAATAAACTTCTTCTTTTATTGCTTGTACTGACATAATCTAGCAGTGATAATTATCTCAGGGCTGGATAACTACAGAGTGCTTGGAGGTACTTGCTGTATTTGACTCAAGAACTTCCAGTCTAGCAGGTGATAGGGTATTTCAAACACTGCCAATCAAGTTCATTTCATATCTGCCACTTTTTAGGAAAAGTAGCCTGACATTTATTTGTGGTAATTTTCCATGAGACTGCTGTTAGGGCTTTTTTTCAGGTATAGTGAAATATTTTACAGAAACATATTGTAAGCCAACTAAGCACAACAGGATGATCCAAGAAGAAGCCTCCAGTGAGTGTGCAGGGTCAGATAGCTGGACAATAAAACTTACCTCTTGCATTTTGTTTTCTCTGATTCTTCAAGCATTACTGAAGGAGAAAAACAAAACTTTGCATAAAGGGTCTATATGTGCCACCCAGTGAGTTCCAGGCTTTGGGTTTTTTTTCGCTTGTTTTAAGAGCAAAGGTCAAATACCATTTGCCTGGTCTCTTCAAATCCTCCCACTCTCTGCAGAAGTGGGTCCATTTCAGACTAAGACTTCCACTGAGAGCCTTGCTCTAAAAACAATGTTACCTCCTGGTCCCTCAAACTGAAGCCTGGAATTCCTCTGTCCCACTTGGGAGAAAGAGTTTGGAGTGAAAAAGTTCAGTGTTAGATTGTTGTGGTAATTGTTTCAGGCAGCAAAGATGGAAATGTCTTGATGTAGGGGCTGCTTTGAAACAGAACAGGTAGGGATTATACCATGTGCATGTTGGTGGTAGCACTGCTTTAAAGAAAGACAGTATTTTTCAAAAGTTATTTAAGTCACATGCTGAAGTATCACTGACTTATTGTGTGAAAGATTTATTAATATGGCATGTTCTACAGATTTTTTTTATTATAGTAGTCAAATAATGAACTTTTGGCAGAAATGTATTTAATAGGCAGCTGTTGATTATGGCTTTCAGAGGAATTGCACAAGTACTGCTTGGAGAATAATGTTAACTTACTCAGCCTTTCCTGAAGGTTGTACAATAAAAAACAAATGCAGCTTCACATTCAGATTAGTTCAGTTTCTAGGGCTGACTCCTTGAAATGTTTCAACATATATGTGTTATTAGAGAATGGAGAAATAGTCAGCATGCTGCTTTTCTTTTAAGAAACTTTGCTTAAATGTTAAATGACAATGAGACTGCAGACAGCAGCCCTTGTAAAGAATATTATTGTAAGTAATTCTCTCCACATCCTGAAAAGAGATATAAGCAAGACACATGTGCAGAGTAATCCTGCATTTAAAGCATAAAGCGTTCAGGGCTTACCTTTCTTGTTTAACATGAACTGAAAGAAAAGAAAAATCAACTGTATTTTGGGTGGTTTTAGCCTTGTCTTTAAAACTGTAGTTCAAACCTAGCTCAGACTGCTACTGGTCAAAAATAGTGAGTGGCTAGGCTATGTTCTCCCTGAAGCACCTAGCACAAAAGAATGGAATTCCCATTTGGACCTCGGTGGGAAGTATTGGTTGAGTGGAGATTCTCTTTGAGGATGGAACTAAAGATGCTGCTCCTGATATGTCCTGCTGTGGTCAAAGTCTTGTAGAAGACCAGTAGTGACCATTATTGCCATACTCAGGTTGCCTAGGGATAAACTTTCATTCATACCTTTATCAGAGAGTATACTGTGCTTGCTAAAGTTTTACCAGACAGACATTGCCATAGAGGAAGAGGAGCAGAAGGCATGAGCACAAACTATCAAATGCTAATCTGAGTTTCCTTTAAACTTTTTAATGAGTTCTATGGCACTGGTACCAGAAAAATATTTTTTGATCATTATCCTGTTTGGTTTTTTCCACTGTTTTCAATGCTCTGGCTCATGAGATGCAATCAGTTGCTTTCTGTTTTCCTCTTATTTCTTTTGGATTAGTTTGTTTTGGAAGGTAAGCAGGCTGCAATAATTAAGCAATTACATTGTCTACATGAATTGTGCTTCCTGTT
>WEIU01017794.1:19314-31587 GCA_013389925.1 Aegithalos caudatus
TATATTTTCCAGAAGCAGCAAGTAATCAAATTGTAGATTTATTGGTAAGAAATTACCTGGCATTCTGCAATTATTGCAGTCTACAACTTAGCAGCTTTGCTTTATTCTTTAAAGACCTCTTTTAGAAGTAGCTACTAAGTTTTTAAATGTTATTCAACTTACTCTGCTTTTGGTAGAAAATACCATTCTTACTGTTTTTGGGATTGGCAGATTAGCTGTTTTCACAAATTATGTTTTCACAATAATTTGTGAAAACAGCTGCATCTGTAATAATCTCTGTTATAAGTGAAAGTCGAAATGAAACCTTGTATGACTTTTCTCCTAATGTTCTCCTAAATGGATGAAGGACTGCACAAATGCATAAAATATTTCAGTCTGCCCTGTATGTCATTCCCTTGACATTATTAGATACCGTAGGACTCACCCTGGAAAAGGACCAGTGCAAGTTGCCAACAAAGGCCAGTTAGATATTTACTGTAAAAATGCGATATAAGCAAGGTTATGTTAATTCTAAAGGACCTCACAGAAACACAGGGACTACATTTTGGAATGATCAAATCTAGTCCAATGCTACCTTAGGTAAGCAAGTAGCATAATACATTTTATAAGCTGGTCAAACACCATATTATAAATAGAGACGTTTTTACTTTCTGGGACTTACTAGACATCTCTTTCAGAATCTCACTGCCCTGATGCTTGCAAATGTCTGTTGCAATTCTAGCTTTCATGTATTCCTGACCATTTATTCTATTTTGTTCTTATGCCTGTATTGCCTCTTAGCATCAATAGCTCTTTTTATTTTAGGACATTTAAATGGTATGCTTAATGAGAGCATTCAACTTGAGACTCTCTTTGTTAGACTAAATTCATGATTTTGTATGTGTTTCTAGCAGTAGTGCAAATTTAGTTTGCTATTGACACTTTTTACTTTAGTGATACTGTGTTTAGGCCAACACAGCTGTTTTGAATTCTCTCATCAAATGAGTGATGGGACTGATAGGCTGGTAAAAAGCTGTCACTTTTTACACTTCTTACATTGTCCATCACAAAGCTGGATGTTTTGGTCCACTTTTTTTTTCACCTACATGCTGTCCTGAATATATTCTAAGCATGACTTAGCAACTGTTGTGCTGATGCCATTGATATAGTGAGGTTTAGGGGAGAAATGAGCAATGGAGGGAGGAACACTGACAGAAATGTCATAAGGCAGCACTGTTGCTGGACTTATGGTCCATAGGGTGAACCTTACACTTAACCCAGGCTTGTTCAGATACCTCTGGTGTTCTACACTACAGAGAAAACTGAGTATAGCTGAAATAGTTTGAACAGTTCAGGCATTAGCAATAGCCTGTGCAAGGCAACATCCTTGCATCTAATTTAAACTGAATCAGCTTCAGATTGCTCAGTGCAAGCAGCAATTGGCTGTCTGTAGTCTTGGTGCTGTTTACCAAAACCAAGTCTAAAATAATATTTGTACCTGCTTGGTTCAGGTACAAATATTCTTCAGTGTTTGAAGAAAACTCTGCTGTTGCATCTGGTTCCTAGCATTATTAATAGAACTTACACTCAATTTATATATCTGGGAAGTTAAAGGTTCCCTCAGTAATACTATTTAATATTTTCTCTCTAATAGCATGAGAAGTATAACTGCAGAGTATTTTTGAGCTTCATATTATTTTAGCTATATTCTTCTTTTGTGTTTCTAATTATAATTTTTGATCTTAAAATGTTGCAGTTTGATACATGAAGTTTTGGGAATTTATTTATTTATTAATAGTTTTACGTAGATGAATAATTCAAAACAGTAAGCCATGAAAGAAATGGCCAAGATTTCACCTGTGCATATATATTTACTTGCACAATTTCATATTAAGCTGATGTCAGTTAATTTGGTTCTTACTAGAGTCTGAGTGACTGGTAGCAAGGTAGCAACATGTCTCTAAATGATTATTTGAAGAATTATGTGTAGCAACTGATTTTACTTGAAATCTTATATTACAGGTAAATTATTAATTATTTATATTAATTAGTTAGATTAATTTTTGAAGGCCTACCATCTCACTTGGTGATGAAAAAAACTTTCTGGTTTGTACTGCCCCTTTTTTTATTTATATAAATGAATGCATCTTCCTGTCAGCAGAAGGAAGCAAGGTATCAGCATTTCAAAACTGGGCAGTTCTGTGTTTTCCTGTTTCTAACAGATAGTCAACAACTTGCTGGTATTTATGCCTATAATTTATATAGCTCTCATTTATAGGTATATTCTTAATTAAACTAGCCAATATACTAAGAAAATCTGGTGCCATCTTCTTTTAGTATTTAAAAATAACGTTCTCTGGTAATCTGAGACCCTACATTCCAGTTCATGAACTCAGTCCAACTTTAATTATTAATAAATCTTGCTGACAGGCTGAAATTGATGTGACATGTTGGTGCTGTGACTGTTTTAGTGTTTGTTTTGGATGATATGCAGTTGATCAGTGGCAAGGCTGTATTGTCTACATTTCTAGGTGAAGATACTGAATGACCTAAAGCAATAGGTTCTCTTTAAGGAGAATATCTGCTTCACAGTATCCTTCACTTTAGCATACTTTCATGTTGCTCAGGCTGTTGTTTTCCTTTGACTCACTTTACTTTTATTTTGACTTCAGTTTAAAACATTGTGTAGTCTTTCTGATGTTCTTTCTTGGTTGTGGGTGGTGTGAGGTAAGAGTTCAGAGCCCTGAACCTATTTCTTGAGGAGCTTCCCCTTTACCTCCCAAGAGGTTTTACCAGACCTTTGCTAGCAGTGTGTGAAAGACTAGACACAGGGCAGTCCACTGAGAATGTGTTCATGACTTAATGAAGTACTGTTCTTTAATGGATTTGTAGATTCAGGGTAGAGTTCAGTAGATTTTGGGGATGGGAAACTAATGCATTACAAGAATGTTTTTACTTAAGCTTTTGCTTTCATGACAGCTGCTTCATTTATCCTAAACTTTTATTTGAAATTCAAAGTTTCAGTAGTCCAGTGGAGAAGTTACTAAAACCTTAGTATCAGAACTCAGTATCAGAGAAGAGGAACAGAGGTGTAACAAATGGTCTTCATTCACATTTCATTTTCAAAGTGAAATCATCTGAACATTGATGTTTCTGTATGCCATTAAAGAAAAATGTAAACAACTTGCCTACATTGGAATGGGAAGATTTGAAGAAACTCTGGTAACAAGGAAAATAAAGTTTCAGCATAAAGCATAGGTAGAAATGTTGTCTTTGGTTTTTCTCTTGCATCAAATAATTTTGCTTAGGCTATTTCTAGAGAAATTCTATTTTAGAATTAGAAGACTTTTGACAAAAAGTTTTGCCTTCCTTCAAACAGAAACTACATATGCAGCCATTCTCAGTTTGTTGGCATTTCACTATTCTGCTTTGTTATTCCTTCAGGCTGAAACTGGCTGTCTTTTATTCATGCTCCCTGCATTGTATGCCAAAATCTCTCTGTGCACATTCCAGACAGGTTTTACAACAAAATCAATACAGGTACAATGGCTAGTATTAAGAGAAAAAGTTACTTAATGCAAAACAGTGTTAAGGAAATATCCCTTTATTAGCAAGATCTCTGTGTATTTCTTCGGTTATGGTTGAAAATTTTTAATTGTCATTATTACTATAACAACATGAGATTTTTTTTTTAAATTACGTGGCCGAGATAGGAAAACAGTAAGTCTCTGACAGCCAGGGATCCTCCTATGATAGTAAAACACTGCAGGAAGTTTGACTCCTTGAATGCAAGCCTAATTTTAAAAAGCTGAAATACAATTGATTAGAACTGTAGTTGATAGATCATTAATACGTAAATCATAGTAAAGGAATGTACCTCTTCTGGTAAGAGTGAAAATGTCTATTTAAAATGCAACACTATTAAAGGAATAAATTTGCAAGTGAGTAACAACTGGAAGGTTTCCTCCCATGCTGATTATACAGGATGGCAGACATCCTGTACAAATACAAACTTATTTGCTATAATGACTACAATCAAATTATATTTTTATATCTTATTTTGTGCAATTTTGCAGTCCTTGTTCTTTGTCATCAGCAAATCACTATGTGGTTTTTATTCCTTATTTCAGAAATGTTTGTCTGTCTATTTCTGTAGAGTTCCAGTAGCTGCAATTTTCCTTAGAAAAGGAAAATTTTTTTTTCTTAGAAGGCTGGGTCATAATTTAATCTGTATGGTTTTGTCAATACCAAACTTCTTGTTCCAGTTTGCACATTCTCTGAATGAAAAAGGTAGAAGATAGATTTACTTAAAAATTAGACTTAATCGATAAAGATAACACCTCTAAAAAGGACTTTGTTCTCCCTCCTAAAAATGTTCTGATGCTGGTTTTTTAATATTTACTATAAGCTTGAAGAGTCTCTTGAAGAGGAATCTTGCAATGCAAAGATAATTTTTATGCTTTCAGGTCCATTGGGCCACGGCTTGTGTTGAGAATGACATTAGGAACAGAAATTACTAGCCAGCTCAAGGCTTCTTCATACATAGCATCAGGACGAAACCTTTTGAGATGGGACCTGTCGCCAGAGGAAATTAGAACAAGAACAGAAGAACTTATCAGGAAGACAAAGCATGTATATGACAGTGTCGGAATGCTTGAAACCGAAGAAGTCACACACGAAAATACTGTACGGCCTTTGGCAGATATAGAAGTGGAATATGCAGGTTAGCATGTGCTGTCTGTATTTCTTTCCATAAGACATTCCATCTGCACATAAGGATATATGGGGAAAAAATAGTTGTTACTTCTAATTTTGATCCCTGCTGTTCTTGTGTGGAATGTGTAAGAGGCCTCTCAAGAGTCTCTGGTCCTAATAATCTTTCAGGATCTCCCAGAGAACTGCTTTAGTCACCTGTTTTGGTTTTGCATGTGAAGCTCCCCACAGTTACATTTCCAACCACGTGCAGCTGCCAGGGGACACTGCAGCAGAGTAGGCTGCAGTGTCTGTGGTGTGTGTAGTGCATCCCACGTGGTGAGCAGTGTTTTTTTCAGGCACTGCGGAATCTGACACAAGCAAACTGAATGGAGTGATGGAAATGCCAGTAATCTGCTGGTGGAGAAAATGTGACGATGAGCAATTTTTGAAGGTGCTATTAAAAGAGGACTTCCTTACTTGCTCATATTTAAATTGTGGCCTGTGAGGTCTTGAAGAATCCAGGGAAAGGTTGGTCATGCCGTCACATCTAGATTGTTCTGAATGAATTATCAAGCCATACCAATATGTGGGTGTGGTTTAATGGTCAAACACAGGACATTCAGTTAATTTGCTAATAATTGTCAGAGGAGATACAAACTGCATATTGGGTGTCTTTGTTGAGAAAAAACGTTCAGACAGTGGCTGCATTACTTATAAATCAGTGAGTGTAATAGATGTCAAGTTCTTTTCAATACTCTAAAAAAATCTAGCCACAAAGGTGCTAGAAACAGCTGCTTTGGCTTGGAGCAAAATCTTTGACTAGTAAAAAAGTGCAGCTGGCATCTCAAATATAGTATTAGGCTGGATTGCACATTACTTAAAATTGCACAGCCAGTGAATTGGCTGGAATTTATTCTGGCATGCTCAGAAAGACAGTAGTCTTCCTTCAAAAAGCCTGCTGCCATATTCCATTTTAGTTGTACCAATATACCAATGTACTGATCTGGTATAATTATTGTAAATCTTTTGCCAGAAAGACTTACTGAAGGAAAATCTGTGTTTGACTCAGAAAACAGTGGCCGTCAGCTTTTCAGCATAGCCACGAAGACTTGATGGAAGATGTACTTTTCTCTGTACATACTATGGCACTAGTGGGTCACATTTAAGCTTTTAATGCTAATCTTCAAAGCTGTATGTGAAAATATCATGACCTGCTGTGAAACAGCCCATGGCATATGAGAAGGATCTATTACCACAGCAAGACTTCCATAAGAACCTTGGAATTTAAGGCCTGTATGTCCCTTTTGCTTAAAATACCTACTCCAGTAACCACAACTTATTATTTGAAAAGACAGAATGACAATAGGCCGTAAATTTCCCTTGGAAGCTGCAAAAACTCACTTTATAATTTTGAAAGATCTTGACCTAAGGGCAGGAGGTTAAGGGGCAGGTTTCCAATGGAGTTCAAGAAGAATCACATGCCAATAGCTGCATTTCTGAACCTGTCTCAGAGCTTGATAAAATGACTGCACATCACATAAAATTACAAAGCTTTAAATCAGCCTAATACATTGTTACTCTAAAATCTACTTTTGGAAAGGTAGATGGTAGATACAGTATAATTTGATTTTTTAATTAAGCAAATTCATTTCTTTTTTAGGATATCTATTCAATGTCATTATAAGATGTAATATTCCTTTAATAGCAAGGATTTACTTAATCTTGAAAGTATATTCCAGAAAAGTAATATTACTCAGCCTCCAATCTGTAGAAGCTCAGAATGCATGGACAGCATCTTCTCTGTTTGCCATGTTGTTTCTCTTTAAACACAGAAGAGTACAGTACATGGAGATTTGACACGGTGCTCATAACAATATAAAAATAACTTCAGGACAGATGGGCATGTTTGAAAGATTCAGAGCTTCTGACTTTAAATGCTAACTTGGAAGCATCTGTGCCAGCTACAAAAAGTCAGTCTTACATGACTTTTGGAAGATGAAGCATTTCTAATGTATTTATATACCATTCAGCTGATTTTGTAGAAGATGTTGAGATAATTAGGCTTGGGGTTTAGAAATCTTATGTAAAACGTTTATTTGTCACAGTGGTGTGTGGTTTTGTCCTTTGACCTATTCAGCTTTATATTACATGTAATCACTTCATTTGCTATATGTGCTATATTTGCTATTTGGATACTTTTTTCTTATGTCTTTTATAAATGTGAGAAGAGGGAAAGGTCCTTAGCCTTAAAGCATGTCTATACTTCTGTGTTCATTGTCTCTTATTTAAACAGTGGAAAGAAGCATGTTGGATTTTCCCCAGCACGTCTCCCCTGACAAAGAGATACGCTTAGCAAGTACAGAAGCTGACAAAAAACTGTCAAATTTTGATGTGGAGATGAGCATGAGAGAAGATGTGTTTCAGAAGATTGTTTATTTACAGGTAAATAACAGTATCTCTGCATAAGTTGTGACACGTATCTAAATTTCTCTAAAATTAATTGGTATACACAATGTTTTTCAAGATGACTTTGTGTTTCCTCTGTGTCTGTGCCACTCAAGTCTTTCCAGTGGGACAGTGCTATAAAACAGAAAACAGTGTATCATGCTGTTCCTACTCTTTGGCTCTCATATCTAGATCTATGTATCCTTTTCCCTCCATTGCATTAGCTTTGATTTTGTCTGGTTTTCCAAAGAACTGATAAAAGGAATCCTACTAGGATTCTCAACAGGGAAAACCTATTAGGAAAAGAGGGAAACCTATTAGGAAATTTTTTTTCTTTTCTACTGTCTGAGCTTGTTCCAAGAGGGAAGGAAGAAAAGAGGCATTTCATTGTCTCTTGTGTACTTATATTGGCTTATACTGCTTTTGAATTTGTGTCCAAAGTTCTGCTTTTTTTGAAAAAGTTGAGAGTTGTAAATTTAAAAGTTGATTTAAGTTATGAAGATTAATGAGAACATATAGATGGGGTTGACCTCTGAAATAACCTCTTTTGATCAGCTAATTATAGACAACATTGTATCCTCTTTTTCATCTGTTTCTTTAGTCTCAAAATAAAACTACCTTAAAAGATGCATTGCATTTACTGTTGAACTGGTTTCTATCCCTTTTGTGTTTCTATTTAGCTTCTCTTTTAATTGAGCACTTACAGGTATCTCATGTTCTTTGTACTGTTTATTTTGTAGCTCAAAGAGAAAGAATACTTCATTTTGTTCCAATATGGTGACATTTAGTAATAATTTTCTTAAAAGTGAAATATAAGGATAATGCAAGGAAGCTATGTAATGTGATAAAGAAAAAAAAATATATATTTTTCTGTGTTTTATATGTGAATTTTTCTCTCAACCCCACTGAATTTTAATCTTCTTCTAATGCTCATAAGATATTGGAGCCCTATTTCTTGGAGTCAACATTTGTGTTTTTTGCAGGCTTGACTGGGAATCAGAATAATGCTTGCAGAACCATACTAAACTGCCTTCCATTACCATTGTCTTCTTTTGCTGTGTTGGCCAGGGAAATTTTCAAGTGTTCTCCTCTAGCTAGGTATTCTTGTTAGATGTTTGTGGAAGTATATAGTAACCCCATTTTGAGTATGTTCTATTGTGTGTTGGGAGATAGTGCCTTGTATTGATTTTTCCCCTCTGTACTTTATGTTGGTTTTTTTTCTTCATACTCTGCTCTGCTGCTAGTAATTAAGAGGCTTGATTTGTATGTATTAGCTACTGTGATTTTCCCCACTCTCCACTATAGAATACACAGACATATTGAAAACTACTCTAACATATCTGTGTATATATCTATCCTTAACTTACAGGACTGACAGTAGGTAGTTAAAACTGATTGCTGTTATTCACTACTATAACTTCCTTGATTTTTTTTTTATTTGATGTTTTCCTACTTCATTTTCCTTTGCAGTAATCTTTGACCCTTATAACAGAACTTTTGCTTAAGTCTCTATTTAAGTTTTTTAGAAATTTTTCTTAACTGCAGCATGCAAACATGTTTTAGTATAAGTTTGCCAGAGATACAACTTCTGAGTATACATCCCCTTCTAGTAACTGTGAAAGTACTACTTTTACAGTTTTTGAGCGTTTTGCTCTCAAACAAACGTGAAATTTCCAGTAGTGCCAGACTGGTTAAATATGCTATTTCTAAATCATAAAGTTCTTGTTAACTTTCACTAAATTTTTAACACCTCCTCCTGTTAGAAACTCTCAGTTTAAAAGTCAGGCTCCAGGAACATATGAAAAAAGAACTTCCACAAATAGAATTCGGATTTCGACTGAAATTATTTCACAAGTTCAAAAAAGCAGTAAACTGATTAAATCAGGTTTTTCATGGCCTCACTGGGGAAATCCCAGTGAAATAATTCAGGTAGATTAATTCAGTTTCATGATCCTTCATGGGGCCAGATGAAAATGGGGTGAGGAGAATGAGGGCCCTCACACTTCCATGTTATTTATAACACAGCACACTAAGAGATAAGCAAATCTGCTGACCTCAGTGACATGCTTTAGCTCTCCTTAATGGGGACTAAACTTTTCTAAGTTAACAATAGTACTCTTTCTAAATTATGCTTAATTGAAGAGCTGTTGATGGAGGAAAATCATGGAGGTTTTCCCATTTAATTTAAGAAGATATTAAAATAATGTAGTCACTTTCTTTTCCCCACACATTAGAGAGGGAAATTTCTGCATAAAATTATGTTGTTCAATATGCTTAATATCTTATTCTTTGAAAAACTTGTATTTTGAGGTTTGAAACTTGGGATAAAGGTAAATTTGGTAGAGAAACTATAATTTTAAATTTTGTTACTCCTAAGGTGCACATGCTGACTAGTAGAGGCATGCTTAAGAATGTTGCCAGTCTTCTCCACCCACATGCCCTCAGGAAACAGCCTGATGTAAAGAGCTGCTTCAGGTTTTGTTCATGGAATTCTAAGTAGGTTTTGTTTCTTACTCTGTCTGAAGGTTTCTTCCTGGAATAAAATAGCAAGGTTCTCCAAAACAAGTACGAAATTGTATACAAAATCATCAACCACAACAATTCTAAAAGTTCTAGAAAGTTCTAAATTTTCCTTTGTGTAGTATATTCAAGATGATGGTCCTTGTGCATCCCTTCCAACTGAAGGAAAAAATTTTCTCTGATACTGTTTTATTTTTGTCACTGATAGGTTGGTTCTGGAGAAGACAAATATGCTCAAATTGTATGCCATCTGATATTCATAAGTGACACTTGTAATCTTTTGGGGTTTTCTTTCAATCCTCTGACTTTTAGGGTACAGTGTTATATTATATTACAGATTTTTTTCAGCTGTGTAAAAGAAAGGTACCTCTACAGAAGAAGCTTAATGCACTGAAGAGTATTGTAAACTTAAGTGTACTGTAAACTGAAAGGGCTTGTCATTATGACATCATGTAAATGTGCTGAGACACTCGGTAAAAGAATATTATTTTAAAATATTCTACATGAATATAAGAATACTATTATGTAAGGTAACTTTTGGGGAAGTTCTTCACATTAAAATGCAGAATGTTCCCTTTTTTAATATGACAGTGTTCTAAAGAACAACTTATAATGCTTGGTATGGTTCTTACAATGTGTTAAAAATTCAATTTTTTTTTTTTTGTCATTTCAGCAAACCTGTGATCTTGAAAATGTAAAGCCTGAAACAAAGCGATATCTAGAGAAATCTGTTCAAGTGGGGAGAAGAAACGGACTCCATCTTCCTAAAGAAGTGCAGAAAGTAAATATGGACTATTTGTTTATAAAGCAAATGTTGAAGGGATAAATTTATGGTTGGTTAGCTGTACTAAACATATGTTTGAACTTTATTTGGACCTGCTGAATTACTGCTCTAATTTTAACTGTTTTTACTTCCAGATCCATCCTTGAAACCTCAATCACTTGAAGGTTTTTAAATTAATCTGATAGACACCCATGATACACAGTATATAGAGGTGGTCTGCATCATCTTGTAGCCTTGAGACTAAGAGAAGCCTAGCTGAAAAAGTTGTATTATACATTACGATTATAGAGAATGCCTAAATTAGATTCCTCGGGAAGAGACCTCTCAAAAAATGTTTTAGTGAGCCTGTACTTCTACTCTGAAGTATGTGTAACTGTTTCTAATACACAGCTACACTAGTCTCAGGTAATTGATGTAAAATGTGTCCAAGATTTTAGCATTCCACCTGAAAAAAAAAAATCAAAGCAGGTTAGAGGAGGAAACAAGCTGCTCTTGGAATTTTGAAGAATTGACTTAGAAAGTAATTGTCACTTCAGAAAATCAGGAAGTAAAATTGTCAGCATCTGAGATGCTGTGGCATCCCACCCTTAATGAGAAGGGAGTACCCAAGATTCATATAGATGCCTGTGGTTGAAAGGAACAACAAAATCAGAGGGTCTGCAAAAGCTTACAAATTTTCTTTAGTACAGCTATATACTTGGTGTGGAAATTGGTATTAGTCCCTGACCTAGCATAAGCACATGGGAGTGTGTTTTGGATAAAAGGGATAGAGTGAAAGGGAAAAGACAGAGAGACAAATTAATTAGAGAGAGAAGGAGAGAAAGAAGAAAGGGAGAGAGGTCACCATTCATGCCTCCAGGATCAATCCAGCTGCCTAGGTGTCCAGAGTCCTGAGGGCACCACCTGGGCATGGACTGGGGTAATGTTTTATAGATAAGCCAATAGATTGTTACTGCCAGCAGTTCTTGGCTGTTGTTACCCACAGTCCTTGGCTGGTGCCACAGCCACCCTGCTATTGGTGTTTGGGACACACTAGCCCTTATCTTGTGGGATTCTACAGATGCCAACATAGCTATCTTCAAATTCTGAGTGATATTTCTGACTGTATTATGACCTCTGCTTGTGACTTGAATAGACTTAACCCTTTGTAGAAAATAATCATCTTCACCCACATCCTTCCATTAGTGAGAACAGTTTGATGTATATTTTCATATAACTGATACCTCTAAAGGTACTTTGAAATTCCTTAGGGGGCAATAGTTGAATTATATTTAATTTTTTATTTCATGTGCATTCTCATACTGGTAACTATGTTTATCTGAACTTGACAATAATGTATAGAAACTTGCTATGAGATATATTAGAAAATGTTTCAGAAATATGACTATCAGGGTTTTAAAACAGGTTTTAGGATGGCTTTGTGTTGTGAGCCTCTTCTTTCCATCATACAATACCTGTACAATTCCCTAAAAATGTTTTTGAGTAGGTTGCATGCTTTTACTCTCTTCATTCTCAATGATTTCAGTGGATATTTTTACACTTAAAATTGTAATTTTGTAAAATTACATAAGAAATGTAAAAGTGTAATTTACACTTATAATTGTAAAACTGGACATTAGCTGTTCAAATAAAAAGAAAATAATTGAGTGCTAGCACATGAAACTGTTTAGTGAATGTTTAATCTCTTCAGTTGTCTCTAAACTAAGTTTAAAATGTGGGAGGAATAGCCCTTGGCCACAGTATTGCTCAGGACCAAAAGAAAAATAAAAGGAAGAGTGACAGGGTGTGAAGTATGATGCAACCTGCAGTGTGTTATTTGCTCAGTCCTGGTATTTACTGTTGGTTAGTAG
>WEIU01017794.1:39799-67897 GCA_013389925.1 Aegithalos caudatus
TGCACTTGGGTATGGGTAAATGAAGGTATCTGAAGGCCTTTTGCTTTTTGCTCTAGCCACTTCTGTCACCATTTCTTCCCTGAAGCTGGTGCTTCCTGGATTTTCTTGAGCTGCTATTCAGCAAAGATAGTAAGAAGTGCCAGCCTACAACTATGGATTTGAGCAGCCTGCAAGAGTAGACAAAAGTTTTACTCCTTTTCTGTTGCTCTTCTGAAGACATGAGAGAAAGACACATGCATGTGACACAGATGTCAGTTCAAAGTTGTGTCCTGTATTGGACACAATTTTTTTTCTTTGTAACCCTACAAGAAACTAAGTTCAAAAGCCTGTAATCATGTGAGGATCTGTTTCCCAGTCGAGGATAGACTGTAAGAATATCAACAGCTCTTAGGGAGGACAAAAGAGAATTCTTTTTCTTTTGTCACTTAAAATGTTCTGTTAGTATGTTGATGAGAAGGGAAAAAATTGGCCTGGCAAGAGGAGGCAGACTTTCTATAAGACAAGGGTGGAGTGATGGTAGGAAGGCTCTGCAGAGGGATCAGGACAGGCTGGATCAGGGCTGAGGCCGATGCTGTGAGGTTCAACAAGGCCCAGGGCCGGGTCCTGCCCTTGGCTCACAACAGCCCCAGGCAGGGCCACAGGCTGGGACAGAGTGGCTGGAAAGGAGCTGGGGGTGCTGCTGACAGCAGCTGGACATGAGCCAGGCTGTGCCCAGGTGGCCAAGAAGGCCAAGGGCATCCTGGCCTGGATCAGCAATGGTGTGGGCAGCAGGAGCAGGGCAGGGATTGTCCCCTGTGCTGGGCACTGGGGAGGCCACAGCTCGAGTGCTGTGTCCAGTTCTGGGCCCTCAGTGCAAGAAAGGCTCTGAGGTGCTGGAGTGAGTCCAGAGAAGGGAACGGAGCTGGGGAAGGGTCTGGAGCACCAGTCCTGTGAGGAGCAGCNGATGTGGTACCTGAGACACAATTTAATGGTGCTGGGCACTGGGGAGGGCACACCTCGAGTGCTGTGTCCAGTTCTGGGCCCTCAGGTCAGGAAGGACACTGAGGTGCTGGCTGGAGAGAGTCCAGAAAAGGTCAGTGGAGCTGGGAAGGGTCTGGAACACCAGTCCTTTGAGCAGCAGCTGAGGGAGCTGGGGGTATTTAGCCTGGAGAAAAGGAGGTTTGGGGGGACTTTATTGCTTTTTACAACTGCTTGAAAGGAGGTTGTGACCAGATGGGCGGCCAGCTTCTTCTCCCAGGCAGTCAATGACAGGACAAGAGGAAATGGACAAGTTGCACCTGGGAAGATTTAATTGGATATTAGTTAAAAAAATTTCTCTGAAAGAGTTCTAAATCCTTGAAATTATCTGCCCAGGGAAATGGTAGAGTCAACACCCCTGGAAGCATTCAAAAAATGTGTGGATATGTGGATATATACTTGGGCACATAGGTTAGCAGCTCAGTGGTGAACGTGGTGATGATGCTGGGTTAGTGCTTGTATTTGATAATCTTAAAAGTATATTCCAACCTTTATGTTGGAACCTATGATTCTATGACACCAAATAATTTTTGTGTATTAAAATTTCTGTGATACAAGAGGTGACTTATAAGAAATACTTGGAATTGGAATATATTTTAAAGAAGATTCTTAACTCTACAAACTTTACTTGAAAATTGCTAATTGGGGAAGCTTCTTAAACATGAACTTATTACTGATACTAAAAGTTTAAAAAAAATTCTAATGTGTTTAGCTTTCAGCAGAAAGATTCTTTCATCAAAGTGTCAGATTTGAAACTTTTCTTGGATAAGGTTGCTAGGATTTATTTCAGTCCATGTATTACTGGCTAAAAAAATGTGCTATATATTAACCACATATATTACAAACTATGACAAATAGGGCAAAGCTTAGTAGAATAAGTTGGTTAAGTAAAGTCTGTGAATCAGTGTGATAGATTACAATACAATATTTTTAAGTACATAGTTGGAGTTTGTTATTTTACTTTGGGGTATTATAACAAAAAACTAAAATAATAAATGATATCATTGTCACAAGACAGCATGAAAATGTTTCTATTGCTGTCATAACCTAAAAGGTAAAAATCAGTAATACTAAAAAAGTTAAAGTACTGTTCTATACCAGTAGATAACACAATATATAACTACTGAGTACTCTACTTTATTTGTTGATAATAGTCTTATGTCTGATTTTTTTCTTCCTTTCTTTAAATTTCATTTTAAGATATTACTTTTATTATTGGTCTGTTTAAATTATTCCTTTCCCTGTGATTTAAATGGAAATTTTGACATCTGAAATGTTATATTCTGCTAAAAATCTTGGCTTCTATTTTAACTTAATTCAATGGCTTTTTTTCTAGACTGATTTTGCACGGTTTAGTGGAACTAATGTGGAAACAGACTTTGTAGAAGTACCTTCACAAATGTTTGAGAACTGGGTGTGGGAAAAAGAGCCACTACAACAGATGTCAAGACATTATAAAGATGGAACCCATGTTGGAGACACTCTTCTGGAGAAACTTGCAGCCTCTAGACTTGCTAACACAGGTATTTCTGCCTTTTCTCCCCACAGAATATGTATAAAAGTATATAATTTTAGAAGCTGACAAACATAACAAGCCTATTAAATTTCTTCTGTGTGTACACTTACCACTGTCTTTCTGGGTCTATTTGTGTGGGTACCCCACTAAAAAAGGCTATCATGATGGATAGAACTCTTTGCAGGAACAGGAGCCAGGAGCAGCTCTGATTTTCCAAGCCACCTACAGAGCTAAAACACCTTTCCTCTCCATGTAAATTTTTTACCTATAAACTTTTCTCTTTTAAAATTGGTGGGGTGGGTGGAGGAGGGCAGTCTGTTATGGTCTGGTGTGGTTTTTGTGGGTTTTTTTAATCTTTTATGTACTCCAGAACAGGCACTGTGCAAACATACAGTACATCTACATGTATTGTCTACATCTGATTTGAATGTGACACTTAAAAGATATGACAGTTATTTCCAAATTTACTGAACAGACATAACATATCCCAGACAGCATTGTTGTAGACCTTATATGTATCTCCAAACTAAGATTATAATCTCATGTCATTACCCATCATATCAGTATTATTCTATCACTCTCACCTCTTTATTCTTGTAATCAGAACTTCCCATTTGTACCAATTCATCATTAAGCTACTCCTGTTTATTTCATACTGCTTTCCTATCCTGAACAAGAAGTCTTTGTCCTTGTGGCTTGCACAGACTCTAGCTGTATAAGCATTTTGTCTGACTACAGGTTCCTATCTTTTGGCTTCTTAAAAAAAGCTTAAATTTTGCTTTCAAAATATTTGGGGTTTTTTAGTTTTGATCTATGAGGAAAGTAATGTTCAAGCTTAGCGTGATAATTCCTTTAAAACTATGCTTCTCAACTCTTTATAAGGAGGGTAATTCAGATGGAAATTATGAAACTCCATGTTATAATTGTAGTAATTTAGTATGCATGCTGAGATCTTTGAAGGAAAGGTAGAAATGCTATTTTGATGCTGTTTAATCAAATGTTTTTACCCAATTAGGCCTTCTAACCCTCCGTCAGATTGTTTTGAGCAAAGTTGACCAGGCACTGCATACAAAGCTGTCTGTTGACCCAGCAGATGAATATGCTAAATACTGTATGGAGATTCTAGGAATTCCTGCCACCCCAGGTATGTCAGTATGAAACTTTTATACAGCATGCCCAAATGGTTCAGTTTAATGTGCCTTTCTTTCTCAATAATGCATGGCATACAAAAAACAGATGTTCTGTCACATCTGTGTTGTATGTACAAATAGCCTAAAATGGGAAATGGAGTTTCCTTTTTTTTTCAACAGACTATATTTAATAATTTGAGGCATATTCAGGTCCTTTATGCTAAAAGTTTCAAAGTAGTTGATATAAATTCCTTATTAATTTATTATTGAACTACTTTAATAAGTGTATTCGATGTCAATAACTAAATGTTAATCTACTTTTCAAGGAACAAACATGCCTGCTACTTTTGGACATTTGGCAGGTGGTTATGATGGTCAGTACTATGGGTACCTGTGGAGTGAAGTGTTTTCCATGGATATCTTTTATAGCTGCTTTAAGCAAGAAGGAATAATGAATCCAAAGGTAGGTGATGAATACTTTTTGATAAATTCTTCTGTTGCAGTTGCCTCTGAAACAGCATTTATTGCCAATCAAGTATGTACCAGTCAAGTTCTGATCGACAATAAAAGAGGTGTAAAAGTAAATTTAAGAAAACCATCTTAAAATTTCCAAGAGCACTTGGATTTTTATACAATTCTTATATCACCATACATTTAATAGTGTAGTACTTTTGAGATATTGTTTTTCCTTGTCTAATGCCTTTCTCTGTAATTTTAGACTGAAAAAACATTCCTCCATTGGAAACACAGATGCATATTTCATCCACTCTGAAACTTGTATGGTAGTGGTGCTCTGTTTCTTTGACATTTCCATGACATTCTGTGTATCTCAACTATGTGGTCCTTTTATGTAGTTACTGTTTAGAAAACTGAATTTATTTTGAGCTTTCTCTGCCAGAACACAGCATAATATGAAAGTTGTTTAAATACCAGGTCCATTTTGAGGTCCAAACCATTAAGAGGTTCTAGATTTACTGGGTTTTTTTGGTTTTTTTTGGTTTTTTTTGGTTTTTTTCTAGAGTAATTCTTCATCCTCTTCTGCCTCTAGCAGAAAAAATGGATAATTAGTGATGTGGCTAGTAGTCTTGCCAATTCTAGTAATGTTTTTCAGAGATTATATTATTAGACTTGAGTTAAGGTGCTGCAGATGAGATAGATGAGTTTATCATGAGAAAGATCTTTTAGGTTTCCTGATCCTCTTAATTGTGTTCTTGATTCAGCTGCCAGCACTAGTTCTTCCTTTCGATAAAAGTATGAAAGAAAGAAATAAAGTAAAGACTAGAAAATGCATAACTGTCCTTTTCCTCTCCTGGAATTTGCCTTCTTTCCTCCCTTACTTATTACAGCAACCAGAACTTCTAGAACGGTCCATCCCTCTAGAGGATGGAGACAATAAGCAAGATTAGATTTTGATCTTGACAAAGAGGGGAATTGAAAGAGTAGATGGGATAGGACTGTGAAACTGAGGAAGTGGTTAGGCAAACAAAACCCAGAAGGGGTTTTATGAAGAAACACAGCCGATTTCACAGTTGGAGGGAAGAAGGTTTGGAGGTTAAGATTGACCTTGAAGGGATAGGGATTCATGACAGGTACATATGAGAATAAGCATAGTTGCTTATTTGTTGGGAATCCTGTCACTCATAAGTAAGAGCAGTAGAGAAGAAGTGTCAAATGAATAAATAAAATAGCTTTTAATAAATGTTCATATGAATCATAAAAATGGTATTTTAGGAGGGGTCAGATTTGCTGGCTTTTATAACTGCTAGCATTTGGGAAAGATGATTAAAGGTGATGGTGCCAAACTTGTGGAACTTTGTGTCAGTTTTTTGTTCTGATATGCCTGCATCCCTCCAGTGCCATCACATTTTTGTTCCATCAGTTTTACTGTCTAGTCTCACAAGTATGTTTTGAGTGACTGTATAGTCAAAACCCTAAGCTATAGTTTGGCAAAATGGCTCTGTTACCTTTACTTCTCCTGAGGGATGTCTTTTATTCTCATTTTTTGTGAGAATTTTTGTTTGCCTGTGTATGGAAGGCTTTGAGAATAAATTAATTACACTAAAAGTGAATATTTTTGTGGAACAGCTGAAAGACAGCTAGTGCCTCTTCTTTTGTGAAGTCTGTTATCCAGGCTAAGAAGTGAGATGGAAAAGTGATTATTGATGTGTGTCATTTGCTCTCTGGTGTATGTGCACACAAACACTTTGTGTGAATGCTGATATAACTTCAGTGATAGCTGGGGAGATTATTTTCTCCCTCTTCAATGCTATCTTTTCAAATTAGTTCTCTTTTAACCCAAATAAGTGTGATAGCATCCCACAGGATGGGGCAAACAATTTTTTTTATAAAGAAAAACTAGATACCAGTATGGTTTTTGTAGTTTTTAGTTCCTTCATTATATCTAGATTTAGACTAGTCTTCAGAACAGCAGAAAAGGAAAATTATTAAGATATTATGACTAGGCCTCATAGAAATTTGGCTTACTTCTTCCTTTTGGAACTAAACCTCTCCTCCTATTTTGAGCAACAGTTATACAGTTTCCAACTGAGGAACAGTTAAACAATCTAATTTCAGAGACTGAATGTATTAAAATTCTTCTACAAAAAATTAACTCTAACTTAATTGGCAGCCAAACTCCTCAATTCTTGCACATTATCTGAACTAACCTCTGGTCTCCCTAGAACTGTGCACTATTCTAGCTCTGAAGGGACAAGAGCAAAGATGAATGTCTACTCAAAAAATACTTGTAAATGATAAAGAACAATATATTCATTTCCTGCTGATGTTCAACAAACTAACAAAAAACAGTGAAGAGTGACCAATGCTTCAGTGATTTTTTTAGAACTTTTTTTTTTCCTAGATTTTTTCAGCTGTAATTCAGACAATGTAAATGGTAGCTCAGTCAAGTCATGGAAGCCTATCACTTAAAAACGCCTTTGCTTTTTTTACAGTACAGTCATGTCTTGGTTTGAAAGACACGTGTCCACAAAGGAAGGCAGATACTTCCCTTGGAATGGAGAATATGACTCCCTTCCCTCCAAATTATTGTAAATTTAAAACTAAGGGGCTTTCAGGCAAATATATGGGAAAAGCAATAACAGTTCTTTCCTAGTATGTATGTGTCTAACCAGGCAAACAAACAACAACAGCAAACAAACCCCCAGCAAACCCAATGGACAGTCTCTTCCCGGAAGTTTAATGTTTCCTCTTGGGTGCAGTTCCGGGCACAGCCAGCAGGGGCGCTGCTGGCTCCCGGCCAGGCAGGGTGGGCGCGGTGATTCCTCCACGGCTGAAGGGGGCGCTGCGCTGCGAGTGCAGGGAGCACGCAGTCATGGCGGCTCAGCTGAGACGGGAGGTCACGGGCAGCAGCTGGTCGGGATTGCTGGACTACCAGGCAGAGAGGTGGCCAGCATGGGGATACTTCACATGTTGCCTCTGGTCCCCCACCCGAACAGCTGGGAAACAAACAAACAAACAAAAAATTAAGCAGACTTGCAAGTGTAGGCAAAGCAGAGCAGACCAGGATCTTTCAGTCCAATACACAGGAGCAGCCACGGCAATGTGAGGTGGGCAGAGGGTCCAGAGGGAGCTTGTCCCGATGTTTTGGCACCACACACACCAGTTCTGAGCTCTGAGGGGTCAAGTGGCAGGGAAAATGGCAAATACCTCCCTCCTCCCCAGAACCCGGAAACCAGACTGGCCTAAAATAAAGCCCCCCAAACTTCCATGGTCCCCTCACCTTTACTCAGTGTTGACAGGTGTAACTCACCCCCAGCCATGGCCATTTCAATGGAATGTTGTGAGCACCCAACTACATCTTTCATCTTCTTAAGTAGTGGTAGTTATTGTTTCCTAGCAATATATGGGGCCAAATTCCATGACAAAGAACAAAAAGAAAAGAAAGAAAGAAACAAAAGGAAAAATCCTAACCCCCAACAAGTCACGAGTAAGCAATGTAGTCTTGCTGAATTGTGGGGGAAATA
The DNA here is from genome assembly GCA_013389925.1 of Aegithalos caudatus. NCBI lineage: Eukaryota > Metazoa > Chordata > Aves > Passeriformes > Aegithalidae > Aegithalos > Aegithalos caudatus. The sequence continues at coordinate 47,446 of WEIU01017794.1, forward strand.
TATATGTGTATATACACTAACTAAAGGAAGAACATTGCCTTCTTCAATATCAGAAGCATTTGGGACATGTGCATCCAAAATAACATTTTTCTCATTAGTAGTCATGTCTCAGAAGGCCAGAATTCTCCATATATATACGTTCCTTAAAAGGCAGCTTCTTGTTAAGACATTCCTCTTTACTTCTTTTCTCAGAAACTTCATTTTTTTTAAAAGGAATTCGTTCTTTCTGAAGCAATAATGTTTCTTACTGAAACCTGTTAAGTCTCATTTTCTCTAAGATGCTTTAATGGGTGGGTTAGATGTGTTTGTTTGTGTGATATGTACAACTATGTATATTACATGGGTGTGTCATGCCATTCCACAATGCTATACCTATATTATCTCTGAAGTATCATCTCTGTTATCCAAACAGAGCTTAAAGAAAGAGAAATCATCAGTTAGAGAAAGGATGTTGGGTTCCCTCTTCCTGCCTGTCAATCACAGGGGTAATCCTTCACTGAAAATTTTGAGGAGGTTGTATGTTTATTATGCTTGTCTTCAGACAAGTTGTGATTGCAGCTTCAAAGAAAAATAATTTATTTAAAACTGGTCTAATTTCTGCTCCCTTGAGTTCTTCCAGCAGATCTAAATTATACTTGTGATATATCCTGGTAAATCCTAATTTGGTGCTAGGAAAATCTGGAAGGAGGAAAGTTGTTTTATCATTATTTAATCATCGAACTTTTATCATTGTTTTATCATCAAAATAGATTTTTAAATATACAACAAATACAGAAGAAGGGGCCGTGGGCAAGATAAGTAGTACTAACATTCTGCTTTACCTTCTATCAGGCTGGGATGAAATACAGAAACCTCATTTTGAAACCTGGAGGATCTTTGGATGGAATGGATATGCTACAAAATTTCTTGGAGCGTAAACCAAGCCAAAGAGCTTTCCTATTGAGTAAGGGATTACATGTTGAGTAAAGTTATGATTCTTTTGTAATGGCATATAAATATGGAATGAGCTGGAAATGTCAGTGTATTTCACATTTTAACTATGTATCACTCTAGGGAAACTGGGTCATTTTTTGATGATTTTTTAAATTGTATAAATAAAAATGTGACTTTTGAAACAAAATTTCATAGAACTACAAGATTCAACACATCAGGAAAAAGAATTCTGAGATGTGTAGAAGCTGAGCAATTTGGATGCTAATTTTTTTAATTGTTATGAAATAATACTAATTAATACTAATCAATATGAGGACTTAATGCCATGTTTCTCTTTTAAGAGATGCACTTAACTAATGTCTTGTGAATTAATTTTAAAACTGAAGGGGATAAAAAGACTACAACCAGCAATAAAGGAAACATTCATTCTTATTCTCTGTTGTATTGATGGCTTAACAGTGTCTCTGATGGATAGGAAGTGTGTTTGATTTTGTCATTCTTTGAATTCAGTACAGCTACCTGACAAATTTCAAGACTGGGAATCTGCCCCATATACTTTTACAGCAGAGATGTTTGTGTGGAATTTTTAGACCTAATTCTGATGCATGTTCAATTTTTGTACCATTTATATACTTACATAGTATAACTAAAAAGGGGAAAATCAGCCAAAATCTGTGACTTTTTCAGTTATTCCACCACACTTTCTGTTGATGACCACAAAGTAGGTCTTTGTTTTCCAAATTATATCAACACTGGCATTGAAATATTGTGCTTGAACAATTATAATGGTTTCAGTTGGTTTCTTAAGTATTTTGAGATACAAATAAGAAAGGAAAGAAATAAGATATCCCTAATGGGAGTGATAAAAGCCAAATAAATATTTTCCTGTTCCTTTCCAGTGTGGCATGCAGAGATGCTACAAAAAAAAGTGCAATAGATTTAATTATTTCAGCTGTGGGAGTGTGAAAGTAATCAAGGAATTATTCTGCAGTTTTTTTGCCAAATCAGGAAAAATTAGGCTTACAAGCAGCTCTACACCATCCAAATAAAGCTGTTAAACCAAGTGCACTTTTCTTGTCTTAGGTAATATATTTTACTGTGGTTTTACTATTAGAGCATGTATATGAAGAACTTCTAAATTTTATTTACTAGCCAGTACATTTTAGACATCTGAACCACAGTTGTAAACATGGCAGGTATTTAGTTTTTTGTTCAACAGTGTGATAAGAACAAGTGCCTGGTCAACTCAAAAATTTTGACCTTTTTCAGGAAAAGAAAACTGATATTCACTTTGGATCAAAGCTGTCCATTTGTTTTAGGGCAAAAACCCTGAAATTGGGATTGTTCTCACAATTTGTGAGTATTTCTCAAAGTGAGAAACTTTATTTTTTTGCCTTTTTTTTTTCTTTTAAAGCATTGAAACTGGAGAGCTAAAAATGAGCTTAATTGGTTTCTGAAATAGAAAAGCTGAATAAACTTATCCTGAAACTGCACCAGCTAGATCATAACAGAGGAATCATAATTATTTGTAGCCAAAACAGATTAACTCTGTAGTCTTACCAGACCACACAATTAAGTAAAATCTAACTCTTATAGTCAGTTAAAATTTTAAGCCACAGTTCTGCTGGATCATGGAAAGGCAATACATGAAAATCACATGTATGAGGACATCTTGAACAGTATTCAGCACGGCCAGAACGGAAAGCTGAGAAAACTGATGTATTCAAGATTATCCCAAAACCGATGAATTTTGCCTAGACTGATTTCCCTCATGTTCTTTTGCTTACAGTATTTTGCCATCTTTTTATACATGTTTAAATTTCTTGTGATTCTGTTTTATCAACATATTTCTTTCTTTCACACTGTAATGTTAAGTCTAAAGAATGAAAACATTGTAAAAATCATACTAAATGATACTTTCCCCAAATAAATCTGCAAATCTAAACAATGGAACCTTTCTTAAGAAGGAAAATGCAGTTTTTATTTTACAGTTGGTAGGCAGATTTCCACATGAGGGAGACCTTTCTCTGCATAAATCAGCAGTCTTGGATCAAGGTAGATACTTGTAAGTACAGTAATTATAGACAAAAATATATGGTGATAAAAAGTCATGTGGTGATTTAAAAGTTAGATGTAGAACAGTACTGATGGTAATGATGACAATTTTTAATTTTCTTACTCTTTAGTTTGTGTCCTTGTGTGTTGTACAATGTTGAGTAGCCAAAATACTGGAGTGCAGGAGAATGTCTGCTATTACTTGTATGTGAAAATGCCTGCATGATTGTACAGATATGTTAGCAGCAAATGGTTATCCGTGCGTGTAGGGAGGAAAAAACTAAACCATGTTGTAACCACAAGTGAAAGTGTTATGTTCCATATCTGTTCCAAAAGTATAGGATTTACTGTAATTTGTTTTTGTAGAAGCCAGTTCCTTCATTGGGCAGTAATTAAGTCAGATCAGCCTAGCACTGCACTCAACACAGAAGAGTAATGGGTATGTTCTGAAGTGCTTATGAAAATCTTAATGTGGTAACGAAACTTGTCTGCTAAGTTTTATATTGGCTTCCTGGAGCCTTCTGAATTACATTGGGGTTGGATTAAATGACTTTTTCTCTTCGAACTAAAACTTATTCTCTGATTCTATGAAATTGATGTTCACATTTTATTCTAAATACCTGATCTTGGAATGGAAAAGTAACCTGGGTAAAGACATCTTTTCTGTTTCTTCACCTGTCTATAATAGGCATAAAACTTTGTATAGGAAAAGCATTCTCTGACACTATAAAACAGGGAACACATCATCTGCTATGCAAACATGAGTTGATGACCTTGAGAATGCCAGAAACAATCATGTGTTTGAAACCATGCCAAAACATAGGTATCTGACAAAGCCCAGCCTATTCTAGGGTTGCTAGGCCTAGTCTTTGCCTGAATTATATTTCAAAACTATGACAGTCTGAGTTTATTCCAACCCAACTTTAAGTATTCACTGTAATAAATGAGGAAGTAATTTGTAGTTTTTATCCATAAAAAAACAGAGGCAAAAAAAAAAAAGTTAGTATTGTATCTTCTTAGAATTTTACTGTGGTAAGGATTATTATTTTCTTGTATTAGAAATTCAAATTGGACTTTGGCTTCACAATAAAAGCTTCACAGGAAAGGGAAAGGGTAAACTCAGGAGGGAGTGCCTATTATCCACCGAGCAAGTGGATAACAGGCAATGGCTTTCTTTGTCTGTTGCTTCACTGTAAAGGATAGAATGGTTTGAGCAGGTGGCTGGATTACAGGATGGCAAAGTGATGGCCTCAGCAGCCTCTACTGCCTGCTTGTCTGACATAGGTCCAGCATGTAGGCTCTTTCTGGATTGCCTGAAAGTCATGTGCTAATTTTTATATAAATGGTAAAATGAGTAAGAAGTTTAAATTTGCTCTGTGAGATGTGGTGGCTGTTAGTTGTTACACTTCTCTTTGAAAATATGAAACAATATCCAAATACCCTTTGGATGTAGTTGAAGGTAGTTGAATTAAATGGAGATTCCTGGAGGGGCTTTCCAGAAGCATATGAGCTGTTTGCATGATAAGTGATTACTGAGAGGGGTTAGACAGGCTGGACATCAGCTGGTTATGTGTACCCAAGTGAAAGGAAAAGGAAGGAAAGCAGTTAGGTGGAAAGATGAAGTTGGAGAAGGGTGTTTTGACAATAGTTGTAGAAGGATTGAAGTGGATGTCCGAGGCAGATAACAAGAAGAAAGATTAACTTGATGTATAGTGATTTGTGAAATGCTATTTAAATGTTTTTCGTTGTTTTATGGATTAGAAACAAGACATGCTTTTCTATGAATAAATTTCTGTTCTTACTTGCAAGCCAAAGAACATGAGACTATGCACTGGCTTGTTACTTGAGAACTTGACTTCTTCCTGACATCTGGAGATTAATTTTTTGTTTCACCACTATTTTCTTCATTAATATGTTTTAAATAATAGATTTTCATGGTGGAGGGAAAGAAGTTTTTGGGGCAGTTCTGTTTGTGGGGCATGTGCTGGAAATCTTGTATAGCTAATCATCACTGGCATGTGTAAAAGTGTAGATGATACTAAAGATGTGGTCCCAAACAGCAGTCAGTCTATTTTAGACCTCATTAGGATAGATAAAGACAAATTAAGTAAATGAATTGGAAGTAAATGGTTGCCTAGAAACAAGAATCATGACCTAATTTTGTTCAGTATCGATTAACAGAGAATAGACTCAACCAATGCTTGCTTTATACTTCTGATGAATTGAAAAGGTTAAAAATCTCAGTGTTAAGAGAATCAAGGAGTAAAATTATTGGGAAAAAATTATGAATGAAAAGTTGTATGTCTTTGAGATTCAATTGGCCAAAATCCCACAATTTCACAACTTAAAATCTTTGTGAAAAATTCTGACTAAGAACCAATCTGCTCACCAGTAAAAACAGCAATTAAAAATAAAACAGAAGTGTGTTGTCAGAAGAAGGAAATCGTTATAAAATGAGGAATTGTAAAGTGTTAAGAATTATAAAGAAGGCTAAGACTGTCAAGGCAAAGAAAAATGGATGAAAGCATTATAGCAAATAATATGTATAACTTAATGTGTTAAGAACAAATAAATACCCCTTATGTTACAGACCCTTCAGTGGATGGAAATGCTAATATGGCAATGATAACCAAGACAATTTTTAATTCAGTTCCTCTTCTGCATTTATAAAGAACCAAGTGATGTAATCATGTCATGTGAGAACAATGGGGTACTTTCCAGTCTATTGAGGAGCATATTAAGCAATACCTACTAAGAATAATCATTGTGGCATGAGTAGGATTGGGTTACTTGTACCCTACAAATAAACTAGAATTAGTAGTGAGGAAGTTTTTCCCAGCACTGTTAATTTTGGCATAACTGGGCATATGCCATTATATTTAAACACTTCTAATGAGTTCTAGTCTTCAAAAAGCAAATAGGTGACTACTGGTCACATAGCTTGAAATCCAACTTCAGTGAAACAGCAAGAAGGCATCAATATTGTTCTGTTAACAAAGAACAGTGAGTATAATTTATAGAGTGCAAATTATTTTATGAAAAAGAAATGTTTTCAGACAAGACTGATGTAATCATTTATGTAATCATTACAAGCCTGTTGAGTGCGATTATAGAGATTTATGTATTTGATTTAGCTGCTTTTCATTTAAAGTAACACTCTATGGTATCAATAGAAGATTTATAAAATGGATTAAGAACAGCTAGCTGTGAGTTTGGGAAACAGACAAGTGAAGGACGCACTGGGTTCATGCGCAACATCCAGCGTTTATGGAGTCCTCCTTACACGGCTGTGAAGGTCTGCCTGGTCAATCCCTATTGGCTGAAGCAGTCACCACCCAGCCAATGGCTGCTCGCCTCCCTAACGGCCTAGGCCTGCTCTCCAGCAGTCCACACTGCTCAAGTTATATAATCAAGGTGCTTATATAACGAGTTACCTTTCAGTTATAAAACAGGGATTAATTACAATTGTGAGGCCTTCAGGCCAGCTGTAGCTAACTGTTGAGAGTACTTGTTGGCATGGAATTATCACTGAACAGGGTACAGTGTTCTAAGTGCTTCAAGCAGCACACAGGAATATAAAAATATAAAATAGTAATATAAAAGCACTGGTGATAGAATTTGTAAGGAATCGACAAAAAGAAAAAAGCAGTCACAATGAATTGTTTAGATTGTTCGAAAGCTTTTGGCATTCTGATGTACCACGGGCAAAGGAAGATGTAGCATGCCTGTAGCAACTAAAATGTAGGTTAAAACTAAATCTTGGAGGATTCTATTGTGTAAATTCCTTACTTCTGAAAGTATCTAGAGGCTAGTTATTGTAGCCAGTTCAATCAGAATTCAGAATTATTACAAGACTGCAGCAAGAAATGGTTAGGAAACCTCATGATGTATGAGCACAAAAATATTGTGTAAGAGCAAGTTAATTCTGTATAACATTGCAGTAAAATGGGCACAGCAATTGCACAGAATTTTGGTGTCCTGATTTTTTTAACTGGGGCTAGGTAAGCCTTGTTATTCCAAATAAACACAGGTTGTTCTAGATGTAGAATAAAGTTAATCTGTGGAACTCCTTGCCAAGGATATTGGAGAGGTGATAGTGGAGGTGATAGTTTTATATGAGTTCAAAACAAAACAATCCAGTCTTAGAAGAAAAGCCAGTGAAGGGTATTTAAAAAACATAAAACCCTTTTTGTCCTCAGGAAAGACCTTACAAAGTAGGGGGTGGAAATAAGAATAATATCCAACATTTTTACATGTATTGTAGCCCTATTCACATTTCTTTTAGGCATCTGCCTTTAGCCACTGCTGGAAATAGGATACTGTATCAAAACAACTTGCTGCTTGATCTAGTATGAAGACAGAAGAAAGAGCAGAAGATGACTTTGACTCTCTAAATATCGCCATTACATATTAAAGACTCCTTAGTGGGAGAATATCAGCCAAAAGCTGAGGTCATTTCAAAGAGAAAATAACAGCATTTTAACAGTGAAGACAGATCCCAACTTTGTGAGTTGTTTGTCCCAATAGTTAGTCCATTCTTAATGTCTTCAAATCAAGACAAGTGAAACCTCCTCAAGGAGATATATGTCCACCAGACACAATGATTTAGATTTCATTCACTGTAACTGGGTGAAGCAGAATGGGTGGTAATATACAAATCAGATTGACTTTTTTTTTTAAACTCTACAATTCTGTAAACCTTACCTTAGCAAAAACATTTGTTGTATGTTTATATGGGGAAGAAGTGTAAAACTACCCAATGCAATTCAATGCCAAAAACTTACTGCCTTCTAAACCACTAATGGAAAATAAAAGCAAGTGAAAAAAGTACTTATAAATTAAGCAAACATTTTAACCTGAAATAGTTTTCTTTAACTGCATGAGTGTGGGATATAAAAACATTTGCAAGAAAAATGAGCAGACAGATGCTTTTGACATGACAGAAGATAAACTCATCCTTTGATTTCTTGTTGAAGAAAGCTGTATTTTTCTCTGTAGAAGGTAGAAAATGAGTAGTACTCTGAAGTTATTGTTACAAATAGGATTTTTGAGTAGCCAAATTTAGTATTTCTTCCTTGTGTTGTCCCCCTTGAATTTCCAGATTTCAGTTAGGTTGACTTCTTAAGATGACTTCTTTTTTGCGGAGCTGATATCTTCTAAATGGTCTCACTGTCAGGCCCAAAACATATCCTCTCCTTTCCACTGAAGTGTTGCTGTCCTCAGGAATTTAGTCAACACATTATTATTACTATTATACTTTAAACTTGGGAGAAGCACTTAGCACAGAACTGGGCAATTTGTGTTTCTCCTTTTATTAAATTCTTTATTTGTTAAGAATCAGTCATGGTTCAACATTCAAGATAAGTTACTACCAAAATCTAGTCATCAGAATTTTACAGCCACATAATGTATAACATGTTAAAAATACTGTTAGTCACAGAAGGTTTTTAAAGCTACTTGATTCTATAAACATGAAAGAGTTTTGGCCTAAAGCATTACTGAGAAATATCTCAAAGCACATAATGTGTTTTAAGAGGATGCACCAAGAGGAATACATTTTATTCACCTTGGTAAATTTTTTAAAGTGTGGGTTTGCATTTTAAGCTTAGTTCAAGAAGTAAGACTTTCATCCTATTGAAAATTCAGAATTAAGACCCACAGAGATAACAGGGCTTAAATCAGCTATCTGTAAAATGTTATTTAATATAGTGCAATTAAACCTAATAGCATTAATAGCATTTTTCCTTGCATTTAAATTTCATTTTTCTACAAAAAAATTCACATTCTCTACAGATAAGAAAAACTATCAGAAGTTGGGAGGTGTTATAGATAAGTTGTCTGTATACATGTTCACATTATGAATGTGTTTTTCCCACATGTTTTTATACCTTATCTATTACTACAGGAACAGGGTTATTTTCTTTCCATGGTAAACCTTGGATAAGCCCAGTCATAGGCCCTTTCACCATTTCTAATAGAGCTGAAGAGAAACAAGGGAAATATTGAACAAGTGTGAATCTGCATAGAAAAAAACCACCTCTGAAGATAATCTGACTTACTGGCAAATCAGCTTCTTTTTTCCTTCATTTTGTTTTCTCTATGCACTCTGCTGGAGATGCAGCAGTACCCCTTAACCTGAAGCAGGACCTTTTGGTTCAGGATAGCTTTTTGTAACTTAACCACTTTAGTGCTTCGTAAAAGTGTGGATTAAGTTTGACATGGCTGGCTTTCCTTTTTCTCTCTTTCCTTAGGAATTACATTGGTTTTGCTTGACTTCTTATGGAAATTGCTTAAATCACTAGTTAGTTTCCTTTTAGTCCTACTCTCATGCTATCAGGTATCCAGTGTGATCAACCCTTAGTAGAGCTGTATCCAGAAACCTGTATGCCTTGAAGACAAGAAAAGTTAGATAGAAATAGATTCAGTTTAGTCTGAATAGAAAGATAACATGATATCTGGGTTGGAATGCAGTTAATCAGGTTTTTTAGGTGGGGGGGTGTGATACTTAAGTAACATAAATTTAGTGTACAAGAGTAAGTTTGATGTGGTAAAAAAATTATATGTTAGAAAAGTGGTTGTTCCCCCAAAGACGTGTGAAAATGAAATTCAGGACCCCTTATGAAAGGTATGATCTATAAAGAAAAAAGAGACAAGCTCCACCTTCAGTTTTCACAGAAGACTAATCGTACTCACTGAGAAAACACAGAAAAGTGGCTAATGAATTCAAAGACTTACCTAGGATCACAGGAAAAGAGGTTTTCATTACAGGAAAAAAAAATTATCTGCATACCAGAGAAAAATCTAGTTCAATCATATAACTGTCTCTCATGGACTTTCTCCTGGTCAGGAGGTATACTATGAAACCATTCAAAGATTTCAAGGCAGAGAAGTCAGTCTCAAGTGGAAAATCCTACCTGGGTTCTTTAAAAGCATGCTTAAAGCCTAAGAATTGTGAATTCTCAAATAGTAACAAGTGCCTAGGCTGGAATGGCAGGAGTTATGTTTGGTAATCATGTATTATCTTCTTAATGGGTGAATACCCACTGAGAACTACAAGGGCATTGTCAGGGTGTGCAGAGGTTTGGTTTAAATGACAAAAGCTTGGCTTTAATTGAAATTGGCCAGGGATGTCAAAAGCCACAAGCAAGTCTTCATCACGTAAATAAACAAAAAAAATATACTGGCCTGCTATTAAACAGGAGAAGTGAATCAGTCACCAACAGCTCTGAAAAGGTAAAGGTTCTTAAGAGTTTCCTCACCTCTGTGCTTACCAGCACTGCTGGGCCCCCAGTGTTGGGAACAAAACCCAAGCTGATGCAAACACAGATCTGCTGCCAGTGAAGGCAGAGTTGATGTGTGACCTGCTGCTGGAGCCTGACCATGTGAGTCAAGGGGCTCTGATGATATCCCCCCAAGGGGTCCAGACAACTGGGTCATGTCATTGTGAGGCCACTCTCCATAATATTCAAGAATCCTTATAGATCAGGGATTGTTGCAGAAGACTGGAAGAAGGCTCATGTCACCACCACATACCAGAAGAGCTTAAAGGAGGATCCAGGAAAATATGGAACCATCCATCTTACTTCAGCCCCTGGTAAGGTTAAGGAATTAATCCTCCTGGGGGCTATCCCATGTCAAGTGAAGCACATGACTGGGAAAAGCCAGAATAGATTAACCAAGGGCAATTTGAGCTTGACAAACCTGGTTGCCTTCTACAACACAGTAACCTGCTTGGTTGCTGTTGGGTGAGGGTGGACATTGCTTGCCTGGATTTCTCCAAGGCTCTCAGTGTTGCTTCCCACAGCCTCTTGGAGAAGCTGCTGTGTCCTGGCCTGGACAAGGGGTCTGTAGGGCGGGTGGGGACCTGGCTGACCCAGGGCAGTGCTCAGTCCCTTCTCTCCCAACTGACAGCCTGGCACAAGGGGTGTCCCTGGGGATTGATACTGGGCCCAGCACCCTTTATTTTCCAATGTGAGCTAGAAGATGGTATCAAGTGAATCCTGGTGAAATTTTGCAATAGTAGCAAACTGTCTGAGGAAGTGGACACCTGTGAAGGGAGAGCCACCATGAAGATCTGGATAAGCTGGAACAGTGGGCTAATGAGAACATTGTGAAGTTCAGTGAGGACAAGTGTAAGGTTTTGCACCTGGAAAAGCCTAATCCAGGGCTACAGCACAGGCTGGGATCTACCCAGCTTGGGAGCAGCTCAGTGGGAAGGGGCCTGGCGCTCCTGGTGGACTCAGCTCCGTCTGAGTGACCTGTGTGCTCCTGCAGCACAGAAACAGCACAGGAACAGATCCTGGGGGGCTCCAACAAGGGCTTCACCAGCAGAGATGAAGTCCTTATCCCACCCACCCAGAGCTTGTCAGGCCACACCTGGAATAGTGTGTTCAGTTTTGGCCCCTGTGCACAGCACAGATGGGGACAGGCTGGAGAGGGTGCAGAGGAGGGCACAAAGGCAATCACAGGGCTGGGAAGTCTGGCACGTGAGGAATGGCTGAGGGAACTGGCTCTGTTCAGCCTTGAGAAAGGAAGGTTTGGGGGTGGCCTTATCCCCACCTTACAGTATTTGAGGGGTGGCTATGGAAAAGGTTTGGCTATGGAAAAGTTTACAAGGAATCACATGGGAAGGAGGAGGGGTTATGGGTAGATGTTACTCCTGGAGACATTCCAGTTGGACATAACAGAAACATTTTTCTCAATAATAACAATTGGCAGTTGGAATATATCCTCAGGGAAGTGTGGGTTCTGCAACTTGGGACACTTAAGATCCAGCTGGACACAGTGCTGGGTCGTCTTGTCTAGATCAAGTTTTTGCAAAAAAAATGTTGGACCAGGTGATCCTTGGTGTCCCCTTCCAGTCTGATACTTTATGATTCTTATCTTCCAGTCTGTTATTCTGTGATTCTTGTCTTGAAATAAGAAGATAACTGACAAGGATCCAAGACACTGATTGTTTCTGTAGCTGAAGGGTTACCATTTCTTCTTGGAATAGGTGACAGGGTAGCTTTGCGTTTTCTATTTTTTTTGCTTTTGACATTCCACACCTGAAGCAGAGACTGCAACTAACTACCTCAAAACAAAAAGGGAGAAAGAGACAATTCAAGCTGCTTTGACTGCTTTCTGGGCTGGAGAAGCCTCAGAGAGTAGAAATTCTGCTTGTCTGATACATGTATTTCATTAATTTAGGCTCAATTCTTGAACCCAGCACATTGTTTGGGAAGTGGCACAGGTCTGATTCCTTAGGCCACTGTAGAATGCTTTTTCAAATAAATCCCCAATATGTATGTTAGAGTAGCATTTGTTTAGTTCTTAAAATACTAAAAATTATTATTGAAGTATTTTTATTAGTGTTGCTAGCCTGCATCTGTGACAAAAAAATATGCTTCTCTAGATTACTTACTCATGATAACAAAGATGTTTCAGTTGCTTCTATAATTTTCCTGTACAACTTTAATTAAATACTGATGACTTCCTTAAAAAGAACTTCCACTCAAAGTGCTATATTAGGAACATAGAATTTAACATAAAAATAAAAGATTAATTCAGGCATCAGCAGAATTGGAAATTTCGGAAGCAAAACTTCAGATGCAAGAGAATAAATTCCTCAATCATTTCCACTGCTGAATGTCACTAAGGATTTTATCCCAGAGCTTAGCAGCTAACTTGTAGGATGTTACCTAATTTTGAGGCATTCCTTATTTTATATCGGCATTTTTTCTTCTGACATATGCTAGGTATTCTTACAGGAGAAATTTTAGCTAAGGAAGGTTATTCCATTTACTTTTTAAAGCAAAGAAATTTTTATGAAATATTGCTGTATGTCATAAAATTAAAAACCAACAAGATACCATAGAAAATAAGATACTTAATTTTCTTTCACAGAATTAATGAAAACAATTATCTGAATTTCAAAGGAAGTACAAGAGAATATAATTTTCTTCTTGATATTTAATTAGATTTGGCTGTTACACAGTTTCATCAATAATTGGATGGTACCATGAGTTCAGGCTAGTGATTACTGAAACAGGTCTGAAAGTGTTTGAAAACTTTCTGTAAGTCACTTGAAAACTGATACCTCTGTAAGCAAGAGCAAACCTTGGAATAACATATGATTTTTGAATATATCTTTAATGCATAATAACATTTCTGTGCTCACTTTTGATCAGATGGTCATTAGAGAAACTTAGCTGTCCCATATTGCAAATATAGGTTAAGCATGAAGGTTACAAGTCCCCTCCTCTCTTTTCTTAAGTCCTGGTTACACCTTGTGGAGTTTCACCTCTGTGAACCTCTGTGCTTTGTTGCAGCTACTTTCACCTTTAAATGTTTTAGTTTTGTAAGTGCTTCTTTTATTCTGCTGATGGAAAAGGAAGAGGTGAATCTAAGCAACCACTTGATTTTTCCCCAAGCACAAAGTATAACTCCTATATGTGTAACCCGTATTTATTAAGAGCATTTTATAGCTATACTTTAACATATTAAAATACAGAGCTCAGGGTTAGTTATTTTATATTATTTAGTTATTTAAGTTGACTTTTCAGAGAATGAGGAACTATTGAGCTCAATGACAGCCATTGTTGAAGGATCTGAAAAATCTATGGTACTATGGTAACATGCAGAACAGCTAAAAATTTTTGTCCTCCTCTCACTGACCATTTTTTGTCTAAAGCATTTTACAGAATAACAGGTACAGAATTTCAGGATAACAAGGATAAGAATATCCTCCTCTACATATAAAAAGTGAGACCTAGAGAAGGTGAGTATTTTGGCAACTATTAAACAGTCTTAGAGGTTTGAAAATGTAAACATGGATTCCTATCTCCCTATGCTGTAGTTATTGCAGATTATATCATCTCCCCTTTGTTTAGAGAACCAATATTTAAATGTCATAAATAATTTTGCTTTGGGGGGGGAGGGGGGAGGGGGGAAGGAACAATGTTCAGCCAGAAAATTCGAAGATTCTTGGAATGATTACAGCAGATTTGAATATGAATAGGGAGAGATCACTAAAGTGATGATAAAATCTCTCTTCACTGGAAGAACATTATAGCTTTAACTCTTCACCAGAAAACACAAATATGAATGCATTTTTATTATATGCACACAAATGGAAAGTTAAAGGTCAGTATCTCATATCTACCATATGAAGAGGCATATAAAGTACAAGCAATTTCCATTTAGTATTGGAGCATTGTTTTCATATGGCAAAAGCAACAATATTCAAGGGTTTTTTTGCTGATCCATGCCATTTAAATGACCAAAATGCATAAAAGTAATTACTATAAAAATAATTGTTTTACATGCTCTCTAAACACACACACACCACATATTCAAGTCCATCCCTGCTTAAGCAAATACTCTGATGATTAAATATTAAATTAAAATTAAAATAAGTTCTAACTTTTCTAATTCATTACTTTGGGCACTGAATTTTCTTATAACAAAGAAGGTGATGAGCTTGGGTGAAGACAGGTGGGGCCTATCAGTAATGGCATTAGTTTCACTGATCTTAGGTGCTGGTGCTGTTGTGGTTGTCAGTGAGGGACTAGATTGTCAGTCTTGGGGGAAAAAGGAAAAAAAGTCCCTGACATGGAGAGGAATATTGCCTGTTTTAAATATATTACATAAGGACACAATTATTAACCTATACTAGGAAATAAAGGGTGCAAAGTATGTTTTGATTTTAATTACACATGCACAGTCCACTGAGACTTTATTTCCACTAAAGGAAATAATAGGATACTATCTAGATCATCTCTACAGCACAGATTTATGTGCATCAACTTACTGTAGCTCACTGTGTCTTAAGTTTAAATCTAGAAAAATTGTTCAGCTGGTTACCTTGCAGATTGTTCCTTCTGCAGTAAAAACAGAGAGCTGCCTCCTTATTTTCTGCCAGGAAATTCACCACTAAGGGCACAACAGGGACAAGCTGCACTTCCACAGTTCTGGTTTATCTTGCTGTAGCCTGAGCAGGTTAGCCACTGTTATTGTAGGCTGCCCAACTTCAGCTTTGTGGTTGTGGCCTGAAGGGAGCTCTTGCTTGGGATAAAATGGCTCATTTGCAGTTGAGCCTACCCTAAGCTGTGGGAGCTTCAATCATTTCAGGGGGATTTCAGAGATTTTCAGCTATATAGCTATAGCAGGTTTTTACCAAACTGAATGTTCTTAGAGGTATATTATCAGGGTAAATCTAAGTGTATCTTCATGAGAACAGCTGAAAAGACATTTCAAAACAAAATTTTTCTCTTCTGTGTTTCAATCTTACTCTAATGCATGGCTGTCAGAATTCTTTAATTATTGAAATAATATATATAATACTTTGCTTTGTTTTCAGAGCCAGCCAAAATAATTCAGCTGAAATTTTCCTCACCAAAATCAGCCTGAGGAACATATACAGCATGGAGAGCTTCAGCTCAAACTGTTACAGTTTGGCAAATTTAAAAGAAATTGCACTAGGTTATTATAATAGGAATTGTTGGACAGCAAAAATTGCAGGCAGGCCTACAAGCCCAAGCTATAGCTTACCACATGTAGAAAGTAACTTCTAAGTATAAGATGAGAGTTAATAAAAGTAGATAAGAGTTTCTTGGAATGGTTTATCAAACTTGGTACAGTAATTAAAATATGTTTTAATATTTTTAATTAGAGCTTTGGACTTCAATAGCATAACTTCTTTTTTTCAACAATTATTTCATTAGGTGTTTTTGTGTAGTTTAGATTGTGGTGTCCTTGAGACTTGACTGAAATATTAACAGAGAATTTTTTTAAAATTGAGATTCTTACAGACATTCCTTTACATAAAAATAACATATTTTCTTACAAAATGGTCAGTTTTAGCATTCTGTTTTACTCTAACATGCATAAAATTTGTTTTCAGATGGCTTTTGGATGGAAATGAATTTTTAGCAGGGATTCACCAATACAGTCTACTAAAAGCCAGTGGAGCTTTGTTAAGTGGGCTGTCTGGTCAGCTTGCATTGCCAGAATAAGTGAACTCTGACATTCTCCAAATATTTAAATGTCTCCTACAGTAAATTTTAATATAACTTTTAAAAGGAGATCATCCACATATAAGGGATAGATTTATTTCAGCCATTCTGTTATTTAATCAATATGTGTTGTACCACCTAGGTGTTCTCATTTAGACCTGAAATCTCATACTGTGGGAAGAGTTGTAGGGGGAAAGCAAGGCAGTTATTTCAAACAATGGTATATTCAAAGATTGGCATCAAAGCCAGAATTGTCAGTAACTGGTGAGAACTACTAACAAGGCTGCTGATGCAAGTGGAATAGGCTAGATATCCATGTGGCTGCTTCTCTGTGCCTATCACTTGGAGATGTGGATAAAAGGATGTCAGGCTGACATGCAAATGTAGATGTCACAGACTAAGAAAGGAGCAAAGGGCAGGAGAGTAACTTGCCAAATGACAACTAGTATACGCTTCATTGGAAGATGTGTTGAAACTAAAAGCACGATGACACTTGTGTGGGTAGTAATTGTAGGTGTAAATAAGAAGGTGACTGTAGTCTTCAGCTTCAGTGTTAATTCTTCCTGGATAATGAAACCTGACATCATGATATTTTAACTTCTGGAAGTGGAAACATGAAAAGATATCACCAAGAGAATGAACTAGAGCAAATGAGGTATTGGTAAGAAAACTGTGTGTTTATAAACAGGATGTTACTAACAGATTGAAGTTAAAAAGATTTATTGCTGTGGGATGGTGGAGGAAGGGAATACAACTTGATTGAAACACTTCTTTTGTTTACAGGTATATAATAAGATCCTTAATCTTATTTATCCTAGTGTAATGTAATATATCAAAAACCCTTCTCCAGTTGTTCCAGGGACACTGAACCATAACAGCTCTGGGTTGTCTAGTGTGATTAAAGAAAGGTAGAAATAGTTCTGTTCCTGCTGCCAAAAATCTTACTGAGATTTATTGATGAGATTTGTGGTGCCAAGAATGCCATGCTAAGTGCTCTGCTGGAGGAAAGCAAGTAGCCTCACTTGAGTTGTTTTCTAGAATCGTTTCCCAGGCTGGTCACAGCACATAAAAAATAAATTAATTCTGAAATATGGTAGGGTTTGGGTGTTTTTTAGTTAGTTTGTCCCTCTTTTACATATTTGTCTGATAGATGCATGTATTTAATTTCTTCTTCAGTCCTTCCTATTTCATATGATAGATAGTTACACTGTTAATTAAAGCAAAGTATGCTTTACTTGATGCA
The DNA here is from genome assembly GCA_013389925.1 of Aegithalos caudatus. Classification (NCBI taxonomy): domain Eukaryota; kingdom Metazoa; phylum Chordata; class Aves; order Passeriformes; family Aegithalidae; genus Aegithalos; species Aegithalos caudatus. Next base: position 64,672 of record WEIU01017794.1, read on the forward strand.
TGTAATCATGAATTTTTAAACACTTTTATTCTAGAGCAAGCTCCCTGTCTTAGTTGTCAAGTTTTATGTTATAAGGAGATCTATAGTTTAATGATGTCTTTTCAAAAACCAGATTTTGGTTAGCCTGTCATTTGGGACTGTGTTTTAGTTCCACCAATATAGTTGCTATATAGATTATTTATTTCAGACAGAGATGCTAAAACTATGAATAGTTACACTCCTGTATTGCCATTGCATTAAAAAATATCACTGAAACTATGAATCTACCATGCTTCAAAAATACAGAGACATTAACAAGCAATAATGAAAGATTGCTGTTAGCTGTTCACAGTATAAATATTTCTTCATGATACTGACATGTGAGTAAAAGATGAGTGCTCCACTCTGCTTTTCAGAATGCACACAGAAAGATTTCCCAGATATCTGAAGAGCCAGCTCATTTTTTCAGTGTAAGCAATAGTAATAGCCTTCCAGTCTGTCACACGATGTACATGTATTTATGCTGTGACTTGAGAAATTACCCTTGCAGTTTTTCCTGTTGGTTTTGCTTAACTGAACAATGCTGTGTTGGGACCAAGGCAGAATAGCAGGTGCCAGAGGCATGGTCCCACTCCCATTTTAGTCAGTAAGAATTTTACTACAGAAACTAAGGCTGGATAAGGCCTTTTGTGTGAAAAGATTAAGTTCTGGTAAGTAGCTTTTTATCCTATAGTTAAGAAAACAGCTCATAAAGATGCTGCATATCAGAAGTTATTTATAAATACAGGCTTTAATAATATGCATGCCGGACATGCAAATCTGGATTTTTTTCAAATCTGCATGAGACCATTTTAATCTGTGAGCTCAGACTTCCTATGCCTCAAATATCTCTATCACAGAGGAAGGTAGAGTGTCCTGAACAGAATGCAATGCAAATACTACTGCACTTCCCAGTGTGCTAAATTGAATGTTTAATGGTGATTTGGGCAATCTTGCGGCACTGTGCCATGTAGACAGTCCTGACACAGGCACAGATCCCATAGGGAAAAGAAAGGGGGTGGTCACGTAATTGAAGACTCTATCATAAAGCACAGTCACCAATGGGTGTAATTATGGTTGAACATAATTATGCACCTCCTAACCTTATGTACCTTAATTATAGCACTTTCTAACTCTGGATGCTTGCCTTGAAACTCAGTCTGGTGTAACTGTACTGGACCACAAAATGCACCATGGTTGTATCAGCTGTGACCCTCTAACAGCTAAAGACACTTACTTGACTAATGCAAGCTTCAGTGGGTTTTCTCTATGTATTTAACTTTTAAAGCTAGTTACTGCAGAAATTTGGCAGTAGACTGTGAAGAAAGTAAAGCTTTTACTGAGGGCTTTGGCTGCTTTGTTTTTCTGGGGAATGAGAGCTATTTGGGAGGGCTCTGGGTAGCAGCTGGGGAGCCTAGGAATCTTGGAAGCATCTTGGAGTGTCTGGAGCAGACAGCATGATTTTGGAAATTGTCCAAACTGTGTGTTGGAGCAAAAACACAGTGCCTAGCAGCCACAGTGCCTCCTGACAGTCACATGGCATGACAGTTCCCTCCACACAGATGATCTTCACCACTCTTGCCCCTACCTATTTCTCTTTCTGGGAAAAAGCCTCAGTCTTCTCTGAAATGAGCCATGTTAAAATGTGTGTCTTTTACATGCACAAATGTCTCAAGGGTGCTCTATTGTAGGGAAGCTGTCCAGCCAGTTAGATCTATGTAGTCATGGGGAAAGCAGAGAAGGGTTCCACCCACAGCAATGTTTTGCCCTTAATGGAAGAACTTGGCCTAACTTCACACTCATTTAAAAGTGTTTAACAGCAGTAGGCAGGGAGACAGACTATGACAAATGCATCTGGATGATAGAATCTTTTGTCTCAATGGTATTCTGTTGAAGAACAACAACTTTGGATCTCAGTGTCTGTACAAAAAACTCCTGCACTGAATAAGTAGGAGAAAATTATTTGACATCTTTAAAGGTCCTGAAAATCCAGATGCATGAGGAACAGCTGTACAACACATAGCTTAAAGCAACGTGCTTCCCCCCCACCCTGTACCCCACTATATTTAGCCAACGAAGTCAAAGTTCACTGTGTTACCTTACATCACTGTTGATGGGGATAGGAGGGACAAAGACACTTTATTTGCTCTGCTCCGTAGTGACCGGACTGTGTGATAATCCTTAAGTAACAAGACACTCCAAAGGGAACAGACTGGGGGGTATGAACGCACTAACAAGTAGGACTTGCACAAAAGACATCCCCAGGGACACAGCTTCATTTCACAGGTTTTGCCTGGAGCTTGGCTCTGCTGCCCAGCCCTATCCAAAGGCAGCCTGAAAAAACCAGTATGGGATGGACAGAGGTAATCAGGGTTTTTTTTGTTGTTTTTTAAATAACAAATATATGTTTAGAGACTGTCAATGTCCACTGGTAAGCCAATAAATCTACAAAATTTTACTGACTATCTTGCCCTGTCTTCAGGGTCTTCATCAGTTCCTTCTGAAAGTGTGTCTTTTTCTGCTAAATAACCACAGCCAAAAACTTTCAGGCTGTATCCAGCCAAATGTTAATGTTGTTAGAAGCAGTGATAATTATGCAAGGAGTCACTTCACTGGTCACTGAAGGTGAGTTCTGTATTCAACCTGAATACAAGCAGGCTATTGTGGAAGAAGTGAAGAAGCATAAAATTGTATCAAATTCCAAAATTCCCTTATGACCCTTCATAGTTCAAAATGTTGCTAAAAAACTGAGAGACTTTTTAAGGCTTTTGCCATGTTGTAGAAACCAGTGCAGATCACAGTGTACTAACTGATGCACTCACTGCCTGGATGAAAGATTTGTGCTCTGATGAGCATTTATTTATATATTTCACTCAGAAAGTTGCAGTGTAATAAGAAACACCGAACTTAGATTTCTCCATAAGTTTTCTTCTCTCTATGATCTCAAATTTTGTTTCTATAATGACTTTTCCCTCCCCCTCTTCTGCAAGTTTCATTGAGCCATCTCTGGGAGCTTCTCTTCACGTTAGTGCCCTTTTTCTTGACGCTGAATTAATTAAGGATGAAACTGGAACAGTGACTCATAGCAAAGAAGCAGAGTTCCTTATTAGTAATAAGCAAAGAAGGCCACAGGAACCTACTGCTTCCCGAATCCAACAATGCCTTCCTTTAGTGTGTAATTCCCACATTGATCATGGTAACTGATGCC
>WEIU01017796.1:1261-21335 GCA_013389925.1 Aegithalos caudatus
TGCAGTGGCAAGGGCTTCTAGTTTTAAAAATTTATTGTGGTCTGGAAGAACATGAAGAATAGTATTTGAGTGGAGAAGTTTTGTAGTTACCTGCTTGAGGAAGAAAATGTAATATTTATCCGGTGATAAGTATGGAGATTTAATAAATGCTCTGTAGAAATTGAAAATAATGCCTGTTTTCTATTTCAAATATTTTTAGTTCTATTTGGAAATGGAAACTATCCTTGAAGGACAAATGACAATTAATTGCATGGAAAGCACTTTCTGAACAGCTTGCTGTCTCAGATTCCATGAAAAAATAGGAAATTTGACAATATATACTGTATTATCCTGTCATGGAAGAATAATCACTTCTTGCAGTTTTCTTCTATAGGTACTTCATTTTAAATAGATAGTTCAGTTGTAAACTATTATGCTTTCACAACAAAACACATGGTTCTTGTCTGTGTCATTTAAATGTTTGAGACAGTTGATCCATAAGCAGGATTTTGAAATTAAAAGTTGAAACTTTTTCCTTTAAGTTTTGAGTAGTGACTACTCTACTTCTGTCTTCAAGTGACTATAACATTTTGCTTTCTTTGTTAATGTTTAATATATTGAATATTCTATTATTTGAGTGTATTATAATAGTATGGATGTCTCATAATTGCTTAGAACATGCTGTGTTTTTATATACAGTGATATCTAAACCCCAATTTTGATAACTCTATCCCAATTTAACTCTCTGATATTGATAAACATGTGCACAGTATAACATGTTTCATGAAACAATGGGAATAAGTTGAAAAAAGCTGTTTCTAAAGACAACTTGTACTTACTACAGCAAACTGTGGAAAATGATATGCAACTCTGTGCGGGGTTTATTTACACAAATCTTTCAGTGAACTGCTGCTCTGACATTTCTCTGACTTGTAATATCAGAAGAGGTAATGCTGATATAATTAGATATTAAGCCTTTTTAGATGGGGCCTTGTGCCCCAAGGTCCTGCTTACGGTTGCAAATTTTCTTTATAGTGACTAAAAATTACCTGTGCAAGAACATGTAAGACCTACCATGCCAGAGTTTTTAGAAGATGTGCAAAATTTTCATAAGCTCTGAATGTCTCACCAGGTCAATAATGTAGCTGGCTGGGCATATACTGCCAAAATTTTTTAGTCCTTTTTCTTTTCTGCTTTAAATATTAACCACACTGCATGCAGATCCCTTTCATACATTCAGTTTTTCCTTGCTCCTATATTGCTCCTATATTCCAAACATTCACCAGAAGACACTTACCAAGTTAGAAGAAGCAGTTCAAGAATATTTTTGTTTGCCTTTATAAAGCTTTGGCTCTTGAAATGAATTCAGAACTTCCCACACTGCCTACTGACAAATATTATGCATAAGAAACTCATATTACTGTAGGTCACTGAATTAATTTTTAAAATGCCAATTGACATGATTCCCTTAGGGACTTGTAAGTTGCTGCTATATATTATGTTCCCACACAAATGTGGAAATTCAGAGTTTTAGAAGGGGAAGCATTTGTAGTACAGAAAAAGCTTAACATGAATCAGGTAATGCTTTTCTATAAGCATTTTCTAACATTTAAATTATAATAAATGGAAATAGCCAGTCTTTCTAGAGATTTTTCCTTGTCATTACATGTTTAGCTCTCAGGAACTAGGTATTGAGACTGGTGTCCTTTCTTCTGGCACCAAACTTCACAACCTTACTGTATTTTGCATAACCAAAAATGGGAGTTACAAGTACAAATAATGGATACAGCTGGGTTCAGTCCATAGTGATACCAAATGCTGGGAGTGAAATAGCCAAAGAAAGATAAGCTAGCTATTTGACTGAGCGATTTCTGATTGAAAAAGATCTTAGAAATGATACTAGTATTTGTTATATCTTGCTGTGTGTGTTCTGTTTTTGTCAAATAGTCAAAAATGGAATTCTGTAGATGAGAGATAGTAATGAATTAATAAAAAAGTCTTTTCACTTAAATATAACATTGCCCAGTAGCAGTGCTACACTAAATGACTTGTCAGCAAGTTTGGTGTTTCCGTTGTGCACTGAAATTTATTAACATGGCAATTTTTATTTTGTAGAATTCTGAAATATGATATTATATTCAGTATGTGCCTATAAAAGCAGGGTTGCTGCCTTTGGCCTGTCCTCCATTATATAAACTCCCTAACACAATCTTGTCATTGTGAAAATTAAAAACTGTTTGAGTCTAGTACAAATTGACCATAATTTCTAAATCGCTATATACATGGTGTAAGTTTTTACAAGCACAGTTGTATGCCAGCATATAATTCTCATCTTTTCAATATCAAGATTTTTTTTCCTTTAAGTTTGCTTTTCTGTTTACAGTAGGACTTTTTTTCCATGTAAAATAGCAGAGTGATTGTGAGCTGCTGAAATTTGTCAGTGATGCTGTTGACCCATCACCCTTGAATTGGGAATCCTCACCTTAGTCATAGGAAAAATACTAAGAAAACATTTAATCTACTTTGAATTGGCTAGAATAAAATGCTGGCTTGTACATGGTATAGAAATTTTTTTTGGCAATGGGAAGAAAGACTTGATGGTATATTGGGTAATTTTCCAGTTCACATCTCTTGTATGATTGTGTACTTGAATAAGAAGAATTCTTTTTGTTATTGTCCTCTGAGCGTGAGCAGATATATTAACAGATATATTAACAGATGTATTAATGCATCTTTGATTTTAATTTTACATTTTGTAACAGAGATTGTTGAATACTTTTTAATAATGATTTGGTTTCATAGCTTTCATTTTCATGTGAAGTTTTTAATGGCACCACAACATGCCAAGATACCATAAACTACTTCATGCTGATCTTTAGCAAATGGTTTAGATTCTTTTTTTTTTTTTTGGGTTACATGGCTGATGAAGGGTTAAAAGCTAACACCAGTGAAGAAAGAAGAGGCAGGAGGGAAATGCTTTCTTTGTATTGTTAAGAGAGAAGAGTGAATTTACATGAGAATTTTATCAGCATTCTTGCTGATATGCCTACTCTGGATGAATTCCCCACAGATGCAATTTTTTTGGACTGACTTCTTTATTCTATCTTTCTTCTTTTGAGATACTAGCTTAAAAGGATGTATCTGCCTTTTATGTCCAGAGAATGAAGCTTTGAGACTTCCTTGCCATATATTTCAGACAGCCTGTCTAGTTGTTGGAAGTAAAGAGCAATTTTGCAAATAGGTTTGACTTATACCAGGAGTGAGGTCAAAGTAAAGAATTAGGAAGGACAGCCACTTCTTTGGCCATTGTTTTTACTATAGTTAGTGGAAATTACTCAGAATGTCCTGAGCTTTTCTGCCTGTGTATAAGAAATGTAAAGAAGCTGGACTTTTTTAAAGACAAGTATACATGTCTTTGTATCTTCACTAAACAGGGAGACACAGATCTTAGGATCACATCCCTAATCACAGAGTAATTGAGATTGTGACTTCAGGGGGTTCAATCTTTTAGTCAAGCAGAGGCAGCTATGATGTCAGACTAGATTCTGCTAGGCTCTATCCAGTTGAGTCTTGAATACTTTCAAACACAGAGACTATATAACCTCTCTGGACAGCTCTGTGCAGTACTCCATTTATTGCTGGCTCCCAGGCAGAGAACTATCCCTGAACCACTACCTTTGTGCCTGATAATACAGCCTTTTTATTTTTTGTGTTTGATTTTACATCTATATCATGCAATGTCCTGACACAGGTACAAAAATATTGTGAGGCAGCGTTCCTTGTGAGAATCAAGAAAAATTGCGTGGTCATTATCGACATTCATTTTCTTTTTCAGAGTTAGAAAAAATTCAGTTAATATTATTGTAGTAAGACTTGCAGGTATAATACATCAGCTGAATATATTTTGTAGTGCAATTAATTTAGGTCTCCTGTGAAGATTTCTAAGTTTGAAGTCATTAATGTGAACTCAGTAAAGTCAAATAGAGAAAAACTGTTGCTTTGACTCAGATACTTGTGATTGTTGATTTTTTTAGCAGAAGATTTTTAGAAGAAATTTTTTACAAAATGGATGCTTGCAGATGATCTGGCAAAAAGCCAAACTGAAAAATATGTTTATTTAAAATGAGATTTAGATCAAGAAAGAATACTTGAAAGTAATGGGTATATAGTAAAATAGTGAGGTGACATTTGTTTTTCTAAAGTGAGAACAGTTGTTCATTCTATTTAAAAGTGATTAACAGTATCTATATGGATCTTTGCTGGCTTTCATATGAGTTGAACATGGTACTCTCTACATAACTTTGACTAATTAGTGCCATGGATTTTTTTCCAGCATGTCAGAAAGACAAAATCAAATTATACCATTAGGATGCATTTGCATGATCCTTAGAAGTAATTATTTGGTTTTGTTTTGTGGGATTTGGTTGTTTGTTTTTGTTTTTGTTTTGTGGTTTTCTTCTTTTCTTTTCCCATTCAGATGGAACTACTGTAGAACGTAGCACAATTCATGGCTTGATTAGTTTTGTTCTTTTTGGAGAAAATTCTGAGGACTATATTAGGAGGTGTAGAAGTCATCTTGTGTAATGTTATGAAATCTGAAGCCTGACATTTTAAGTTATGAGGTTGAGCAAAACCTAGGAAAGAGTAATTCTGCTGGATATAGCCTGGAATTTTATGTATTAACTAGTGCTTCACACACACACACACACAAAATCATGGTTTGTCGATCTAAGTGAAAAATTACTCTTACTTGAAGTCAGTGGTGTGTCAGGTAGCACTTGCACTATTACATGGCACTTGGAGTTCTCAGACTGGGCATAATAGTGACAAATATTGGGAAATTACATCTTTGTTATGGAAAAGAGACTGGTGTTTTCTTACTTGAGGTTTCAGCATCCCGAAGATGATCTAGGGCTTTTCTCTGTTTTGGTAAATTACAGTTTGGTACATTTTGTCTGGGTTTTTTTGCTATAGGAGTGACACCAGAAGGGTGTCAGAATGACACCAGAATGACTGCTCTGGGCAAGAGCATCAAAATGAAAATTCTAAATAATAAATAATTTTAGAGTGGAGTTAGCATGTAGTATCATGGGCCTAAAAGATAACATGAGGATTTGGGTCTTGAAGTAACTTTTGATTGTGTATATCATATCAAAGAGAACTATCTCCCATGGGAGGGTCCCCATACTGGATCAGGGGAGAAGTGGGAGGAGTCCCTTCCCCATGGCAGAGACATGTGATGAACTGACCACAGCCTGCTTGCTTCCCTGTCCCCTTGTGCCACTGGGGAAGAGGAAGTAGAACAAATCAGGAATGAAGTTGAACACAGGAAGAAGGGAGGGGTGAGGGAAAAAAGTGTTTTTGAATTTTGGGTTTATTTCTCATTATCCTGCTCTGATATTATTGATAAGAAGTTAAATTTATTTTTCCCCAAGTTCAGTTTGTTTTGCTTGTGACAGTAAGTAGTAAGTGATCTCTCCTTGTCCTTATCCCAAGTCACAAACCTTTCATTCTATTTTCTCTCCCTTGTCCAGCCAAGGAGGGGAATGATAGAGTGGTTTTGGTGGGCAGCTGGTGTTCAGCCAGGATCAACACACCACAGGTGTATTATAAGGAGTCTCATCAGTACAAAGTTTCATCCTTTTTGAAGAATGTCATACTTGACAGATTAGGTCCAAGTCTGTTGTCTGAGTTTTGAAAATTTTTCAGTGCTTGAGTTTACTTTCTTTCCTCCTGTACTTCCTGTGCTTTACTTCTAGAAATTATTAAAATAGCAGTTTATCACAGGCTAAAGGGAGATCTGATTTCTAGATTTGATTATTATTAAAACCATAATCCTTCTTTCTTATGCTCCTTAACACTGACATATATATTGTTAAAATATTCAGTAGATATTGAAGATAAGTTTTTCCAGAAAATCACCTAATGATGCAATTAATTGTGTATTTTCCATTTTTGCTTGATCTCTGTAACAAACAAAAAATGTAGCACTTTGACATGCCTTTGTGAAACACCTACTTTTATTTATGAAAATTAATATAAAAGTAATTTCTTTGCTTGGCTTTACATTTCTGTCTTTGTTCTTTGGATTCTGTCCTCTGATGGAGGCATCTTAAAAATAGTCATTATTTTGCTCACTACAACAGGCTTAATTCCTCTTTTATTGTGTTTCCATACTTACGTTTAAAAAAGGCAGGCAAATATCTGTTTATAATGGTAATGATGGCAATTCTTTTGTCAATACATAACTGAAGAACGGTTAAATGAATTGCATTTGAGTAAATTCAAATTTAGAAAAGGGGGAAAAAGCTTATTAGAAGAATGGTTCTTTTTTTTTTTGTAGCAGGATTCTTATTTAATTCTTTTGACATATAATTGACATATAATCCTGTCACACACAGAATCATATAATTGAAGAAGTTGAAGAGACCTTAAAGATCATTTACTCCAATCCCTCTGTCATGGCAAGGTAACCTTCCAGGTTGCTCAGACCCCCATCCAACCTGACTTCGAACAGGGATGGAGCATCCACATCTCTGGACAACCTGTTCAAGTGCAGTAAAGAATTTCTTCCTAATATCCAATGTAAACCTCCCCTCTTTCAGTGTAAAACCGCTTTCTCTTGTCCATTATATGTCCCTCTATCAGGTATGTCCCCATTATTTTGCAGGCCCCCTTTAGTTACTGGACAGCTGCTCAAATGTCTCCCCAGAGCCTTCTCTTCTCCAGGTAGAACAACCATAACTCTCACAGTCTGTCCTCATCAAAGAGATGCTTCAGCCCTCTGATCATTTTCCCAACCCTCCTGAGCAGGTCCCTGTCATCCTTATGCTGGATCCTCCAGAGCTGGATGCAATGCTTCAGGTGGGGTCTCACCAGAGTGGAGTACAGGGATAGAATCACCACCCCTGACCTGCTGGCTTTTGATGCAGCCCAGGATACCGTTGGCTTTCTGGGCTGCCAGTGCCCATTCCTGGCTGTAATTCAGTTCTGCGTGCTTCAAGTCCATCTCTGCCTGGCTTTTTTCCATCCTCTCATTGTCCAGCCTCTATCCATATCTGGGATTGCCCCAGCCCAGGTACAGGACGTGGCATTTGGCTTTGTTGAATTTCAGGTTTGTACATCATTCAGTGGGAACTCACAAAAATACCTTGGTTGCAGCCTGACACACAGTTACTCCTTAGCTGTAAACATACATCACAAACCAAGGAACTAACTTTCCTAATAGTTTACATCATTCTTACATTGTTACCCTCATTATGATGTATTTATAAACATTGTATTCATTGCATGAACAACAAACTCTTTTGCAGTTTAAAGTAATTTTAATTATAATTTTCTATTATGAGGCAATTTAGCTGACTTTTCAGAATTTTTTAATATTTTCTCTGATTTGTCCAATTCTTTGCTGTTTATACATTTTAGCCTGAAATTATTGTTTGGGATATGTTATGTAATTTTGTCAACGGGGAGCACATTTAAAGTCTGCATTTTATTTCAATATGCATCTTAAATCACTCAAATCCCTTGAGTTCTGCTTGAAAGATGAAGTGTTGGGCTTGCTGAGCTGTGTTGGTACCTGCTTTTATTCAGACTTCTAAGCAGATTTGCAATGTGAATGTTTCAGGTTTTCTACGTGAAACATTTCTTCTGGGTATTGAGCATTTGGAATGGAATCCTTGGCAGCACATCCAAAATTTACTCCCATTTTACTTTAAAAAGTATCAGAATGGCTGCAGATGAATATATTACATGAGGAAAAAGCAATTCGCTAGAATTCTCACTTTCTCCCCTTTCCTTCTCCTTCTGTATTCAGCCATGATTAAGGAACCATACCTCATTCCTGATATGGTGTAACCATGGCTTAGGTTTTTGAAGAAATTCTATGTTAAAATAACTGAGATAATGTCTACAGAGTAGAATGAGGCAAGCTAAGGAGGGCAAAATGAGAGACATAGGTTATGCTGTTGAGTTGGAAGTAAGCAATAACACCAGTAAGAAAACGGTAGCATGAAAAGGCATACAAGCCTAAAGAAAAAAATATATCATTTCCACATAGCAGTGAAAGATGGTCCTTTCCAATGTGAGTGATAGCACTTAGGGGGGAAAGGCTCTCTGTGTCTGGACTGGATGGTGATAATATTAATGCTTACTTCCCTAAAAATTGAAGGTATATTTTGTTGGCATTGGCCAATAGTTAGTTTTACATATCGTATTTATTGTTGAAAAATGTTGTACGTTAATGGTATTCTAAGGTTTTTTCCATTTTCAATGACTTTTTGCATATAGCTGATGATACTTGAATAGAGTGACTCAAAGAAGAAGGGCCACATACCTTATTAAAGAGTTAAAATGAGTTTTTCTTCAAAATCTGAAACTCTTTTTTGCAGCCAGTATTGTATGTCATCTGAGCTGACTGGGGAGTTTGTGTTCGTACAAGATTCCTATAAATCATTCTGTTGGAGTTTTAAAAATTTAATAAATTAGGGTTGTGTCATTTTCCCATACTTTTTTCCTCCTGATGGTAATTTGCTATCTATTATTGTGTAATGTATATTGTTCTGGTTTAGTCCCCATCTTGAAAACTGCTTTATTAGCCATTTCATAAGCAATAGTGTACATTAAAGTGAAATTGAGTCATAATATTACTGCACTATCACAGTAATGTGATCGTATTCTTTCTAGAGTGGGAGCTAGACATAAATCTGTCAATAGAAAACCTGCAAAATAAAAAATAAAAATCCAAACCATTGTATTGATGTGTTTTTTAAGATCTCAGGTCTATCAACCATCTAGCTGGCATATATTGAACTTATCTTTGCTGCAGCAAAGAAGAAATCAATTCTGTAGTTTTGCACGTAAGTGTCATAAAAATCAGATCTAGGATGTTGTTGTGCTCATTTAGAAAGGATAGATTTATTATTTACATTGAAGTTAAAAAAAAAAGTGGGTGTAAAAACCAGTTGAAGTCATGAAGAAGATAATTCTGAATTCCATAAAGCCATGTGGACATGGGTCCAGGTCAACTGCTTGTAGGTCGCCCTGCTTGAGCAGGGGGTGTTGGATCAGATGCCCTCCAGATGTCCCTTCAAACATTCTGATTCTGTGAAAATAAAATGTAGAACAAACCAAGGTGCCTCCTATCATTACAAATGGAGAATTGGTTTACTTTTTTTTCCTTGCACATGTTTTAGTAAGGATGTGGGAAACTCATACTTTGTAATTGCTAGACTGAAGTGATTCTGGAGGACAAAAGAAAAAAACCTGTTTGTTTGTTTTTTTTAAAAAAGCCTCAAGAAGCAAGACATCAACCCCGAGTTTAAGTGTCAAGGAAATAAAGAAGGAATGAGGAAGAAACAGAATTCTTGATGTAAAGAGTAAATTAGACAAGATTCTAATCTGGAGATTAGAAACGGGACAAGTACGTGTTGGTCGCTGCATTTTAAGTTTCTGTCACTGCTGATATGTAGTATCAGTACATCTGTACTGAATTCTGTCCTACTGGTATGACATGTATTCTCTTACTACTGTCACTACTAATATGGAGCAGGGTGTCTTGTAAAAGTCCTTGTGGCTGTGTTTTCTTACTGAATTCTCCAAAACATTTTACTTCCCCCTCAATCTTTATTTTCCAGACAGAAACATATATTGCTTAAAAAAAGGGATTTAATAAAAATGGTGATACTGACTACAAAGCCACAGTTTTCTTTTGTTACAATTTTCTTTTGTTTTTCATCTTTAGTCTTAAATGTATTATTCCCAAAAGTGTTCTATCTTTTGATCACAGACTTGAGAGGAGGCAAGAAAAAGCAGTATTTGTGAGTTCAGTAGGCATAGCAGAACATAAGTTTATTACTGTCTCTTCTTGCTATGTTTGCCTGATAAATATCAAGTTTAAATAAAGCTTTTGTATTTGCTATTTTGGTTTTAACAGATTAGTTTCCTTTTAAAAGGCCTGAATATACTTATTATTATTATTTAAGTACATTTGATAAGGACAAAGCATCTAATGTATGGAAACACAAACAGGTGGTTAAACCAACACAGAATCAAAGTTTTGGCTGTACAACATGAGTTGTTTCAGTTTCCAGGAATATTTACTCTGCTGGTACTGGCCCACCACACAATCCAAACCCTAGGGATGATATTTGTGTACAGGTTTAGAAATATGTTTTTTTCAGCATGCTGCTCTGTATTTCAGTATATTTCTTAGAATACTCCTTAATGTTTGCTGTGAACTTCTGATTCACATGTAAACAAGAGTACAAACTATGAGTGCATAGAATAAGCACTAATATCCAGCAGGATTCTTTTGCATCTCAGCAACCATACTTAGCTATGAAGTTATTTAATATTCAACCAATATGTTTATTAAATCATTGGCTCAGCTTTCTCATAGTTGCATTCTAGGTCAGCCTTACAATAATGGAACTCTGCCAGCGTAGCAGTGCTGGGTCATTGTAGAACACTAAACCAGCCAAAGGTGCTGTGCAGACACTTTTAGTCTGAATTCTGCTCTGCTGACAGCAAATACCCTTTTTCTGCTTAGTCTGTGTCATTCTGTAGAGGTGATGTAACTATACTATCGGAAATAATCCTGTTGCCATGACATGGCTGGATTATGTCTTATTTAAATGTATCTGTCTAAAAATGAGATTTTTAATAGAGCATAGTCACTTAGACTTCCTTTATAATTAACTGGGCAAGCAGGCACCCCAAGAGAGCAGTATATCCCATTTTAAAGGACATCTGATATTGATGGAATGAATTGTCTTCTTTTCATGCTTCTCTGTTCGGATGAATGGAATAGAGGATCTGGGTGATTAGACTAGACAAACCTATGTTTCAGACTGGTGAAATTAAGCATGATGAATTTGACGTGTAGAGTGCCATACATGCAGACAAACTTGCAGTGAATAACTGCAAGTCATTCTGATGGGTAATAATTGCACCATGAGTAAATTTTTGTTATTAATTAGAAAATAGGAGTGAGCTGTATGCAATTGTATGCAAATTCCACAAAGACAGTTATATGTAAAATTGATTAGGCTTTTCAGAAAAAATCATGAAAATGTATGAATGACATATTAACTTGAAGGTACTTGTTGATTTATTTCATAATAAGGTACACAAGGACAGAACAATTGAATTGCTGGTGTACAGTAAGGAAAAAACAAGCATCTCTCTTGGATCATAGCTTCTAGTCATTTTTAGAACAGTAACTTCAAGTAGGTTTGACTGTAGGAATAATGTAACTATGTAGAATGTAAGTAATTAAACCTAATGAGGGATTATTAGTGGGAGAACAGAATCAAAAATGCTTTAAGCCCTCATTTAATTTATAGAGAAGGGATGAAAATTTTAAAGAGGGTAGATGACCTCATCTGGCTGTATTACTACAACATGACCTTTTAGTCTGTTGTGACCAATTTTATTGTGCATTATATTTGCACAGATTTGAGCTATATATCAGTTTACAAACTGTAATAATGTGCAATCATCTGATTTTGTGTTACCTTTTAATGATTAAGTATTTAGTCTATTTAGTACTAGCTGACTGAGTTAATAGGTTGGCAAAAGTTTCTGTTTCATAAGAACAAACTTCAGTTGGTTTTATTGATACAGTGGTTTGAGTTGCATGCAATAGGTCATTTCTGTTCAATCTGTGGGACATATATAGAACAGATAAGTGAGGGAAAGGAGCAGAGTGAGATGATTTCTTCTTGCTTTATTTCAAACTTATATTATCCTAAAATCATAGAAAGTTTTGGACTGGAGGGGACTTGAAAGATTACCTGCTTTCAACACCACTGCAATAGGGAGGGCCACCTTCCACTAGACTAGATTGCTCAACACCCCATTCAACATCACCTTGGACATTCCCAGGGATTTTTTTTTTTTTTTTAATATATTGTCCCCTTTTCCCCATCCCCCAATTTTCCTTTTCCAGATACTGATATTATACTTCCTCATGTAACAGCTGAGATCAAGAAATGATGGAATACATGCATTTCTGTAAGTGTTGATCCATTAGTAATTTTGCAACATCAATAGTCTGTTCATTGGTATCTGTAGACTTTATAAACCAAATAAATCCAAATAATATTATAATAAAAATAGGAAAAATGAAACAAGGATTCAGAGGTTCACTTGTGCTGACTCCTAGCTTTTGTCAGTATTTCTGTATTCATTCATATTTGTATTTTGAGCATTCTGCATCTATTGCAGTATTGATTTCTTTTGCCTGCTGGAATGGCTTAATATCTTTGTAGAAGCCTATAAGAAGATAGGTTTCTGCCTTGTGTTACTGCAAATGAGTAAGATGGGAAGTTATGCAAGGGAAAGGAGAAGCAGATGGACAATAAAAATGGAAGGTGAGAAAGCATATTAAAAAGAGGGGGGAAAAAAGAGTAATGGAGCTGTATGGGAATAGAACCTGTATCGATGGTAAAAGGCAATGACTAAACCCTTTCCATTACACATTGTTTCTTAGTGATAAATTGTGAGTAAACCAAATGCTGTTTCTATTAAGGCTTTCATTGCTTACTGTAATGGTTTCTAAGGTGTATGTAGAGAAGACTTGGTAATTAGTTCATAAGGCTTTATACAAAGGAATATTAAACAGGTGGGCAGAAAGTATACATGCCTCTCTAGATTTGTTATACACATACTTTTCAAAAAACCTTACTTGAATGAGACATGCAAGAATAACTAATAAAAGTTTATGCCCTGGAAATTCTTAGTTTACCCTTTACTCATCAGGTATAGGACACCTCAGATTATTTAATAGAATATTAAGGAATTTTTGTCTGCAGAGTGTCCCACACTTAAAAAATTTTTCAGTAGCATGTCTAATGTGAGCTTTGAATTTGAGCAGATGAGAACTGTCATACCTTTCATTTACTTAACATACTGTCTTCTTTTGTTTTTCACTACTGTTTTCTCATGTTGGTCCCACTGTGTATATTTAGGGTTAGATATCCTGCATGTTTTCACTGTTTCCTGCTTCATTTTTTCAGACAGTTTTAGAAAAAGCAGCATAAAGAATAGAATACTCTGTAGGTGACATCCATTTTCAGTTTTGACTCTATTTAGAGTTTTAAAGCTTGAAACTTGTCTATGGCTATTTTTGTGTTTTGCTTTCATGGTCTGTAATTTTATTGCTTGAGTTTAAATTTGTAAAGACTTTTCACTCACCTCTTAATTTCATGTGCTTTGTTGTCTAATATCTGTATTTCTGTAGCTCATTTATTCATATAGTGTCAGGGAGGTTAGTTTAGATATCAGGAAAAGGTTCACTCAGAGGGTGGTTGGGCACTGAACAGGTTCCCCAGGGAAGTGATCACAGCACCAAGCCTGACAGAGTTCAAGAAGCATTTGGAAAATACCCTCATGTATATGGTGTGATTGTTGCGGCTGTCCTGTGCCGGGCCAGGAGCTGAACTTTGATGATCCTTGTGGGTCCCTTCCAACTCAGGATTATTCTATGATTATCAGACTGCAGCTTCCAAACATTTGGATATTTTCAAAGGTGATGCTTGCCTTTGTGAGTTTCCTCTCTTTTTTTGCAAGGGTATATAAATATCTGTGTCTTATGCCTCATTTAAGAGGGGCTTAGGGATGAGGTCTTGGTCTTGCTTGGACTTCTTAGTCGCTGAACCTTTGTTGGAAGATATATGCTTTGGGGGACCCGACACACATAATTACACACAGAGGAAGGCAATTAGCAATTTCAATTTTATAAAACATTAGCAGTTTCTATAAAAAGGCTTTAATTAATTTCTAACAGATTGAGATTTTTAAGTAGTGTATGGAAGATATAAATTTCTTGTTTCTATGCTTTAGCTTCCCTCTTTATATTCTTACTGGGTTTTTTCCTATTGAACTATTAAAGCAAACTCCTGGGTCGGCTGCTGTGTGTTCTGTCTGCCATTGTTCTTTTCAAGAACCCTTTCCCAGGAATCTGCTAAGGAAAACGTTTTCAGTTGTCTCTTCCTCTGAGGCCTGCAGAGTTAGTTATTTTATTAGGAAAAGGGCTTGGTGGGAACTATGTGCTTAGTCCAAAAATTGAGCAGAAAGCCCATTATGTTTCTGCCGTCATTTGCAGATTGAAAGCTTGACCGTGATGAAGCAATTTCCAGCTCTGTTCTAGTGTGAGGGAGGGTGCTGACTATTATTTCCCAAAGTGCTAGATCCTAAATTTTGGCCTCAACAACCCCCTGGGTACTACAGGCTGGGGACAGTGGCTGGGCACCATCCAGGCAGAAATGGACCTGGGGTTCTGATGGACAGAGATTGAACATGAGCCAGCAGTGTGCCCTGGTGGCCAAGAAGGCCAATGTCATCCTGGCCTGGATCAGGAATGGTGTGGCCAGCAGGAGTAGGGAGGTAATTCTTCCCTGTACTGAGCACTGGTGAGGCCACACCTTGAGTGTTGTGTCCAGTTCTCGGCCCTCAGTTTAGGAAGGACATTGAGACGCTTGAGTGAATCCAGAGGAGGCAACGAGGCTGGTGAGGGGCTTGGAACACAAATCCTATGAGGAATGACTGAACAAGCTGGATTTGTTTCTCCTGGGGAAGAGGAGCTTGAGGGGAAAACTTAACATTTTCTACAACTGCCTGAAAGGAGGCTTTAGCTAGGTGGGAATCAGTCTCTACTCACAGGCAACCAGTGATAGAACAAGAGGACATAGTCTTAAGCTGTGCCAGGGAAGGTTTAGATTGGACATTAGGAAGAAGTTCTACACAGAAGGGGTGATTGGACATTGGATTGGGTTGCCCAGGGAGGTGTTTCAAGAAAGACTGGATGTAGCACTCAGTGCCACAGTCTAGTTGACACCGTGGTGTTAGATCATAGGTTAGTCTTGATGATCTCAAAGGTCTTTTCCAACCCAGTTGATTCAGTGATATTACTATGATCTTTGTTTCCTTGAAAATTATATTTCTGTGGAATTAAAATCACTGTAATTAATAACCTTTTCCAGTTGTCGATGATATCAAGGTATTTTCCAGAGCTTACCTAACCTTCCTTTTATTGTCCAGGCCTTCATGCAATGTGTTGTTGTTCCTATTACTGAGAATCATGGAGAGTGAGAAGAACCAGTGTGGGAGACACTAGTGCTGGGATATATGCAGACTAACACCTGGAAGTTTATATGAACTGAACACTTTAAAAGATAATTTTTTCACTTCCTTATTAGTTAAATAGTTTGGCTGTTGGCTTTTCTGTGTCAGAACACTATAAACATTGGTATCTGCATTAATCTTGACCTTAATTTTCAGCTGTTTAAACTTTTTATTGTCTTCTATTAACTTTAAGAGAAACTTCCTACAGCCTTCTTGGGAGTTGACCCAGCACTTTGAATATTGTCAATATTAAACTTTCATGTTTGTGCAAGTACATAAAAATAATTTCTCAGTCTGAAATAAGACAGAGTTAGCAAAAATAAGGCTAGGAGTTAGCAAAACGGTTTGCTCATTTTCTTTTAAGTAGTAAATGTATTAATAGAGCCAGATATCTTGGAAGATATTTTTAGAACATAATTTCTTCATGAGAAAGCAAACATGGGCTTTAGTGAAATGATGCAGGAGCTTTCTGAGCTGCATATATGACAAAGATACTACAAGATACAGTAATTTCATACTTTTACACTGATAACATCATTTTAAAACATCATTTCAATGTGATAGAAGTTTAAGATGATAATTGAATTAGTGATGCAGGAATGTAGGGAAGAAATGCAGGTAGTTTTTTGGAAGACTAATTATAAAAAAGCCTACTTAGGCAAAATAGAGTACAACAAATAGGTAGAAGTGACCTACCTTCATATAAAGCCTTCCTCAGGTGTGGGGTTTTTTTTTAACATAGTCATCTGCTTCACTATGACACAAATGTCAGCTTCTATAATTGCATGGGTTTGTTTCTTTATATTCTGAATACTTGTTCCTGAAATATTGTTAATTGTATCTGCTGCTAAAATAAACTTGTTATGCATGTTGCTTCTGGAACTGGTCTCTAGGCTTCTCTAATTTCCATGGTGAGTTGATTTAATCATTCAGATGAATTCATTGAAGTGGCTGTTATACTGTGACAGTGACAATGAGAGTCAAGAGAACTAATTAAAGTTAGGAAAAATCTGACTTTTCTGGTAGTAGTCCATCTTTTATATCATAGAAAATTCCTAGACTAACTTCAAAGAAACCATCAAGTATCTTTCTTTTAAGAATTTTATCTCAGGGTTGCTACTGGTACTAGAATATACTAGTAAAGGTAGCTAAAAATATTTTACTTTTTGAAAAATTTTATTCTCTGCTGGAAATCATTTGTAGTTTAGGCAAGACCTGGTTTTGTTCTGTAATTAAAGGTTAGAATTCTGTTGAGACTGATGGTTACGTTTAAGTGCCCACTTGAGGGTATCTAGGATGTTTAAAGTTCTGTGATGTACAGCAGAGGTCTAGTTAAAACCATCAGTAGAGGCTAGAAAGCAAATGGATGCTTACATTATAACAGCTGAAAATGGCTTTCAGAAGTCAACTGAAGTGTCCTAGTCCTTCTCTCAAAAAATGCCTGTGCCAAACATTATTATTCTTTTGTTGAAAAGTCATGTAGTATGTAATTGAATTCGTGTTTGAGAGACGATGTTGAACCTTCTACCGGTATTAGAGTACTGCAAAAGCAGCTAACTTAAATGTATTCTGACAGCTTTGTTTCAAGAGGCATTTTTTGAGTTTTCTATAACACTTTCTGTTTATGCAGCTGTAATCCAAAATGACCAGACAACAAGTTGAAGAACATCAGCGGTTACTTAATCAAACAATTTTCATTTATATCAATAGAGCTCAAGAGCAACAAGAAAGAGGAATATTACTTCAGAATATGAAGTGCAAAGGGATGGGAATGATAGCAAATGTCAGGACAGCTGAGTGATGTGGAAAATATGTCTTTCTAATATTTTGTGTATTTGTGTCCTAAACATGGTTCCGTGGTTGACCAGGATTTTAATTTCAGTGAGAAAATTCAGTTAATTCTAATTTTGATTTTGCTTTTATGTGTTTAGGATGGAGAAAACTACATAGCCTTCAGTTTTCTCACTTCATCTGTAAGGGATCCTTACCATTTTTGAAAGTTCTCTATTTACAACATCAATAAAACCAGCTTTCTTACTTTGCACTGTTCCTAGTTTGGTTTTTTAAATATGGGTATGTATATTTTTTTTCAAAACTATCTGCAACATCTTTTTTTTCAGTTAAAATCCCCTAAAATTCATCCACTTGCCTTCAAATAATTTTTATCCAGAATCATTTTTTTTTCTTGTTTCAAGAACTTTGTGTATTTCTGTGAAAACTGGCAAGTGAAGCAGGAACTGCTAGCACATGATACACTTCCATGCCATACCTGTGCAGCAGATCAGTACTTTCCAGAAGAGTCAGCTCTGTGGCTTGTTGCACATAACGCTGCAGTTCCCCAAACATTCAACATTGCTGTTGCAAGAGGCATCCATCCTCCTTGGCTCACTGTACATGAAACCTACCCAGTAAATTATACTGAACTGGTTAACTGGCAGCCATTTGGAATGTTTTGTTCTGTTTATTTTGTGTTCTTTGTTCTTTTTGTTTGTTTTCTGAGTGCATTGTAAACCAGATCAATTCAGGTTTTGGGGAGCTCTACAAATGCTCTGTCACAGCTGGAATGGGATGTTCAAGATAAAAAGGTGAAGGCAAAGGACTGGAGGATGAGAATACTGTCTTCATTTGATGCTGTGCTGGGTGATGTTAGGTTAGTTTGTTCTTGAAATGATATGTCAATGGATTTTAGCATTCATGTACACAAGCGTGTGTGTGTTTGAAGGAGGATTGGTGCTTGCAGGGAATATGGAGTTTCCTGCACATACGCATTTCTGTTTAGGCTTTTCCAACACAGTAGGAAATGATTTTAGTTTTGCAGTGAAATCTTCAGCTTGATATATTCTTTTAGGTTTGAATTTTACTCTGTAGCTCTGCTAGATGTTGGTACATGTAAATCTGCTGACAAAATGTTTTGGTATAGTTGATACTGGATTTCTTGCTTGAGATTTTTTGATACTAATTACAAGAAATGCAATGTATTATCTTCCAGGAAATATTGCTCATTCTCGCTTTGTGATTAGCTTGGATTAGTATTTAATCTTTCTTCTAGAGAATACAGCCTGCAGTTTAGACATGGTTCACATGACTCAGTAGCTGAATATTTCCACTTCAATTTATGTTGCCAGTAAAGCTTTTGAAAGGCTTTTTCCTTTAAAAACATCAGCTTACTGTATTTCCCAATTAGAACCCCTTTCCTCTTTGAGTTTTTATGATTTGCAGGGTAATAAATGATAAGCTGTAAAAATTCATTTCCCCTACTATTAACAGAGAAATGAAAAATGCGCTAACAAAATTCATACAGAATTGTTAATGTTTTCAGTAAAGTATTCATTTCAGGAAGGTTGGAAACTCCATTTCTGATATTTTGAACCTTACTATCTTATACATTTTTTCCAGCTGATATATTTATTTTGCTGTTTTGTCATCAGTTTATAGAAAAAAATGATCTTTTGCAATCTATTTCTTGTAATGTCAAGGTTTCTGCTCTCACTGTACTTTTTAGTTTAGGCTTACTGAATTTGATTTCTACTTTTGTATCATGTTGCATTCAGCTTTTGAAACTTCCCTTGTCAGAAAATTTGCTTTGATTTTTTTGCCCTTTTTTTGTCTTTTGTGATGATAATTTTTTTTTTTTTTTTTTTCCCTTTTTTTTTTTTTTTGATGATAATTTTTTTTTTTTTTTTTTTTTTTTTTACATTCAATAACTGAAGAGCAGATACACTTAGCTCTCTTCCTCTTGGTTCATGACTAATCACTCTGTCTCATGGCCAGTAACAGTAAGCATAATTTCCTACTGCCTGTGGTGGTTCCTTGGGAAAGAGATGACATTTTACATGCGTTTTGCTGTAGTGGGTAGTACTCATTTTCATTAGGAATATTTCTGCTCTCTGTATTAACATTACAGGGAAGTAAAAGGTAAAGTGATTTTCTTGCTTAAAGATATCTGGAAAAATAGGAGTAGAAGAATAAAGTTATCTGGTGAAAAAAAGGAGACAGGGTAGTTTATTTGTATAATCTGTGTGTGCAAGAAGGGGGCTAAAAATGTTGTGAGTTTTATCTCTCTCAAAAATTTTTTGGTTAGAGTACCCTGCATGAAACTGTTGATGATGAGCATAGCAATACTAACTTAAGCTTTCATTTCTTTTATTTATTACCAATACTTAGGACAGACAATGTAACTTAATCAGGATACATGTTTTTGGGAGACATAAATCAACACATTTAGGCAATCAGTACTGAAATAAAATGAATAATTAATTAAGGTTCAAAACAGGACAAAGTGATGAAAGTATCTACAGTAATAATCAAATGGGATTAATCTGAATTTTCTCACACTTTTTTCCTGGAATGCCTGGTACTAATCACACAGTGAGAAAGGATTAGGGCTAGGCATGGCACAGCTACTTACATGCTGGCTACAAGACACTCTTTGTAGGAAAAATACAGCTGTTTTTATATTTAGCGTACATATTTACACTAAATAAATTTTAACAAAATCATTTCTGTGCAGAAATGTGACTTTGTAAGCTGTATTTATGGTCATTCCTAATTCAGTGGAATAGTCAGAACTCTAAATTTTGACTAGCACTGCTGTGTTTATTTTACTCGTCACAACAGCTCAAGGGTAAAGTAAAAGAAAAGATATAATTCATCTTGGTGACAAACACTTGGTAGGACTTGATTATGCAAATTGATTTAAATTTTGTAGTGCAAGTGTACAAATGAGCCTCTGGTACCAAGCTGTTTAACTCTCTCACAGATAAAATGTATTTTGAAAACGTATTTTGAGAAAATGGGCTTAAATAGATAAGTTGGATTTTTTATGTTGTTCAATCCATTTTACTCTTCTAATGTTTCAATTAAACATGATTAGAAGCTACACAAATTACCAAGTTTTTAATGGCACTTATGATCATCACAATTCAATATGGATGACTGAATTTTACTGTCAATTATGGATAGATTGTTG